>CM041782.1:266793143-267107491 GCA_023374045.1 Limonium bicolor | reverse complement strand
TAAGGTTAAGTTGGTAAGAATTTAAGAAGAGCTAGATGGAGATTGATATGTAATGATAATATAAGGTTGTTTAAGACATGTTTGGTGAGTGACAATGATAATTAAGTGGGTGAATAGGTATAAGGAATGAGGAGAAGTGATTCACTTAAGATTAAGTTTATAAGAACTTAAGTGGTATTTAGTTGGAAATCATTAGTGATTAAGTAAGCTAGGTTAATTAAAAGTAATTAACCACCAAATTCGATGAATGTTTTAGGGTTTGAGAATTTGGACTCCAGAGGAGAGTAAGCAACTGAACGACCAGCGGTGAACGGTACAGTTCTTCTTGTGACCTGCTTGCTAACGGGGTGTCCCTCGGCTTGTGTGCTATTTGTTTTGTGTGCTCACTAAACAAGATAAAGCATGCAACCGGAATATTATGATTATTGTATTGTTGTGTGATGTTTGAAAACTAACACAACATATCGTGGGAACTTACTAACTAACGTTTAGTAAGGAATTGAGTGAGACTAAGGAACGCTCCCTAATATGGGACGATATGAACCGAAAGAGGTTAACCAACAAACAAGGTCTTGAGATTACTTCTAACTGGAACTTGAGTGAGGAAACCCGGGACCGATCTCCGGTCACGCATGCTAAGGAAAGGGGGTCGGTATCTATAGCAGATTCGACTCCCGATTAAGGACTTGTCTTCGGACTTGTAGCCTAGGGCCGGTTGCCGGCTCAGCTACGCTGGACTCCCGTCCAGAGTAGGTGGCATTAAGATGGTGCGGTGGGATCACCTAAATCCCAAGTTCGAACTAAGCTACAACCATTCCCCTCCAGGAACGGTTTGTATACTGAGATTAAGATTAAGGTAAGGATAAGATAAGTTGCAACCATTCCTCTTTAAAGGATGGTTTGTATTACTAAGACTAAGATAAGCTACATCCACTCCTTATTAAAGGGTGGTTGTTTCTAAGATTAAGATAAGATTAAGATTGAGGTGAGATAAGGATGGACTAAGATTAAGAGGGAACATTACTTAAGGAGTTAAATAACTAACTCTCTAGTTAAGGGAACGCATTTAAGTCGTTCATTGTGTGTGAACTTTGATTGTTCATATTTGGATTGTTGTTTACAGCATTTACTATTATGTTGTGCATCTAATCAACCTCCATGCTATCGACAATTAGTCGTCGTAGCCACGTTAGCTTGGGGGCCATGAGAGGATCGTACCAGCATTCGTGCTGACCCCCTTTGGGGGCTGTTTTTACTACACAGGTGAACATCAGGAGGCGGCCGTCGCGAGAGTAAGATGGGGTACAAGCGTTACGGGTTAAGTGTGGCCTACGAGTTGTGCATGTACACTCGTATGGCATTATGAGTTAGTAAGATGTATAGGATGTGAGGGGATTGTAAGAAGGATATGTATTTGGCTAAGGTTAATATGTACTAATGTTCGGTATATTCTGTAGTCAGACCGTGGCAAGGTCCTGGAATGTATTTGTATCCGCTGTAGAGTTTGTATATATGGTGATAAGTTTGTGATAACCACGATTGGATCGAGATGGGGTGTTACAATACACACATTTCACCGACTGCTTATTGTCATAATGTCAAGAACTTTACAACATCAAAGTATGCCTTGCATACGTTACAATCAAGACAACACCACCAACATAAGTTCATCAAAGTGCTGAAAGCACGTAAATTCCGTAACATATCAAGTACGCCCCGCATACGCATAACAAACACAACAAAAACAACATAGAATCTTGGTATACGCCAAGAGGCTCTACCCCCCTTAAAAAGGGTTACGCCCCGTGACCCCCAAGGTATCGAACAGCTGCTATGAGAAGAGCACTGGATACTTGGTCTCCTTCCTCTCGTATTGGAAATGAGGAGTGGAGTCGTCTCTTATCTGAGGTGTGGGTCTAACTCTAGTCTTTTGGGCTTTAAAATATATGGATGATGAGTCACGTACTTCTTCAGCTAAAAAGCATGAAGTACTTGTGCGCTCTTCCAAACGCGTTTTAATGGGCCCACTCGCTCCGTAGTGAGGTGCAGACCCATGAACATAGGGCTCACTTTGCCTTTTCGTTCTTATCGGTGTTTTATAGATTATTTATTAGTAGTAACTTATTGATTTTCCCATTTCAATGTGACAGTGTCATGCACGGTCTTTCACGCTTTAGGAAACAAGGTATCTTAATAGTACAACGCTCGATTCGATTTAGATTGCCTATCCCGGTATCATGGATTACTAGCGCACATGCGCGTACTATATCGTCAAGTGTTTTTTTTTTGTATTTACTCACTGACTTTCAGTTAAGGTGAATGTGGAATTGATTACGGTTAATACTTAGTGCTCTTGCACTTGTCTCAGCCATCTTGAGACGTGCTAGTCTATATATTCACGGAGGTAATCCTTGTCATCCCGTGTCTCCAGGTTTTTTTGTTCTGGAGTAATATGTTAGTTGTAGTATTTGTTTGGTATTCACGATGATGTATGTTGTATTTTTTTTGTATAACGGCCTAATGACAATGTTGTGTGGTTCACACTGCTCTTTGCTAGGGAAATTCATTTGTTGTTTTCATATTTGTGTCCAGCTTCTTTCAGCATCCCGTGTGGGTATGCTCCCTGGCAGTTGAGGCGTTTGCCTCCTGGTATGTTTTATATTCTTTCTACTTTTCATATTGTCCATCCGGAGTGTAATTATATGTTTGAGTGTTTCTTATCATTTAGTTTTAAGCGAGTTCCGCTCGTCTGATCTTTACCAACTTACTTTTTTTCAAAAGCTATTTATAATGGTCGCTTCTGTGCGCAGCATGTCTTGATCGATTTAATTATTGGTTATTGTTATAGTTGCCTTAAGCTTAGGGCATTCGCTAGTATACTAGCTCTGCCTTCCTTTTATTCCATAGTGATGCGTTTGTGTTTAACCCGTTTTGGGTGGAAGCATATGATTGTTCTTAATTTGGGCATACAATGATTGTTATATGGTACTGTATTGTCTTGTGCCTTTAGTCTGAGAATATTTCCCTAATGCCCCTCCTTCGGGTGGTAGTTATCTTTCATCAGTATTCTCTGAGTGACCTAATTTGCCGTTATTAGTAAATCCTTTATCTTTATTAGTGTTCACGTATTCGCTTGCCCATTCAATAAATTTTCATGTCTTGATACTTAGCTGACTATCAGCTCTCTCGTCTTTCGGGGGATTTCCCTTTATACAGTTGTGTTTTAATCACTCCCTTGTGGAGTTACAACCCTGGTCGTATTATATTTGAGGTTTTGGTTTCTTTAGTCTCGTTGTTTTAGTTGAGGCTCTTCCTGTTAATTTATTCAAGGTTGTTATTTGTACTGGTTTAGGTTTGTGTCACTGGCCTTGACACGGAGTTGACTACTTCTTATGTCCCTTTGGCCATTGGTTACATGTGTGGGGTATCCTACTGATACATTACTACTTACCTGACTAGCTTGTAATTAAGCCTGTCAAGCCCACAAGCTCCTATGGAGTGCGATCGTCCCACATCTCGTTTTTGTATATTCATGGTGTCCGTCACACGTTTATGCTTTTTGTGAAGTATTGTCAATCTCCTTCTCAAACGATATTAGGGTGTGTCCCGAGGCAATTGTTTTGTTTCTTCGGGTCCCCTGTTTAATGGGCATGATTATGTATTTTATGTTCTGTGAATGTTTGCGATATTGTGCCCTGATGGGGAGGTTTATATTGTAATATCACGAGATAGTTTTCTCCTTTGTCATTGGTTTCGTTACTGACATAAATTCACTGATGTTTGAAGGGTTTTACAATCATTTGTATAGACGAGTATTTGTTAGTAAATTGTTTAATGAGTTATTTATCGAGGTGATTGTGCGTGACTTCCAGTCCTTGTTATTTTGTTCTTATGTGCGCGGTTTAGCGCTTGTTCGTTGTTTCACGCTCTTGTATTTGTAGGTTATTTATGTTATTTATGGTACATATTATGGTTCTCACTTGCCATTATTTTCTGGGTCACATCATTTGTTGTGTTTTCGGATCCCGTGGCGAAGATTGACGCTTCTTCCTTTTGTGGGGGTCCTCGCTATAGTTTTACTTAGAATGGTTTTCGTTATTATTCATCTCATTTCAGGTGTTGCTGCCCCTTTGCATATGTTAGAAAGGTAGTCGGAGGCAGTAATTTTGCTCTACTGGACTCGTGTACTTCTAGTGATATGTTGGATGCCTTCACTTGGCTTACGTCTTGTATTACGTATTAGGCTGTTTTTTATTGTTTAGCTTACATATTCATTGTCCTTCATAGTCGTCACGTTAGTAGGTGACACGTTTTGAATATGTACTCCTCTTTTGTTACCCATTATATGGTGGGATACCGGTGGTAGTAGCCGTTCTCTTTACGTGGGAATTTCATCCCATGGTCGATGTGATCAAATGGAGTTGCAATTATTATCACAAGGGTATAAAATTGATAAAGTGTAGTGAAATTTCTTATTTAACCATTCTATTTATTTATACTTGTTGTATAGAATTCGACGGTGGATGTTTTATGTTATATACGTGGGTACCGTCATGTATATATAGGCTACAAAGATCTCTAATGCCCTTACATTAATTATGGGGATATTTATGGATGGAGGAAGTTAATGTTACATGTTTACTTTGTGTAGGAGGTTTGAACTCGGAATGTAATGTACAACTCTTATCTTGGCATTTGTTCGCTCTTGTTGATTTTGGTAATCCCTTGTAAGGGTGGTGCTTTAGGTTTTACTTGTTGAAGTATTCGACAATGGTTCGCATCTACGGGTGCGATCGATTTATGTAATAACGGTGTTGCGGTATAAAACGTTTGATTTTTGGATCCTATTGAGGGTTGACATATTTTTCCTTTTCCGGTATTCAATGTATGTTTACGTATGCCATTTGTGGGCATAATACAAGCCCTGATTTCTACATGATTGTACTTCATATTACGACTACTACACATTTGGGAATGAGTTGTTATTTTTTTGTATTCACATTTGTTGATTTGAGTGTATCCTTACTGTTTACAGCTGGTGCACATTGATTCTTTGGTTTCCTGCCATCGTTAAGGTTAGTGATGTATTTAGGAAATGTTATAGCATTTATATAGGGTCGTGTCGTCCTAAGGACTCGACATTCGTCATTGATAGCGGTTGGCATTCGATGCTGGTACGCGTCTATGGCGTTTGGCTCTTAAGCCAATATTAATTGTTGTTAATGTCTAACTGGTGTGATTGTTAAGGGTTGTTGCATGCTTTTTGTTATGATGGTCGGACTATTTGGGTCCTCTTGAGGTTTGTAGGCCTCATGTTTAAGGGTTTTGTGTTCCTACTTGTGGTAGGTTGTATTTATGGGATATGTACTAGAGTTGTACGAATGTTTGATAATTTCGGTAATCGTTGGACCATTCACTATGGCCTTTACGGTCTGGTAGGGTTTGATTGTAGATGCAGCACTTGCGGTGGCAAGTGCGCGAGGTAGGAAGAATTATTAATATATTGTTCTTCACGGTGCTTGCTGTAGCAAGCACGCCATGCAGGTTGAACTATTGATTTCGTAGCGGTTGGTCTCGTGAACGTTTCGGTTGGTTGAGTACGGCTTAGACAATTTATCTAGAAAAGGGTAGTTTTGTGGTCACTTACAGTTCGTTAAGCTATGACGAGTTCTCTAGGGTAATCCTCTTCCTGGGTATCCTAAGTTAAGCTTTTTCCCGGGTTGTCTTAAGTTTTATCGTGGTGAAAAGAGAGTGTTTGACGTATGCGTTCATGCAGTTAGTTTATTAGGTTAAGGGCGTACAGCTTCCTAGAACGCGTTGGGTACCAGTACCAGCGCCTAAGGTTCCCGCAAAGTTTGAGGTATTTTGCCCCAAGGTGACTCCTTTCCCCATCTAATTGCTCGTACCAGCTGGGGTCTGCCCCACGTAGCTACCATGTGGTGCTTCGGGTCTGACAGATGGAGTACTCGGGTTGTCTACGGTATGACATTCCTTCCTTGGGGTTGCGTTTCAGCAATCTTGGTTAACTGAACAGGGTCCTATGTTTAATTATGAGCCGACTCGATTGTCTTTATGGATTCATTGTATTGTAAACTCTCTCATCTATCTTGGTATCGTACCTTTATGGCAGCCATGTCGGTTTTCCGATCAGGAGGGATTCTCCGACTCCTGGCGCTTTCATCGCTTTGCCTCTATGTTAATATTCGAAGTGTGGGCAGTGGCGGGTGGGGTACCACTACTGATTCCCGGGATCGGAAATCGCAGGACCTCCAATACCCTCGTTATTCGGGTGGGGTACGCGCTGGGCAGTAGTATGGTTCTATGTTATTCGGGATCGCAGGACCTCCAATACCCTCGTTATGCCTCGTTCTGAGTGGTTTCCACTTCTTCTCGACGTCTGTAACACTGCATGTCGTGTCTTTACTCAGTAGTTTTCCGTACAGTAATCAGTAAAATTGGAGTGCCATTAAGGCTGATATTGTTACGCTTTCGCGTCATTAGGACACTGGTTCGTTTAAGACCAAATGTCTCGTACCTCACAAGCGTTCCCCGTATTCCCATAATCCTAAGCTCACTGTCTTAACCCTAATTATCTCGTCATCAGAGCGGTACTCCGCTCTGATACCACTTTTGTAACACCCCTACGCTAAATTCTGGTTAAACTAGCGCGCCTAACATAAATATCAATCGATTTGCAACGGTAATTAAAAGTCGCCTACAAATAAACCAGGTGTTACCCGCCGTTACCTGCCCATGCGAGTAACGAAGCGTTCACCAACTATCCAATCTACACTACCGCTGTGATGACAGAGATTTAATACAATTAAAGTTACAAACCGAATAAATTCCGAAAGAGCAGTGAGCCATCTATCTATCCCAATACCACAATGTTCGTAAACAATAACGTAAACAACCGTGTCGTACGTAAGTAAACTGTTAGCTACCCCAAGAATCCCGCGCTCGCGTTCGGTCTTCGTCCGCTTCAATCCTGAAAGTGGGGGCTGTATAGGCACAGCCAACGCTGAGCACGAACTATATAACCTTCATGAACCCTAAGACTACTCAAGTTATTTAGCCCAATTGTTAACATGCTGTTCCAATTACATGTTGTACCATTTTCCTTCACAATAACAATATAACAACAATAATTATCACACATATAAGTTCATACAATAAATTCATGCAATCACCATAAAAATCCACAACAAGCAATAAGTAAGTATATAAACAACATCAATTAACGGTGCGAGAGTTACACTCTCTTAAACAATCCTGTTAAGCGGCCTTGAGGCATTCTTGTTTCGTTGTTCAGGGCTAAGAATGTTTCCTTAAATCGTTTCATAACTTTTACTTAATCTGTTCAATTAAGGTGGGCGTCATGTTAGGACAACCCGTATAAGCTTCCTCTTCTGGAGCAGTCGCTCTGGTGCACTATAATAGTGCGGTTTGTCAGGAGTCCGCAGAGGCCTGATGGCCGGAGCCATTGCACCAACAGCAGTGCCCTCTGACCATCGATCGTATCCGGCTCGTTGGAGTTTCCATGGCGAGAGAACCCTATCCGGTCGTTCCCTCTCTTTGGTGATCACCCATGCGCAACCATGTAGTCTGTGACTACCCTGGCTTTTTCCTTATCTGAATTGTTTACTTAATTCCACCATATAATTCGGTCCGTGACCTTTACCTAAGATCTATGCTTAGGTTATGTAGAGTGTATTCTCAGTGTAAAAACCTTTAAGGTCGTTAACCTTCACCTAGACGTCACCTAGGCTGCGTTCATCCTCAGATTTATATAATAAGATCACAGTTATTTTCCTTTTTCCATTCCCATATTACCATCCACACTTCGATCCGAGTATTCATATACAATTTCCAAATTGTAATGCGTCACGTACAATAAAGATCGCGAAATAATACACATTTAAATCCACAACCACAACACATAGCAAACATATCACTCTTGTCATGCATACACACATACCAGAACCCGAGGAAGCCCTCAGGAACACTCGGACCATATAGAACGTACCGTACACCGATGTAGTGCTAGCGTGCGGGACCACGCTCACCCTCTAATCCTTTGTAATTTGAGACTCGCAACCCGATCTACTGGAAATGTAGTATATCATTAGCATTTACATCCTGAACCTACCTCACCGTATCAAAATAAGACCTAACCTCTATCCCGTAATAAATTCTTAATCGGTTATTCGTTATACTTGATTTTCCCTTACTCTTGAGATTTAGATATTATTGTACGTTACCGTTTGCGAGTACGTATTATTCGGTAATTCGACAATGTTTTTCCGTTGAGAATTAAATCCTTTAATGACTTACATATTACCGGGTCGATTACGTGTATGTATACATTTTTAGTATACGTGTTTGCATAGAGTTTAATTCTCTGATTATATTTATCGTTTTAGCTCCTATTCTCACGTGGGTGTATCGTTGTTAATTACGTATGCATGAGTATAGTATATAGTTGCTGCTATATTTATTTTAATCGCGTTTCGGTTTTATTTCTAATTGTATAACATCGTACTTGACTTGTTGATCATATTATATATTCCCTTTTTCTTAGAAATCATATTCTACTAATTGTAACATTTCCCGTAATGAATATATTCGTCATTTATGTAAATGTTTATGAGGTATGCTAATGCTATAATAATTTCCTTATGACATATCTCGTTATATCCTAACATAATGTCACTCATATCATTGTAAACCTTATTCTTATTTTCAGCCCATATTTCTGAAATTCTCCATCAATCCCCTTAGTTTCAAAAATTGCATTTTTGTTCCCATTTCCACTCCTATTTAATTATAACCTAAAGTTTTTCAGCCTTAATATACACATAACACATATATGTATGTTTACGCTCCAGCCCTTCTATATATACACATATTTTCGGAAATTCCACTACTAACCTTTAGTTTTCTTTTATTTGTAATTCTTCTCTCTTTGATTCATAAACATACAATTGTAACACTAAACTTTACCTTATACATATTAATCATTTAAATCTTAATTTCAACCTAAATTTTCTCCCACATTTCATACCACCCACTAACTTAATTTAATTCCTGTTTACATCCTAACTTTTGGTAATTTACAACTTAACCCCACAATTTTATAAATGTAACATGTTACCACTTAAACTATATGTTATATCCTTAATTCATTAAATCACTAGAATCACCCATATTTTATCTAATTTATGAACAAGCCCCACTGTTCTCATGGTCCCCATTTTAGCTCTACACCTTTCCGAAAATTACACTAACACCCCCATAGTTTTATAGTTGTTGTATCTAACACTTTAAACCATGTATTATACACTTGGTTATATTTCCGAAAATACCCATAATTTTTCCCTTATCCTAAACCAACCCTTAGGAACTTAGAAATCACATTATAGTCCTCATCTTTTCGGTAATCATAATATAACCCCTATCGTTTTAAAATCTCACTTTTAGCTTAATGTTTATTAAATATTTAGTTTAATTAATTTAAATTTCCTAAATTAGTCAAACCTCTTGTATAGTCAAAGTTGACCATTAAATTCCTCTATTTTCCTACATTTATCATTATTTATGAGAAGACCAATTTAATTTCCCATTTTTTGCATTTAAGCCCCTTATACCTTTACAAAATGCATACTATATGTTTTTTAAATTCCACAGTTAATCCTCACAGCTTTTTAATTCAATTTGCACCCCATATTTTATTAAATTTTGGTTTCACCCCATTTAAAAATCCTTCGTTCATCTAAATGTTTATAAGGTTTATAATCTACTTATATCATGTTGTGACTTAATAACTTTCACTAATATTTTTCTAAGGTGTTCATAGGTGATTATGTTTATTAGAATTTTATTTATCACTAGAAGTTTGTATAATTCTTTTTCTACCCCAACATTCAATAATTACGATTTAAAGCTCTAAATAAATAATATACCATGGTTCAATAATACGGCCTAAAATGTATCTTAAATTAGTTTCAAAATATCATTAAAATGTTCCTAAAATTTCTACTAACACTCACGGTTTTTTTTTTTCTTCCAGATTTTACCTAGCCTCTTTTCAAGTCATTCTTCCTCCATTAAATAAGTTACAACTTGACATTGTTAAGTCATCTCCACTTAGTTTTACTAATCTAGCATTACACGCAAGTTTCTATACCTATTTAAAGTTCAAATGACGCTAGTATATACACACATTTCACCGACTACTTATTGTCATAATGTCAAGAACTTTACAACATCAAAGTATGGTTTAGATATTAATTTACCTTGTTTTTTTTTTGGTCACCAAAAGTTTTCTTGTCCAGCCTTGGTCTCCTCAGCACTACATGGTGCATGATTTAAGTTAGTTGGTATGATATATTTTTTTTGTTTACTGTTCACGTAACTCCATATATTTAGTAAGCAATTACCTTTTTAAATTTTGGTTTGATTTCTGTTGCAGTGGTATACCTCTGTTGCCGTGACCATCCCAAGGTGATGAGGCAACCTCAGTAGATTACCGTACATGCAGAAAACACAACCCAATTAATATATCTCTATCAGTAGTTGTTCAAGGAAGTTGAACATGGATTTTTTTTTCTTGCAGTTTTAAGAGGGTGGTTACCTTGAAAATTTTGTGGAACCTCCGCTGATGTCCTCGGTCATTTGGAGCTCAAGAAGTTAATTTAGTTTCATGGAAGAGAAGTCAAGAGATGGGCTTAAACACAGAGTGGCTGGTGCAAAGAGAAAGTTTACACAACTAACGTCAAGGGCAGTATTTTCTTTCGGACAAAACATAATGGGGAAAATACATAAAGTTCATGTCATCCTTCTTACCAGATTCACCGCGTGATTGTTAGCTGTTCTCATAGTGTTTCTTGCTCAAGGGGAAGGCTGGAACTCCTTCAATAAGTGGACGTAAGAAGAAGGTTAAAATAGGGTTGAAAGTGCATGTTCATTCGGACATAATAGAGGAAGAAAAACGTGGGGTTCATGCCGGTTTCCTTACCAGATTTTAACATGTGATTGCTAGTTATTTTCATGGCTGTTTCTTGTGTTTAAGGAAGGCTGGAGGCCTCTTAAAACTGGAGCCAAGAGAGGAAGGAAGAACATATTAGAGCAGTATTTCATATGGACAGAACCGAGGAAGAGAAGGGATTTTATACGGTCCTTTCCTTACCTTATTTGTTGCTGTTTTGCTTGTTGTTGCAGATTGACCAAAGGAGGTCTTTTTTTTTGTTAGTGCAGGTTGATAATGGTGGCTTCTGGTTGCTCAAGAGAAGGCTGGGAAGGTCTTCTTCAGCTGGCGCATGAGAGGAGGAAAACAAGGTCAAAAACAGCATATTTTTTTCTGCATGAACCGTGAGAAATCCATGCCTTTTTCTCACCTTGTTCCTCCTTGTTGCTGCTAGCTGATAAATGGCGTTTTGTTCAAGGAAAACTGGAAAAGACTCCTTCAACTGATACAAAGAGGGGGATTAAAATAGTGTTGAAGGCATCATGTTTCTTTCAGACAAACCAGAGGACAAACATGTAGTTTATGCATTTCTTACCTCTGTTCACCTTCCTGTTTGCTAGTTAACTCATGGTTCCTGCTCAAGGATTTATTATGGGGTATGAAGGGGTAACCGTGGGTAGCTTTCTCGTATAAATAGCATGGACATTGAGGATGAAAAAAATGGTGGAAGTTGGGCTGTGTTCTCGGTGGAGCCATGCTACTGTTGGTTGTTGTTTCCGGTAGGAGAATGGAAGAAGTTGTAGGCTGTCAACAGAAGGGAAAGAATGAGGCTTAGTATGTGAGCATGGCAGAGTTTTCTGAAAGGGGTGAGTGGGTATTAGTAGGGAAAGCACCGTAATGGAGAAGGGATGAAGAAACAAGGGGAAGTGATGGTTTATTAAAGTCTTGTTTTGTGTCATATTGTGTACTTGTTTGCCCTCTTTCCCATGAATTTGCTGCTGACATTTCCTTCTCTTTTCTTGTTTGCATGCGGTTGAATAGATGGGGGCTGGAGTTGAGTTGCAGCCGAAGGTAAGAGAAGAAAGGAGGGTAATGATGTATTCCCCTAGCTTACATCTTAGTTGTACTTGAGCTAGTTAAGTCTTTTCTTCTTCCTTCTTATGTGTGACTATGTAGTCTGGTGGAGGCTGGAAATGTTACCGAGAGTGATGGGAAGGAAGGTGAGAGTAATGGGTTTAGTACTAGTTTTTTTTCTACCTTGTACTTGTCTTGTTATTTGTTTAATCTCCCTTGTTTATTTTATTTCCTTATTCTCTTGTTGCAGCCGAAAGCAAGGTGGGCTTGAGATTATGTAACAGCCAAGATTGGAGGGAAATGAAAAGGAAAAATAGCTAGTTATTATTTTATCTAGCTAGGTTTACTTGTAAGGAATTTTTGTTTGTTTTCTAATTTTCTTTTTAGTATTTCTTTTCCCTTTCTTTTATAATGTTATACGGTTGTATACTTGGGGAAAAAGTTTTATTTTGACTTTAGTGTATTAATAACACACATTAATGGTGCATAATGTGTTATTAATGTGTTAGATGGTAGTATATAATATTCCTTGTTTTAATGTATATAAATGGGTGGTTTTGTCTTTGAAATCTTGGTTTGACTATGTAAATCATCTCATGTAATTTTATCACTTTATTTGCGACATCGATATATGTATTAGAATATTACATATAGCTTTAGTTTTATGGGTCATTTTCTCCTTAATGTTGTTCCCTCATTGCTTAGAGGTTACGTGTATAACTCGGTGTTCATTTTGAACTATGTATTTATATACCATTATTTATGATGAGTAGTGATCATTAGATGAATAATTTTCGATCCTCTAGTCTCATTTAATTTAATTCCTTATTAAGTAAGGTAATTAGTGTTTGGGGTATTTCAAGAACTAGGGTGTATGACTTGAGGAAGTCTTGGTAAGTGCAATGGGGATGAAAAAAAATGATGCTTATGGAGTGGTTAAATTGTTAAGGAGGGAACACTTGGGTTAGTTGAAGTTCTAGGTAATTTACATGTTGTAAATGTAAGGAATTAAATGTTAAGTGTTAGGAGTTTTGTAAGGATTGAGTAAATGGTTAAGAGAATCTTTGGTGGGTGAATTAATGAGTTTAGAGGAATGTTTAAAGGTGAGTTTAAGTGCCTAAATGATGTTGGAACACATTAGAACACTTGTGGTGAAGTTTGGGGTGAATTCAACACTTAGAAATAAGTTTCTGGAGCCGACCTACCTTAAGACCGACCTTGGCAAGGTCAGTCAGGCTCAAAATACACACGCAGGAAACTCTCTGGAATGGACCGACCTTAGAACCGACCATGGACAAGGTCGGTCGGGCTGAAAAACAATGAACAAAATGTTTCTAGAATGGACCGACCTTGGGACCGAACTTAGCAAGGTCGGTCGGGGCAAAATTTTAAAGCTGTAAAATGTTACTGGAATGGACCGACCTTAGGACCGACCTTGGCAAGGTCGGTCGAGTAGGAATTTTTTAACCAGAATGTCCTGGAATGGACCGACCCTGGGTAGGGTCGGTCGGTAGGGTCAGTCGGCCCATATATATATATATAAAAGGGAAACATTAAGAATGTTAAGAGGTAGTAATAGTAAGGCATTGAGAGGGCAATGATGATAAGAAGGATAGGACTATAAGGACTTAAGGGACTAAGTTTAGTAAATGATTTTAAAATGTTTAAGGTTAAGTTTGTAAGACATAAGCGGTTTTAGGTGGGGGTCTTTTATGACTAAACAAGTTGGGTAAGTTGAGTAATGTGTAAGTAATTAATAACCTAAAACTGAATGAATGTTTTAGGACATGTGAATTGGGACTGGAAGGAGAGTAAACAAACAACCGCCGACGGCGAACGTACAGTCTTTCTTGTGACCTGCTTGCTAACGAGGTGTCCCTCGGATTGTGTGCTATCTGTTTATTTACTATAACTAAGACAAGATAAAGCATGCAACCGGTTTTTATTGCTCTCGTTGTGTGTGTGTTTTCTTTACACTAACCGACGAGACTTGAGACTAGCTACTAGCTAAGCTTAGTATTTGTTGAATTGAGAAGAGGAACCATATTTCGGTGACTGTTGGTTAATACCCGATACGGTTTAACTAACACATGAATTGTAAGACGTTCACTAACTGGAATTTAAGAGGAGTGAGGAATTCGGGATTGACTCCAGACATGCATGTTAAGGAAAGGGGGTCAGTATCTGAATCAGATCTGACTTCCGCTTGAGGACTTGTCTTCGGACTCGTCGCCTAGGGTCGAATGTCGGCTCAGCTACATTGGATTTCCAGTCCAAGGTAGGAGGCATTAAGATGGTGTGGTGGGATCTACCTAAATCCCAACTAATTTGAGAATTATTGTTCATTCAACCAATGCAGTTCTCAGCCGTTGGCTAGGGTCATCTTTGTCCCGACAAAATGAACAATGGACTTTGTGCTACCGAATCTGATTAAGAGCGGTTGACTTGTTTGAGATGTGATTGTTCACTTAAGTGTGGTCAGGTGTTTATTGCACTTCTTATTTATGATCTGTATCTAATCAATTTCCATGCTATCGACAGTTAGTCGTCGTAGCCTCGTTAGCTTGGGGGCCACGAGAGGATCGTACCAGCATTCTTGCTGACCCCCTTTAAGGGCTGTTTTTATTTTACAGGTAAGCGCCCAATGAAGAGTCACCCTGAGAGTAGGGGCGGTCAGACTTAGGCTGGGCTTTTATTTTGAGTACGGGATGCGCCTGTGCACCCGTCCATTGATATTAAGACTGAAAGAAGTTATGTTGTTAACGGAGATACTATGAACTCGGTTGGTGGATGTTATGGATAGTTGGTATGTTGTTTTTGGATTAATGGTTGTAAGTATTTAAAGTTCGGTATATTCTATAGTTCAGACCGTGGAAAGGTTCTGGGGTTAGTTTATTCCACTGCGACGTTCGTGATTAAGCTGTTAAGTTTGCGATAACCACGATTGGCTTAGAACGGGGTGTTACAAAAAGTGGTATCAGAACGTAGTTACGCTCTGATCAAGAAATATCGGACATAGCTAACCATCGAGTTAGGATATGAGTTCAGATATAAGTAATGGGCTAAGGGTGTGAGAAGTTAGAGTGAGTAGAGTCAGATGACCACTATTAAGTGTGGATCGTCTTTACCGTCAACGGATGTTATAAATCCTTGAACCGAAACCGTTATGGATATGAACCTAATGTGAGTTGTGCTTATTCAGATGTCAAGAAGGAGAGGAGGCCGAGGCCGTGGTCGGGGCGAAGATGCCACTGAGATACCGGGAGGGCAGACGATCGCAGAGATCATGGCTGCCGCATTGGGGCACATGGCTACCACCTGGAGCAACCCCCACCTCCCCCTCCACAGCCCCGTTAACCAAACTGGTGAGAGCCCTATCGGACTTTGACCCGCATCATTTCAGGGGGAGACTGATCCCGCGAAGCTTGAGGCGTATCTCCGAGCTGGAGACCGCCTTCGACCTTGATGTCCCTGCGGGATCAATGTGCGCCTGCTGCATTCTATCTGAGAAGGGCATCGGGCGATTTGGAAGCTGGTGAGGGCCGAGCATGTGGCCAACCCAGAGTTCGCTGGGAGCAGTACACCGCACTACTACGAGCTAGTACTATCCCGCCCATGTCCAGACGAAGAAGCGCTTACAGTTGGATGCGCTTAAGCAGACGGACAAGATGACGGTAGACGAGTATTACTTAGAGTTTACCGCCTTGCTTCGTCTTATGCCGGGTCTTGGATATTCAGACCAGATTCTGGTGGACCGCTTCTATGGCGGGCTTAGCCATCGACTCCGCTACGGCATGGGGCCGACGAGTTATACTACCTTGTAGGTAATAAGAATAATTAAAATATGAGTAACTGAATATGATTTAGACTTTGAGATATAAGGGGAACTAATACATTGGGGAGCAGGAGTGCGATCATGCCGCTGCTAAGGTTGAGATAACCGTCCAGCTAAGGGACGAGGACAATGCCAAGAGAAAGAATACTGGGAAGAGTACTGAGCACCAAGGGCAAGGTGGCTACAAGAAACAGAAGTACCAGCCTCAAGCCCAGAAGAGTTAGAACTAAAAAGGGAAGGAAAAAATTGAGAAGGCTACTGAAGAGCCGCTTAAGATAACCTATGGTATTGCTGGGAAGCCCTTACACTCTAGGGCGCCAAAGGGTAAGGAAATGTACATTGAGTGAGTTGAGAAACATTTAGTAAACCATTAAGATACAAACACTAATATTGAGAATGATCAGGATCTGAATCTGAGAAGGGATCGGGTGGAACCTACCAGCGCCATTACCACTGCCGCTACTGTGGCAAGGACCATCCCGGTGTTGATTGCAAGGGTAAGAAGGTGCAATGTCACTTTGGTGAGGGTTGGGGACACCGATCGTTTGAGTGCTTCAGAAACCCTGACAGCAGAGCCTTTAGACCCGAGATGAGGGGCAAGGGCAAGACCGATCAGAGTACTGGATCTGACGGTCAGAAGGGGGCGCAGCATGTTGAAATACCCCAAACCTAAGTACGCTAAGTGAACATAAATTTATGATTTAATAAGGCTAAAACATGCCTTAGAAACATTGGTAGACAATTTAATCCAAGGAAAACACAAGAAAACGTCATAAAGGTAATTTAAGTAAAAATGTGCTCTAAGCTTGAAATGACTTTGATTAGCACCCAAATTTCATTATAAGACCTTATTAACATACTAATGGACATGTTAAAGCAATTACCAAAGAAAACCAAGCTCAAAAACAAGCTTAAACACAAAATGTGCTTTAAGACTCCTTAAAGCACCTTTTTGAGAAATTGTCTCAGAAATGGGTTTTGAGTGGCTAAATGCCCATGATTTCACCTTAATCAACATGTGTACTAATTAGTATCCCATTAAGAAGCCTAAATCAATGGGAAACCAAAAATTTCACAAATTTGTGCACTAATTTGTGAATAGTGCCAAATAGTGACTAGTTTAAGCTTTAGTCAACATAAGTCAATAAAATGGTCAACCAAGACCATAAATAACTCATTAATGAAGGGGGCCAGGTTTTAAATGGTGAGTCACCATAAGTACCCAGCAACTAATGGAAAAGAAGAGGAAATGAGAGAAAGTTACTATTTGCTTTTAAAAGGTAAAATATCTAACTTTTAGCCTACCTTCTCTCCTCTTCTTCATTCATTCTCTTCTTCCACGGTTTTATTCATCTTCTTCACCCTCTCAAACCATGAGAACCAGCTCCATACTTGCTCCACCTTGCTTTGTCCATAACTTGCTCATTTTAGCTCTAAATCAAAAACTAAGCATAGATTTCTCTTAGTTAGACCAAGGCCTTGCTTCCTATCTTTTCAAAATTTGAAAAGCTTCATTTTGGAGCCATGGGAAAATGCCATTGAAGGGGGAAAACTAGCTTGAGGTGTTCATTGTCCTCTCAATTCACTCAAGGTAAGGAAAATGTAAGAAAAACCAAGATTCCACCACTTTTCCTTCATAACCGAAAATCATCTTCGCATGGGACCGTGTTTTATCCCTTGTTCTAGCTTGATTCTACTCTCCAAAGACTTGAGGAGGTCTTGCTTTGCTTCATTATGAAAGCCATTCCAAAATTCAAAGGTAAATATACACTTTTAAGCTTTAAAACACATTTTTAACCTAAGATTGAATTCTATGAGTTTACGCATATTTCTTAGTGCTCATTAGATTATTTGATTGTGAATTAGAACATTGGCAAGGGATATTTGATTGGTGGCCGAGATTCATTCAAGAAAAGCCTTAAGAAGGAAGTTAAGAGAAGCTTGGAAAAACAAGGTAAATGTTTTACCTTGTGGTGGTTTAAGGTTTAAGGAATGAGATTTAGATAAGTACTACTGTAGCTTAAAGCTTACATTATGTAATGGGTTATATAACCTAGGAAACAGAATTTAAACAAGCTTGTGAACTTGTGACTAAGGAGCCAATGGGAATGAGTTAGTAAGATAAGTATAAGGTGAATTAAGAGAACACTTATATTGCTATGAGAGCATTGTTGTGTGTATTTGCAGGTTGAAAGCTTTTATATGTAGGAAATTTAGTATTTAAGTTTAAGTCATTTAAGGGCTTAAGAGCCATGTCATTTAAGAGCCTTAGTGATATGCAATTTAAGATTATTGCATTATATTGAGTTTATTATGAATGAGTTGATTTGGGTGAGAAAATATGATGAGAAAGGATTTGATGTGTGTGGGATGATTGAATGAGAAAAACTATGCATATGGGCATGATAATATACTAGGGGAGTTATGGTGAAATTTGAGTAGAAAACAAAGTGTTTAAGTGGTGGTTGTGAATTAATATGATCTAGGATTTACTAGGAGTTATTAGAATGAATTTGAGTGAAGAGGAGTTAACTAAGGAGTTCTTGAGGTTTTGAATGACCTAGAGTTGTCTTGGAGGAATTAGAGGTTAGGTGGGTGTATTTGAAATACCCCAAACCTAAGTATTTTAAGTAAATATCAATATATGATGTAGTAAGGCTAAAATATGCCTTAGAGAGATTGGTAGACAATTTAAACCAAGGAAAACACAAGAAAATGCCTTAAGGGCAATTAAGGCAAAAATGTGCTCAAAGCTTGGAGAGACTTGGGTGAGTACCCAAATATCATGCTAAGACCTTAGTAATATCCTAATGGTCATTTTAAACCAATTACCAAAGAAAACCAAGCTTGAAAACAAGTTAAAACACAAAATGTGCCTTAAGAAGTCTTAAAGCACATTTTTGAAAAATTGTCTTGTAAAAGGGTTTTGAGTGGCTAAATGTCCATCATTACTCTTTAATTAACATGTGTACTACTTAGTATCACATTAGGAAGTCTAAATCAATGGGAAACCAAAAATTTCACAAATATGTGCACTAATTTATGAATAGTGCCAAATAGTGCCCAAATTAAGCTTAAGTCAACATAAGTCAATAAGATGGTCAACCAAGACCATAAATATCTCCATTATATGAGGGGGGCCGGTTTTGATGTGGGGAGTCACCATATGACTAAGCAATTAAAGGAAAATGAGAGGAAAGTAAAGAAAGTTACTATTTGCTTTTATAAAGCAAAATATCCTTTATTAGCCTACCTCTCTCCTCTCTTCTTCATTTCTCTTCTTCACCAACGAGTTCCTCTTCTTCTTCTCTGTTCCAAAGCCGTCCCAAGTAGCCCCATCCTTGTTCCATCTTCAAATGTCCATAAGTTACTCATTTTAGCTCCAAATCAAAAAGTGAGCATAGATTATTCTTAGTTAGACCAAGACCTACCTTTCTATATTTTCAAATACCTCAAAGCTCAAGTTTGGAGCCATGGAAAAACTCCATTGATGAAGGAAAGTCAAGTTTGAAGAGCTCTTTTGGTTCTACAATCATCCAAGGTAATGAAAGTGGAAGAAAAATCAACTTCCCTTCATTTTTCTACATGTCCGAAAATTCTATCTTTTGAGGGTTTTGTTTCACACCATGAAATAGCTTGTTTTGACCACCAAGGACTAGTGGAGGTCCCTCTTGATTCATGCCCAAGTCTACTTTGAGACTTCAAAGGTAATCACCCACTTTTATACCTTAAAACACATTTTTAACCTAGGTTTTCATTCCTTAAGGCTAGTGCATTATCTAGCACTCATGAGAGTCATTGTATATTGATTAGAACATTGGCAAAGGAAATTAGAATGGTGGCCGAGATTCCCAAGGGAAGAAGCCTAATGAGAAACTTGAGAAAAACAAGGTAAAATGCTTACCTAATGGTGGTTTAAGGTTTAAGGGGTGGTATTTAGATAAGTACTAATGTAGCTTAAAGCTTACATTATGTAAAGTGGTATATAACCTAGGAAAAAGGAATTTAAACAAGCTTGTGAACTTGTGACTAAGGTGCCAATGGGAATGAGTTAGTAATATAAGTTTAAGATGGATTTTAAGAGCATTATAACTACTATGAGATTGATGGGTGTATTTGCAGGTTGAAAGCTTTTATATGTGGGAAATTCAGTGTTTAAATTCATATCATTTAAGGGCCTAAGAGCCATGTCATTTAAGAGCCTTAGTGCTATGCAATTTAAGATTATTGCATTATATGGAGTTTGTAGTGAATGAGTTGATTTGGGTGAGAAAACAAGATGAGAAAGGACTTGATGTGTGTGAGTTGGTTGAATAAGGAAAACAATGCATTTGGGCATGATAAAATACTAGGGAAGCTATGGCGAAATTTGAGTAGAAAACAAAGTGTTTAAGTGGTGGTGGTGAGTTAATATGCCCTAGGGTTTACTAGGGATCATTAAGAAGAATTTGAGTGGAAATGAGTTAACTAAGTAGTTCTTGAGGTTTGGGATGACCTAGAGTTGTCTAGGAGGGATTAGAAGATTGGTGGGTATATTGAACACACCAAAGTCATGTTAAGAGGAATGATAAGGCTTGAGCAAAATTTGGATGAAAAGATGTATAATGCTATAAGGTGATTTAGTTATGAACTAGGGAATATAACAATGAGAGTTTTGGGAAGCTTGAGTAAGTAGTGAAGATGCTACTGATGGACTAATGAGGTTCTAGTCTTGATGGTAAGGAGTGGACTTGGAGATGGAAGAGAAAAGTGTAAGAGAATGTTGTAAATTGTCAAGGAAAAAGATTAGGAATGTATAAGAGTGTATGATTGAGAATGGTGTGTAAGTTGAGTAAAAGAGATGTAGATGTCTAAGAGGGACTAGGGGATCCAATGGTTAATTTAAGCACCAAAACCATAGTGAAGGAAGCTAGGAAACTTGTACAAAGTTTGAAGGAAAAATAAGGTATAATGACTTGTGAAGAAGTAAGCATGTGCTAGGTTATATATAGCTTTGAGAAGTGTGGATAAAGCAAATGGGTTGTGCATGATGATGCTTGAGGAGTAGTTACATTGGTGGAAAGGAAACACTTTGGTTAGTTGAAGTTTAGACAAAGTTTACATGTTGGAAGTGTAATGAAAATATTACAAGTGTTAAGAGATTATGTGAGAAATTGGGTTATAAGGTTAGAGAAGGAATTAGACAAGTTTAAGAGGTTATTTTGGTATTAGAACATGCCTAAAATCATGTATAAAGTTTGGGTGATTTATGGATGAAGAGAGCAAGTGCAAATGCACTTAGGAAAATAAAAAGGGTAAAAATATGTAGCTGGTCCGGGACTTAAGTCCAGGGTAAAGTCCCGGACCAACCTAAAATTCATGCCGAGAGTTGCTTCAACCATAGGGTCCGAGACTTAAGTTTTGTAAGAAGTCCCGGACCACCCCCTGATTTACCCCGAGGATTTTAGCTTGCATTGGTCCCGGACTTAAGTCCTATACAAAGTCCCGGACCACCACATTAAAACAGGCGAGAGTTTGAACCAGGTATAGGTCCGGGACTTAGGTTGAGGACAAGGTCCCGGACCACTCTAAAAATGGTGTATAAGATTGGAAAATGTTAGGTAATGATGGGGATTGATAAGTATTGATATTATAAGGGTATTAAGGACATGTTTGGTGGGAATTAATGACAATTAAGTGGGTGAATAAGTATAAGAGACAATGAGAAATGATGCACTTAAAATTCTAAGTTAAAACTGTAAGGACTTAGTGAACATTAAATGGTGAACAATGGTGGGTAAGTAGGTTAAGTAAGTTGGGAAGAGTTAAGTAACTAATAACCTAAAACTGAATGAATGTTTTAGGACTTGTGAATTGGGACCCGGAAGGAGATTAAACAAGCAACCACCAACGGTGAACGGTACAGTTCTTCTTGTGACCTGCTTGCTAACAAGGTGTCCCTCGGCTTGTGTGCTATTTGTTTTTGTGTGATCACTAAACAAGATAAAGCATGCAGCCGGAACATTATGTTTATTGTATTGTTGTGTGATGTTTGAAAACTAACACAACTTACCGTGAGAACCTACTAACTAACGTTTAGTAAGGAATTGTGTGACACTAAGGAACACTCCCTAATATTAGTTGTTAAAAACCGAAAGAGGTTTAACCAACAAACATTGTCTTAAGACTTCTACTAACTGGTACTTAGGGGGAGTGAGGAACCCGGGACTGACTCCGGTCATGCATGCTAAGGAAAGGGGGTCAGTATCTAAAGCAGAACCGACTTCCGCTTAAGGACTTGTCTTCGGACTTGTAGCCTAGGGTCGGTTGACCGGCTCAGCTACATTGGACATCCCGTCCAAGGTAGGTGGCATTAAGATGGTGTGGGGGGATCTAGCCTACATCCCCAACAATTTAAGAATGTTGTTTATTGCCGGTAAGTGTCCTGCTGCTGGCTAGGGTTAACCAAGCCTTACGAAAATAAACAACGAACTAAGGGTTAACCAGTTCCCAATGAGAGGACGGTTGACATATATAAGGTAAGGTTGAGATAAGTTGCAACCATTCCTATTTAAAGGATGGTTTGTATTATAAGACTGAGATAAGCTACATCCATTCCTTTTTAAAGGATGGTTGTTTTCTAAAACTAAGATAAGACTAAGATTAAGGTAAGATAAGGATGGATTAAGATTAAGAGGAAACGTAACTTAAGGAGTGAATAATTGACTCACTAATTAAGGGAACGCATTTAAGTCGTTCGTTGTGTTTGAACTTTGATTGTTCATAATTGGTTTGTTGTTTACTGCACCTTCTATTATGTTGTGCATCTAATCAACCTCCATGCTATCGACAATTAGTCATCGTAGCCATGTTAGCTTGGGGGCCATGCGAGGATCGTACCAGCATTCGTGCTGACCCCCTTTGGGGGGCTGTTTTTACTACACAGGTGAACGTCAGGAGGCGGCCGTCACGAGAGTAAGATGGGGTACAAGCGTTACGGGTTAAGTGTGGCCTACGAGTTGTGCATGTACACTCGTGTGGCAATTTGAGTTAGTAAGATGTATAGGATGTGAGGGATTGTAGGAAGGATATGTATTGGTTAAGATTTATATGTACTAATGTTCGGTATATTTTGTCAGTCAGACCGTGGCAAGGTCCTGGAGTGTATTGAATTCTGCTGTGACATTTAAATATATGTTGCTAAGTTGCGAAACCACATTTGGATTGAGACGGGGTGTTACAGTATTAAACACACCAAAATCATGTTATGAGGAATTATAAGACTTAAGCAAAAATCTGGAGGAAATGGTGTACAAAGCTTTAAGATGATTTAGGTATGAACTAGAGAATAAAACAATTAGAAGTTTGGATAGCTTGTGTAAGTGGTGAAGATGCTAATGGTGGATTAATAAGGTTCTAGTCTTGATGGTAAGGAGTGGACTTGGGTGATGGAAGAGAAAATTGTAAGAGAATGTTATAAATTGTCAAGGAAAATGACTAGGAATGTATAAGAGTGTTTTACCATGAGAATGGTGAGTTAATTGAGAAAAAGAGACGAAGATGTCTAAGGAGGGTGTAGGATGGTCAAGGTGAATGAAGAACAATGTTAAGTTGTTAAGAGGATGGAAAGAAATGTATAGGTATGTTTAGGAGTTTAGGAATAATGTGTAACAAATGGAAAGGAGAGAGATTTGTGCATGGAGATGCAAGATAACCTTGGAAGGTTTAGCAAAGGAAAGATGTATGAATGATGATGTTTGAGGAGTAGTTATATTGGTGGAAAGGAAACACTTTGGTTAGTTGAAGTCTTAGACAAAATTTACATGTTGGAAGTGTAAGGAATTAAGTTATTAATGTTAAGAATTTAGTAAGAACTTGAATGATGATCAAGGAACTTTGAGGTGAGTTGATCCATGAGTTAGGAGGATTTTAAGTGCTAAAATGGTGTTAGAACATATGTGAAAACATGGGGAAAGATTAGAAGAAGATTGGACAAAGGAACAAGTGTGGAAAGAGGTTCAAAACTGTAAAATTTGACAGTTTAAAGTGTGGTCCGGGGCTTGGTCCTTGGATAAAGTCCCGAAACAGCACTAAAAACAGGTCGAGAATGCACCCAGGGACTGGTCCATGACCTTGGGTAAGTACCAAGTCCCGGACCATAGCTAAAATGTGGCCGAGAGTAAGAACAGACATTGGTTCGGGACCTTAGGTCCGGACCATGTCCCGGACCAGACCAATTTACAAAGGAAATGTGTTTTTAAGGTGGTAAATGGAGGGGGCTTGTTGGGTAATGTTATTATAAGGTTGTTAAGAGTTGTTTGGTGGAGTTTTAAGGCCATTGGAGGTGTGAACAAGTGTGAGGTAAAATGAGAAGTAAGTAACATAAGTGATTAAGTTTAAACTACAATGACTTAGTGGAATTTAGTTGGAAATTATTAGTGATTAAGTAAGCTAGGTTAATTAAAAGTAATTAACCACCCAATTCGATCAATGTTTTAGGGTTTGAGAATTTTGACTCCAGAGGAGAGTAAGCAACCGAACGACCAACGGTGAATGGTACAGTCTTTCTTGTGACCTGCTTGCTAACGAGGTATCCCTCGGCTTGTGTGCTATTTGTTTATGTGTGTCGGCAAACAAGATAAAGCATGCAACCGGAATAATATGTTTATTGTATTGTTGTGTGATGTTTGAAATCTAACACAACTTACAGTGAGAACTTACTAACTAATGTTTAGTAAAGGATTGTGTGAGATTAAGGAACACTCCCAATATTGTTTTCTTAGTAACCGAAAGAGGTTAACTAACAAACATTGACTTGAGACTTTCTACTAACCAGAACTTGGGGGGAGTGAGGAATCCGGGACTGACTCCGGTCATGCATGTTAAGGAAAGTCGGTCAGTACCTGATTCAGTTCCGACTACCGTTTAAGGAATTGTCTTCGGACTTGTCGCCTAGGGTCGATTGTCGGCTCAGCTACATTGGACATCCAGTCCAAGGTAGGAGGCATTAAGATGGTGTGGTGGGATCCACCTAAATGGCCAACTAATTCTAATAAATATTGTTTATGTAAACCAATGGAGCTGATAACTCATTGGCTAGGGTTGCGTCACCCGACAGATAAACAATGAATTAAGGAACAACCATTCTAATTAAAGAACGGTTGACTTAATTGAGATAAGAACTGAGATAAGATTTGAGATAAGATACAACCATTTCTATTTAAAGAATGGTTGTATTCTAAGAATTGAGATAAGGTTTGAGATAAGGTACAACCATTTCTATTTAAAGAATGGTTTGTTTTCTAAGACTAAGATAAGGATTAAGATTGAGGTAAGATAAGGTTGGACTGAGATTAAGAGGGAACATAACTTAAGGAGTTAAATAATTGACTCACTAATTAAAGGAACACATTTAAGTCGTTCATTGTGTTTGAACTTTGATTGTTCATATTTGGCTTATTGTTTATTGCACTTTTCTATTATGTTGTGCATCTAATCAACCTCCATGCTATCGACAATTAGTCGTCGTAGCCACGTTAGCTTGGGGGCAATTAGAGGATCGTACCAGCAATTTTGCTGACCCCCTTTGGGGGCTGTTTTTATTTCGCAGGTGAACGACAGAAGGCGACAGTCCTGAGAGTAGGATCGGGTAGAATTTACTTCGGGTTGTCTTCTTTTAGTTGTACGAGTTGTGTCTGTACACTTGTTTAGTGATTGGTATGAGATGTAGTAAGTTGTGTACGATGTAATGGGATATGAAGAATTTGTACTAAGGATATGTAATGGTTAAGATTTAGTATACTAATGTTCGGTATATACTGTTTGTCAGACCGTGGCAAGGTCCTGGAGTGTATTTAATTCCGCTGCAACGTTTGTATATATATATATATTGTTAAGTTGCGATAACCACGATTGGATTGAGACGGGGTGTTACAAAAACTGGTATCAGAGCGTAGTTACGCTCTGCTGACAGGAATTACCGAACTTAGGAGAAAACTAAGGTTGAGTGATAGAGTGAGAGGTGTGTTAGTTAGGACTTCCCGGTGTTTACCGGAGATCCATAGTACCTAGACCCGCCCTTAACATCCCTAACTTTGAATACGGGGAAACAAACGCCAGAGAGAAGAAAGCCTTCTCTTACTCAGGGTAACCCAATCTGGTAGTTAGTTAACAATAAGCAATACGAGAAACATCTTGTTGTACAACAGTTTATGGAAAACTTGGAGGTTTTAAATGGAGCGCAACGTGGAAATAGTCGCTACCAATGGAATTCTACCAGTAAGAGAATGGAAATTACCGGCAACATTGGTCGACATGCTACGCAGTCGAAATAACCCGCCATACCAATAACAAGAAAAGCACTATGAGTGCAATGGAAAGGAAAAGATAAGCGACACGAGTACCGGACAGTGGTCCGAACGAGCATAGCAGTGGGATAATACAAAGCATGAAAATTAAGACTACCGAAAGGTCCAGTTGGAGATGGGAACTCCAAACCCCATACAATGAGAAAGGTTACAAAACCTGGCCGACATAGCGCAGGCGACAATAAAGACGCGTACAACTGTATACCGGAATAGGACTACGATGTAATGCCTACGGAGAATCATTACTTAGTGACCACGACAAATGTGTGGAAACAGGAGCGAGGATTAAGGCATAAGAAAATAACGAGGGGTTCCCTCAGAAAGAGGAACACCCTGATAAGTGACAGTACTGTCAACACAACCGGAAACTGTCGGATGGTCAGTTATCCAAAATGAGAGAACAACCAAGGAGTCCCGGGGATAACCAAAGATATGGAAACTAGGTGGAAGTACCACTACCGACGCGTGCAGTACCGGTATCCCCTCTTGCATGGCGCACTTGCCGTAGCAAGTGCTACCACGGTTAAGCTATTGATAAGTGTCCAAATGAGCATGTTTTATGGGTGTATTTCATATATTATATTAGCATTTTTCTTGCTCATTTCTTCACTTTGGTTAGTTTTCCTCTAGTTTATGTTTTATTGGTTATCTTACAGATTTATTGGTTAAAAATGAGGAAAATCAAGCTAGGAGCAAAGTAGACGAAGAGACGAACGCATAGGCGCAAACGGGTCGAAAAACGGAGTCCAAACGAAGAATCTAGACCCGGTCAAAATTCGCAAAAGAAAACGAGTCAAATACACACGTCCGGGTCACGTCCGGGGATAAAAGGCCGGACGTGACATGGATCGATGTGTTAGAGACGTCCGTGTCACGTCCGGGTAAAGAAGCACGGGCAAGATCAAAGGCTGAGGGAGTCCGTGGGTTGTCCGCGGATATTTGGCCGGACAAGGGACAACACGTCCGTGTGTTGTCCGCGGAAGAAAGGCCGGACAAAGGAGTGTGTCCATGTGTGTGTCCGAGGAGATTAGGCCGGACAGAGGGCGAACAAGGTATAAGTGTCTGTGGAAATTAGCCAGGACACAAGCAACTCACAACAGAGACGTCCGTGGAAATTTGAACGGACAAGAAATAGAGCTGTCCGTGGAAAATAGACCGGACAAGAAATAGAGCTGCAACTACGCCGACCGTCTTCCTCATTTTTCTTGCGGCGCCTGCAAACATATCTATCTACTCTATCGACAATATCAGGCACCGGCGCACTCCTCAAATTGCTCACGCGTGTTCCAGCCTGTCTTTAGTCTGTCTTCTTCCTCCTCCTTTCTTCTATAAAACCCACGGTCCTTCTGCTCAAAGAAATCATCCCTTCCTCTGAATCAAAAGTTCACCACCGTTCATCAAACCACAACCATCGACCACAACACAAGCCACACCTACGATCCATTCCATCCTCTTATCCCCCACTTCTCATTTTATTTTCATTCTTCATTCCACCACTCAGCAGAAGCACGATAAGAAGAAGAGAAGAAAAGGAGCTGGAGCAGAAGCGAAGCGAGTCGCAGTCCCGTCTCCTCCGGCAGTCTCCAAAATAATGGCTATCTTTGCTTTCACTAGTGGAAAAAACGTTTTATAACACGGCTAAAAAAGGGCTTTATAACACGGCTAAAGGCCGTGTTATATGCGGTCGTCACATATAAACAAGTCTTATAACACGGCTCATAGCCGTGTTATAAAGTCGATTATATGACACGGCTACACCCAAGCCGTGTTATATAATTTGGTTTTATAACACGGCTATAGTCAAAGCCGTGATATAAAGTTGGTTGAATCCGTCGAAATCATGACCTTTTACAACACTGCTTCCTTTTAGCCGTGGCATAAAAGCATGTTATATAACACGGCTCTTGATGTAGCCGTGTTATATAACATGCTTTTATGTCACGGCCAATAATAAGCCGTGTTATAAAAGGTCACTGAATGCTGGACTTTATAACACGCCTACTGCATAGCTGTGTTATAAAGTTGCAGTTTTTTTTTATTTTTTTCGTTTTTGCTTCTTTCCCACACATTTGACAGATCAAAACCTATATAATATTCACATAAGACGTACCAATGTCATATCACAACAACTGGACCATCCACATAGATCAAATACCTTGTAATTCTCAAACAAAATGCACATTTACATGCATTTACAAAAAGTCTAACCAAAACCCAATGTCAACACCTCATTCCAATATCCACAAACTCATATAACTATCAACACTCGTTCACATATCATAAGTAGCCATAAGTCTCAACAAAGGTTTACCTAACTACTATTCCAAAGATTTTATACAATTCCTACAAGTGCTTAAGTAAAAATAATGCGAAGTCTTCTCTTACAAAATCTAGTTGTTTCTTGGTGTAAGTAGATGGTTGATTGTCAAAATATTGATACACCTACACAAAGGAAACAAAATTAATGAGTCAATTAAATACTGACAACTTGAGCTTTATAATGTTTAACATAAAAAATCATCTAGAACAAAAGAGAAAAAGATAAATTCAAGTATATTACCGGTTTTAGAAGAAGAGGGTGAAAAGCAGCGCTAAATCCATAAATTTATCTTTGCAAGAGGGATTCTGTAGATTTATCTCTGCATAAGAGCAAACAGATGAAGAGAATGAAGAGCAGCGCGTAATATGTATTTTCCTTGTCGCAAGTTTGCAAAAAGCCTTAATCATAAAAATAGTCCACGCACTCCAATGTCTATGGACATTTGAATAGTACAGAAAATGTATACCAAAAACATCATAAAAATAGTCCACGTACTCCCCATGTATAGAAACCAATCACATTATGTATGTTCCTTGCTGCAAGAGACAAGAAGATAAGTTCAAGTATATTACCAGTTCCGGAAGAAGAGCATCGATGTTCACAGATTTATCTCTGCAGTAAAAGCTCCACAGAAACCAAATATTTTAATATCTACAAAGGTGAAAAATGAAGAGAATGAAGTTCGTTACATATTACATATTTTCCTTGTTGCCAGCAATAGTATGAATAAGAGAATGAAGAGCAGCACAAAAAAAGAAGAGAATGAAGTGTAGCGCAGATTACTAAGACAAAAAAATTATGTGTACTAAAATGTGCAGAACTATGACGCCCAAAATGTAGGTAAGATTGAGCATATATTTTGAAAGTTAGAACTTGTTGTAACAAGTTTTATTAATGTAGCAAAAACAGAAGCAATTAAAGCTTTTATACTTAAGCATTTTTAATTTTATATTCCCCATGGCTGGTGTAACTTGTTTCCGTTTAAACATTGTTCAAGCTTCTTGTATACTTAAGCATTATTCTAAACATTATTCAAGCTTCTACTATACTTGTAATTGAAAATCGGAATCAAGAACAACATAAATGTTCACCAAATGGACTGAAGCATTAGCAGATAGTGCAAATAAGATGATACAAAATCAATAATTTTCATACTAAATCAGGCGGGTAGTATGTCAGCAGATTACGATAGTGATGAATAAAATTTATTTTCGTAATGGTAATTATAGATTGTAATGTGGGAGGTTTAGCAAAAGGATTTGGATATCAAAAAAGCATTTTTACATGTGTGTACCACCAAAACAACAGCTAAGAGTAGAGTTGTTAATCACCTTAGCAGCAACTCAAATACAATAACAAAACAGTTTTACCCCCTCTATATAAGCTATGGAATTTAAAACCTCAAAATCAGTTTTGTATAATAGCTGAACATAGAAGTGAAATACGGCTTGAATACGGTTCTGTAATAATTATAAAGTGAAGCACAATAATGCTTATAAAAAATTGCTCCAAACGCAGCAACAAGCAAGTAAATTGTGATCATAATTAAAAGAAGTAAAACAGATTAATAATTTTAATATCTTTATCGTATAAAACTATAACAACAAAAGTATATAAATCAAGAAATACCTGTTGTAACAGATTCGAAATTGCAGTAGCGGCATGAATTCATGAAGAAAATTGAGCAGCGATTCAGGAGCAAACCGATCAGCAATTCAGGAGCAAACTGTGCAGGAATTCTGGAGCATAACTAAGCATAAATTGCAAGTTAGTCACCTAAGGGCAGATAGCAGGATAGAGAAACATGAATGCCCAAAAAAAAACTTGTAACAGTAGAGCATAACTGAGCATAAATACCTGTAACAGTAGAGCAGAAGGAGTAAAACTTGTATCGATATATTTTCTAGAGAAGAGATAAGACCAAGTATATTATGAGTTCCAGAAAAAAAATCTGATGTGCGACCGAGAAAGTAAAACAATACATGTTGTATTTTGACAGCAAGGGAAGTTATAGTTTGATGTTTATCATCTGTTTAATAATGTGAAAGAGGAAACATCAGTCTGTTTTTTTTTTGGATTCTGCAGCAGCTAGGACTACTACTTATAATGCTTATTGTTTGTTTCACAAGGTGCTGACCAAAGCTTCTATTTTTGTAATAAACAGCAGTACCATGCTACTGGTTATTTGTTCTTCACTTGCTTTACTAGTGTGACATAAAGAAACAGTACTTCTATGCTTTAGTTGCTGGAAGAAGAGCATAAGTTTGGAGTATATTACCGTTTCAGATATGAAATGATTTAAGGCCCTTTGTTCAATATGGTGTGCGAGATCGCAGCAGTTCCAGTGATGTATTATCACTTTAGAGGCGTAGACACAAGAAGGGAAGGAAGAGATACATATAGTATGTTCCTGTGATTAAAACAGAAGTGCAGATTTAAGAAGAGAATGAAGAGAACTCAGCAACAATGCGGAAATGAAGAGATGCAGAAGTTGTATGTTTTTTTCCTTGAATCATTACCGTGAGTTGCAGATTACCATGAGTTAGGAAGGAAGAACGGACAATATATGCTTATGTTTAACTTGTGTAAAATTACCGTGAAGAATATGGATAAAGGCGAGCATGTATGTTTCGTTCGCCATTAAGGTTTACAAATTTACCCAAAGTGACGAGAATAATGGTGCGTATGTATGTTATAACAAAATAAAAAAAGTACCATTTGTTTTCAGATGCATTTCATAGAAATAAAAAAGTGCAGCGTCAAAGTACTTGGCAAGAAAAAGAGTAACATTTTAGATTTGTAGATTGCAGATGAATGACGCAACAAATAATATAGTAAGGCGTTGTGCAGAACAACATTGAGAGCAGGATGGCGCTGAGCAGAAGAATCGCAATCTCACTTTCTTTTGATTTTGTGCTTCATAATCATGCGTTCATTCAAGAAACAACACTAGATCACACATGCATCATACACGGACTGGACAAAAAAGATATTTGTTGTGATTTTAGGAATAATTGGCACAGGATTTTTAGATGTAAAGAGAGACCGACGAATCAAAACAGAAAATAGATGAAGAACATAAACCCTAATCTCAAAATTGAGGGAAACAAAGAATCATTACCAGTTTCAGTCCAATCTATTCTTAGGATTCAAGCCTTCTAATTTCGTCAATCTCTTGCTCGCTCGTGGTGTTGAAGCATCTGAAAGGTTTTGCTATCGTCAATGAGAATGGGAGACTATTAGCGCTAATTTGAAGTTTTAGAGTTAAGTGAGCGCGTATAGATTGCTGCCCAGTTTTTTTGTTCTTTTAGTATGACATCTTATAACACGGTTATACACCAACCATGTTATAAAACCCAAAAACGTCGTCGTTTTGTTTATTACTTCTGGCGGTATATTGGTCAAACGAGAATCTTGATTGATTATATAACACGGCTATGCATCAGCCGTGTTATAAGACCCGAACTTTATAATACGGCTGAGTAGAGCCGTGTTATAAGATGCAAAAAAATTTGTTTTTTTTTCTTTAAGCGCGATTTTTCAGCGCCGAAAATATTTAATTTTTTTATCTTATAACACGGCTACCTATATAGCCGTGTTATAAGATATAAAAATTTGTATTTTTTAGCGGGATTTTTTGGCGCCATAAATTATGGACTTTATAACACGGCTGAATGCTTAGCCGTGTTATAAGACTCAAAAAATTTTTGTTCTTTTTCTTTAAGCGCGATTTTTCAGCGCCGAAAATATTTAATTTTTTGATCTTATAACACGGCTACCTATATAGCCGTGGTATAAAATCTGGTTTTATAACACGGCTGATGCATAGCCGTGTTATAAGATATAATTATTTTTTGTTTTTTGTTTGGCGGGAGTTTGTAGCGCCAAATTCTCTAATCTTATAACACGGCTTACAGTAGCCGTGTTATAAGACAAATCAAAATGATGACGTTTTATTGTTTATTTTTCACGGGATTGTGGACGGAGGATCTTATAACACGGCTATTTCTTAGCCGTGTTATATGAGCACGATAGCCGTGTTATATAATATTATATAACACACTTACGTCGTAGCCGTGGTATAAAGCCCTGTGTTATAAGACTTTTTTTCCACTAGTGTTTCTTTTTATTTCTGTTAATGTCTGAGTGATTTTTATTCGTATCCTAGGATGAGGTTTAACCCCAAATAATTCAGATTTATTATTAATACCAAGTTTGCTTATAAATATTTGTTTTGTCTCTCTAAATTATTAAATGCTTAAGAACTGATCATTTTTACGCATTTACGGGTTCTCTTATTTCAATGATTTTGTAAATCTGAGAATGGACCACAAAGAAAGACAAACGTTAGATATTATCTCCTTGATTAGTTGATAAAATCCATCGCTGTCATTAAAAGAATTCTTGCTAAATGCTAATTAATGATTTTAGACTTTTTCAGATTGTAAAAAGTCTATTGAATTAATTAAGAGTTGTCCTTATCTATGATTTAGGAAGGTCACAAGATAAATTCTTAAACAGACAACTAGAGCAAATTAGGGTTATAATTAATGTCTGTACTTAAATAAATATTTATTACCGGTCACACTTATTAAACTTGTTTTAATTCCTTTCAACAAATATTGTTAAATGCTTTATGCGACAAACTACTGCATTTTTATGGTAACTACCAACATATGATTTTGAGATAGTCAAAGTACCACAAAGGAATAAACCTTGGTATTTACACTCCGGATTGAGCAGGAAAATACTGACTATTATTAAGAGTTCGTAACTGACACTTATTAACTCTAATAGACAATAAATAATTGAGACATGGTTATAAATTTGTTTAAGTAATTTAGGCAATTCCCCCGCTATCCTAGGATACATTTTTTCATCCATATCAATTAATTTACTTTATTTTACTGTGTTTATTATTTTGCACTGATCCTAAAACAAATCAAGCTTGCCTCCGGCAAAACCCCCAATTTACATTTTATGCGCTTTTATTTTTCTTCTTGTACATTTACTAACTTGATAATTAATTAGATAGTTGCGAAGTCTCTGTGGATACGACCTTGTTGTACTACAATGATTGGATTCACTGCTCATAAGTAGCAAGATAGTTTAACTACTATTTTGCCCAACAGCTATACAGAAAGCAATCATGACGAGATAGTAGAACGCTACAGTCGTAATAACACACCAATACCGGATTGCAATTCCATAAGAACGAGAGAATGAGACCTTGGAAGGGCCTGACGGCCTAACCCTGATGAGATGAGTTAATAAACAAGTCAGCAGGGAGCTGAACACGAACGGAATACTAAATGAAATAAATATCAGCAATGGAACAACCTACTACAACAACATCGAACAGTACGGGTATGAACACCAATTCCAAACCTTGAAGGAGAAAACCTAAGAGATCGCTCAGTGATCCGAGCAAAACAATATGTAAGCAATAACATACCAGGAACGTATTACATAATACAATGGAGACTGTTGACTCAACGACTTCCAACAAGAATGGGATAGAACTCCCGAGATGACCATTAAGTATACCAGTAATAAACACTCTTCGTTCAAGATGTTGGTAAAACCCGGAAACAGGGACGGAGGAAGTGAACTTAAGTTATAACCTACTAAGGATTAAAGACATACAATCTCGACAGAGGAAAGCTCAGAGGACTACCCCCAAAGAGCGGGCATAGTCGAGCCAAACAAACTAATGAATGACAATTAGTATTGGTTGCCTACCTCATTAACACCCAAGTATGATTAATCATTGACTGGTGGCGTAGTCAACAAATGTTGAACGGAGCGTTGAGATGGAAGCATAAGATGATAGGATAATATCCAACTTAGACACCGTAAGGCAGATGCCTAATACGAACTGATCCGTAAATGTTAAAAGGTGCAAGAATATGAAAACTACATAATTGTCACAGACACTAGTTAACGTCAGATCACCTGAACGAACTTCCATAGTAGGAAACGGATGCAGCAACTTACCATGAAACCCAGTACAACATTTAATATGTAAACTAATGGTGGATAGTGTTCAAAGAACTAGAAATCTATGAGGATAACCTACAGATGAGTAAGAGTACAAGGAGTGAACCGAGCACCGGCTCTCACCCAATGACATTAAGCACTAAGAGCCTACGAGCCAAGGATGTTAACCACATCAGAGCTGAGGCACAGTAAGTTATAAGAGAGCTTAGTTAAGCCATGAAGGAACTACAATTTGTAGATATGAACGGTCACCAAACCTATAACTTAGATTGTGGAAAATATTGCCAGGAAAGGGCACCAATGAGAATAATGAGATAGTACATTGTCAGAGGCGGAGAACGAACCATTCCTTTTAGGGTGGGGATACCTCTCCTTGTTGTGAGGCCATGAGTGGGAATAAACCCCTCAAAATGTGTTTTCACTAATTAGAGATATAATACGCTTTTGTTAGAGAATGGAAACCGTAAACCTTGAGATTACCTTAGAACATACCAGATACACTTGAGAATAAGGAAGGCTGCAGAGACAGACCTCATATCCAACACCAAGGATTTAAGATTCAGTAATCGTTAGAGATAAACATTGTGAGTGCACTGTATGGCACGTCAAGTGACCAACGCTCAAAAGAGCTTGTGATTCAACGGATGACTTCTTCAGTAACCGGTTAAATTACATGGTAAATAACATCATAAGGGATGGAAGAACGTGAGAGAAATTAGCCTACTTGCGAACCTGAGATTGAAGCAAAACACCTTCATATTAAGAGATAACAAAATTACAACACGCTACGGCGACCACCATACACCGAAATTAGAGAATTCCCTGTGTGTATAAGATAAGACATTAGAATAAACTATTGAGTAACTGCACCATCAATGGGCAGTAGAATAAGGCAAACTACCACGGTAGTAGGGGTTGTGAGGACAATACCTATACAAGGGGATTAAGTCATGGTGCGCATTAACGCGACCATTATGAATAAGCCGTCAAATATTGACACTTAGGCGATTAGATTTATGAGCTAAGTCTGACATAAGTAAGGAAATAAGATGGTAGACGAACTGTGCAGTGACACCAGTAGTCTAGATCATGTGAGGTAAGATTTCACAAGAAGCGCACTTTCCATTCCTTAAGGAACTGGAAGTGAGTTCCTAGTAGATCAAAATATGAGAAACAAGATAAGGGCTCATGGAAAGAGACCTCAGTACTAAAGACCGAGTCAGTACGGAATACAGAAAGGAGCTAGAGCATGCCATACCCAAGAACACAGTAATGGATTTTCTGATAAAGTTAGAAGAAAAAATAAGTTATTATGGAATGATGAAAGAGGAGATCGACACAGAATACTTCATAGTTAGCCAATGGTTTAAAGTGGTGATGGCCATACGAGTTTATATAAATGAGACGTGGGACGACTGCACCCCACGGGCTTACAGGCGACAGGCTCATTTATGAGTGTAGTGTGGGTAAGTAGTAATGTACCAGTAAGGTACCCCATGCAGGTAAACGATTGTGTAAGGAACACGGGAAGTAGCGACTTCGTAACACGGACAACGACGTTAAGACCAGACAAGCGGCAGCTACTTACCACAAATAGTGAAGAGAAGGAATTCAGTTGAACCAACAACACAAAGGAATCAGAGAACAAATAATTAAGGACTATGAAGTGCGAAGAGCACTGATTGTTAAGTACAAACATTGGACATGTCTTAAAACGTAAGAGATTAAACTGTAAAGCGCAATAAGCACTAAACAGTAGTTTCAGATTAAGAATCCTCCTCAGACCAAAGGTCAAATGGAAAGAACGATTTAGACACATGAGAAAACACTAAGAGTAAGAACTTTAGATCTTCAGGGAGAATGGATAGTCGAGTTACAACTCATTAAGGCCGTGTATAATTAAAGACAACACGTGTCCATTAAGAGACCAATATTCCTAAACTATATGGAGGCAGAAGGATATAAAATACTATAAAAGGATAAAAAACGCAGTTAAGCCTAAGATTATCAGAGTCGCACTGGAAGCTAGCAGATCAGTACCTTTGAGGTTAGATCAAACAATGTTAAGAAAATAGTATAAGTACCGTTAAGAATCCTCGATACAGAGACTAAGCCATTAACATATCTATGACCCTCTGATCGAATGATAAGTGAGATAGATGACATGGAAGCTAGAATGCTTGGTGAGAATTAGACATCTTGAACCTATGTTCAAGGATGATATGATGTTGATTACGTGGGCGTAATCCATTTTAAGGGGGGTAGAGCGAAAACCGCTTAGCGTATGTTTATGTACTGAGTACGTAAACTGCGGTGTGCATAGCACAAAAGAATTTGAGAATTTGTTTTACATAAACATTTTGAGATAAATTATGGTTATTACGCATAGAAGATGCGAATACCATACATATTAAGTACCTATCTTGTTAACTCCGGTGTGAGTACAAGTTAAGAGAATTAGTGAAGAGGATTAAGGAGACTTAAGGAATATATCAGATATGAGTCGGTATCAAACTACATGTGAGATAAGAATAAGATAACACTATGAGATATTATTTGATATGAGTATGAGGTAGGAAATAGTAATGCTATGAGGTATAAGATGGTGAGAGTTGGTATGAGAACGATATAGAACTTAGTAGTAATGAGAGCCTTGAGGTAAGTACTAAGAGATGAACTGGGAATGATTGATGGACTGAGTCCACACCTTGGAGATGTATTGATTACGATTAGAAAGACTAAAAAGATAGAAAATTGGAAACGAGTGAATTATTTGATGTTTGAAAATGACGTGGGAGGTGGAACTTGATTTTCTAGGGATCAAGGGAAACTGAACATAAATTGGGGTGGAGGGATAGTTCAACACTAATGCTGATCACATCAGGGTTGGATGATTCTTGAAACTCCCTACCAGTGGTCACATATAAATCACGCTAAAGATAGAGGTGTTAGGATAAAATGAAATTGGAGTTGATTGTATTTTTCATTAAAGGAATTATTCCTCACATGACCTCGTAAAAAGGATTTCCTTTTTACTGAGTCTCGCCCACGAAGTCGAGGACGCATGTGCCTTTGTCTTCGGACCGGTGACATGGGGAGAACAGAGTTGTTTTGTATTCTGGCCCATGGTGGCGAGGACGAATGAGCCTTTGTCTATGGACCGGTGACATGGGAGAATACGATGAAAATTATGTGATTGTTTTAATCATCGAAAGGAACAAAGGGAATTTTGAGTGTTATACATGCTTCAGCATGTTGTGTGATATTTGAGTATAAGTGTACGACAGACCTGGTGAGTCAATAAGATTAAGTACATATAAGAATGATCTATATGATCTATGGAATAAGGTAAGCCATGTATTCTAATAAAATAAGATGCATGGAACTTTGGGGACAAAGTTCTTTTAAGGGGGGTAGATTGAAATACCCCAAACCTAAGTACACTAAGTAAACATCAATTTATGATGTAATAAGGCTAAAACATGACTTAGAAACATTGGTAGACAATTTAAACCAAGGAAAACACAAGAAAACGTCATAAGGGCAATTTAAGCAAAAATGTGCTCTAAGCTTGGAGTGACTTTGATTAGCACCTAAATATCATTATAAGACCTTATTAACATAATAATTGACATGTTAAATCAATTACCAAAGAAAACCAAGCTCAAAAACAGGCTTAAACACAAAATGTGCTTTAAGACTCCTTAAAGCACCTTTTTAAGAAATTGTCTTAGAAATGGGTTTTGAGTGGCTAAATGACCATGATTGCACCTTAATCAACATGTGTACTAATTAGTATCACATTAAGAAGCCTAAATCAATAGGAATCCAAAAATTTCACAAATTTGTGCACTAATTTGTTAATAGTGCCAAATAGTGACTAATTAAGCTTTAGTCAACATAAGTCAATAAAATGGTCAACCTAGACAATAAATAACTCATTAATGAAGGGGGGCCGTTTTTTACATGGTGAGTCACCATAAGTAGCCAGAAACTAAAGGAAAAGAAGAGGAAATGAGAGAAAGTTACTATTTGCTTGTAAAAGGTAAAATATCTTACTTTTAGCCTACCTTCTCTCCTCTTCTTCATTCATTCTCTTATTCCACGGTTTTCTTCATGTTCTTCACCATCTCAAACCGTGAGAACCAGCTCCATACTTGCTCCACCTTGCTTTGTCCATAACTTGCTCATTTTAGCTCAAAATAAAAAACTAAGCATTGATTTTTCTTAGCTAGACCAAGGCCTTGGTTCCTATCTTTTCAAAATTTGAAAAAGCTTCATTTTGGAGCCATGGGAAAACACCATTGAAGGGGGGAAAACTAACTTGAGGTGTTCATAGTCTTCTCCATTCACTCAAGGTATGGAAAATGTAAGAAAAACCAAGTTTCCACCACTTTCGCTTCATAACCGAAAATCATATTCTCATGGGACCTTGTTTTATCCCTTGTTCTAGCTTGATTCTACTCCCAAAGACTTGATGAGGTCTTGCTTTGCTTCATTATGAAAGTCATTCCAAAATTCAAAGGTAAATATACACTTTTAAGCTTTAAAACACATTTTTAACCTAAGATTGAATTCTATGAGTTTAGGCATATTTCTTAGTGCTCATTAGATTATTAGAATGTGAATTAGAACATTGGAAAGGGAGATTTAAGTGGTGTCCGAGATTCATTCAAGAAAAGCCCTAAGGAGGATGTTAAGATAAGCTTGGAAAAACAAGGTAAATGTTTTACCTAGTGGTGGTTTAAGGTTTAAGGGGTGAGATTTAGATAAGTACTAATGTAGCTTAAACCTTACATTATGTAATGGGTTATATAACCTAGGAAAAAGAATTTGAACAAGCTTGTAAACTTGTGACTAAGGAGCCAATGGGAATGAGTTAGTAAGATAAGTATAAGGTGAATTAAGAGAACACTTATATTGCTATGGGAGCATTGTTGTGTGTATTTGCAGGTTGAAAGCTTTTATATGTGGGAAATTCAGTGTTTAAGTTTAAGTCATTTAAGGGCCTAAGAGCCATATCATATAAGTGCCTTAGTGCTATGCAATTTAAGATTATTGCATTATATTGAGTTTATTATGAACGGGTTGATTTGGGTGAGAAAATATGATGAGAAAGGATTTGATGTGTGTGGGATGATTGAATGAGAAAAAATATGCATATGGGCATGATAATATACTAGGGGAGCTGTGGCGAAATTTGAGTAGAAAACAAAGTGTTTAAGTGGTGGTTGTGAATTAATATGACCTAGGATTTACTAGGAGTCATTATAAGGAATTTGAGTGGAGAGGAGTTAACTAAGGAGTTCTTGAGGTTTTGAATGACCTAGAGTTGTCTAGGAGGAATTAGAGGTTAGGTGGGTGTATTAAACACACCAAAATCATGTTATGAGGAATGATAAGCCTTGAGCAAAACTCTGGAGGAAATGGTGCAAAAAGCTTTAAGATGATTTAGGTATGAACTAGAGAATAAAACAATGAGAAGTTTGGATAACTTGTGTAAGTGGTGAAGATGCTAGTGGTGGATTAATAAGGTTCTAGTCTTGATGGTAAGGACTGGACTTGAGTGATGGAAGAGAAAATTTTAAGAGAATGTTGTAAATTGTCAAGGAAAATGACTAGGAATGTATAAAGTGTTTAACCATGAGAATGGTGAGTTAATTGAGAAAAAGAGACGAAGATGTCTAAGGAGGGTGTTGGATGGTCAAGGTGAATGAAGAACAATGTTAAGGTCTTAAAAGGATGGAAATAAATGTATAGGTATGTTTAGGAGTTTAGGAATGATGTGTAACAAATGGAAAGGAGAGAGATTTGTGCATCGAGATGCAAGATAACCTTGGAAGGTTTAGCAAAGGAAAGATGTATGAATGATGATGTTTGAGGAGTACTTATATTGGTGGAAAGAAAACACTTTGGTTAGTTGAAGTCTTAGACAAAATTTACATGTTGGAAGTGTAAGGAATTAAGTTATAAGTGTTAAGAATTTAGTAAGAACTTGAATGATGATTAATGAACTTTGAGGTGAGTTGATCCATGAGTTAGGAGGATTTTAAGTTCTAAAATGGTGTTAGAACATATGTGAATACATGGGGAAAGATTAGAAGAAGATTGGACAAAGGAACAAGTGTGGAAAGAGGTTCAAAACTGTAAAATTTGACAGTTTAAAGTGTGGTCCGGGACTTAGTCCTTGGATAAAGTCCCAGACCAGCACTAAAAACAGGTCAAGAATGCACCCAGGGACTGGTCCGGGACCTTGGGTAAGTACCAAGTCCCGGACCATAGCTAAAATGTGGCCGAGAGTAAGAACAGACATTGGTCCCGGACCAGACCAATTTAGAAAGGAAATGTGTTTTTAAGGTGGTAAATGGAGGGGCCTTGTTGGGTAATGTTATTATAAGGTTGTTAAGAGGTGTTTGGTGGAGGTTTAAGGCCATTGGAGATGTGAACAAGTGTGAGGTAAAATGAGAAGTGAGTAGCATAAGTGATTAAGTTTAAACTACAATGACTTAGTGGAATTTAGTTGAAAATTATTAGTGATTAATTAAGCTAGGTTTGAAATACCCCGAACTTAAATACTAGTAAGGAAAAATAAATCCAAAAGAAATAAATAAACGCTTAAAAAGCGAAAAACACTAAATAAGCGTTAAGTAACCATAGGAGGTATGAGACCTCGGTTAGCGTGTTATATGGATTCTAAAGGTTTAATAAAACCTAAATAATATGTGGGAACAACTCCCGAAGAAAACGGATCCAAATAATGAATTAAAACACTAATAGAGCTTTAGAGCACGTTTTTCGAGAAAACCCGGAAACGTGACTTTAAGTGGTCAAACGGACCCGTAAAAATTCTAAACCATTAAATAATTATTATTAAGCATTTATGAAACCTTAATAACCAATAAAAATAAAGAAACGAGAAAATTCCGGAAACGGGCCCGGTTAGTGAACAGTACCTAAACCGGGTAAAATAACGAGCGTTTTCTGTAAAAGACGAAAAACGCTCCAGCTGGTATAACTGTAGGGGGGCTGTTTTTATCTGTCAAACAACTCCCTCACACACACATGTAACTAGCTAAATAAAGTAAAAGCTACTTTATCTACTTACTCTCTCACCTCACTTTTCTATTCTCTCTCTCCCATTCCATCCTTCCTCATCGTACTCCCTCTCTTTCTTCTCCCTTGTGGCTGCGATTTTGAGAGCTTCAAGAAGCTCTAATGGCTTCCCACCTTCAACCTCATGCTCTACCTCCATGTAAGCTCCAAACTCAAAAATAATTACATATTTGAACTCCCCACATTCTCCTCTACATTTCCCTCTTTTCAAAATTCGAAAAGGATGAGTTTCATCTCCATGGGGTTTCCCCATTTGAAGAGAAAAGCACACCATTATGGAGCTTGGAGTCTCCTCTTTCCAACAAGGTAAAAATCTACATGAAAAACTCATGTTTTCTTCATCTCCCTTCATAGCCGATTTTTACCCTTGTGTAATGCCTTGTTTTCTCTCTCTTTTGAGCAAAATATCAACCTAGCAATGGTGGTGGACTCACCTTCTTGAACCAAGGGCTAAAACCCCTTCTAAAACTCTCCAAAGGCAAACCCTAGAAATTTCATTTCAAACACTTCAAGGAATTGATATTAATTTAAGGGTTAGTATATTAATTGTAGTGTTTTGTGTTCATTGGGTGATGGGAATGGAGTTTGGCAACTCCATTCCCCCACATGGCCGATTTGGGCAAGAAAGGAAGAAGGAGGAGAAATGAGAAAGAAAGAAGGAATTAAAAGCTCAAGGTAAGAGCTCTTTACTAATGTCAAATTTTAGTGCATTAGAGTAATGAGAATGGGTAAACCAATCTAAAGAACCTAAAATAATGTATTATTAATGTAATTGTGGAAGTTTGAGTAATTGTGCAATAGTATGTGAATTGTAGGCCTTGGAGCCAAATGGTTGTGTATGTGTATTAGTATTGATGCTTGATGGAGTATTGGTGTATTGGGATGGATTTATATTTGTATTGATTGCTGGTAGGACCCTTGTAAGGGTGTGGCTAGATTAGGAATGAATTTGGTGAGAATTGGTATGTGTGGCCAAGTAAGAAAAGTAGAGGAACTATGGCAAAATTTGGTAGGAATATGTATATGTAAGGATGACTTGGTGAATGGGAAAAACCAAGGTGTGTATTGGAGTTAGTAGAGGTGTTTAATGACCATGAAGTAGTAGTTGTGGTAAGAGAATGAAAGGATACAAAATCTGTAGCAAAAATTGTTGACTAGCATTGGAGAAACTAGGAGGATTTATGTACTTGACCTTGGGAGTGATTGTTGGACTTGAAGGGGAGAGGCAATGCATTGTAGGCATTGGAAATGGCATTAGGAGAGGAAATTATGTATGGAGGAGGTGGGAACCAAAATCTGTAGCAAGGAGGTATTAAATTACATTGTAGAACTAAAAAGAAATAGTGTGCAAGATTTGGTAAGAGGAGAGTTGGACTTGGGTATAGGTGGTGTAATGGCATGGAAATCTATTTGGGATACTAGTAATGGTATTGGTAGTAGGAGTATTGGATATGAGCATTGAGCTTTTAAAATCTGTAGCATAAGTGTAACAAAAAATGTTACAAGTGTTGAAAGAGAAGTGAGGGAATTGTGTAAGTTGTTTGATGGATTTAGCAATGGATTTGGTGGATGAATTAAGGTGATTTAGGATGTTTAAATAGTACTAAAACATGTTAGGATGTATGTAGGAAGATTGGGGAAGCAATGGGTGAAATTGGGATAAGAAAATAAAGGTTGTAGCAAGGTTCTGCTACCGTCTGACCTAGAGTCTGGGTCGGACAGTGGGTCGGACGGGGCTTAGGCAACGGCAGTAAACCTTTCTGGAAGAGTCCGGCCCAGAGCCATGGATCGGACGTGGGTCGGATAGGCCAAAAAAAAATCAAGGACGAAGTTACTGACTTCGTCCGACCCAGAGTCTGGGTCGGACAGTGGGTCGGACGGAGTCTGGACCACAGGACCGAAACTTACTGGAACGGTCCGACCAATAGGTTGGGTCAGACGGTGGGTCGGACGGCCCCAACTTATATAATAATAATAATAATAATAATAATAATAGTAACACAGTAATCATATGTATGTATATATATAGATACGTACATATATATGGGACTTTAGTAATACACCATTAATGCAACACTAAAGGTAAAGAAATAAGTACGTGAATGGGAAACAAGTAAGAGGATTAGTTAAGGAAGATGAAAGTATAAGAACATTAAGTAAACCAAAGCAATGGGACAACGGGAGTAGTAGCTATGAATGTATTGTAATGCTTAGAATTGATTGAACCATTTGACATGTAGTCATTGGTTCGAGACTAAGACTCAAGGGACAAATAAGGAACTATGGAGCAAGGGAACACCCGATAAAGTAAACCAACGGTGAAAGGTATGATTTCTTCATGCCCTGTATCCTAATCTGGTTACCCCGATTTGTGTGCTTATTTGACCACCTAAATAAGATAAATGCATGAATCGGACTATATTGCACTTACCTGTGCTTGACTTATGTTGTGCTTGATATTTATTGTCTTGAGCACTAGTTTGTATAATTCATGAAATATATGAACGATGATGAATGGTATTCGAACCTCGTATTGTACTTGTGAATGTGTTGTACCTCGTATGTATGTGTATATGGGAATTGTATTATTGTGGCTTGAATGTTGACTTCTGCTAATTCCTAACTACCTAACTCCTAACTTAAGTGAGTAAACCGGAATGAGTAGAAGTCCGATATAGCTTCGGCCACGCGTGAGGATGCGGAGTCACAAGTGGTTGGCTGCAATTCCTGACTCTTAAACTGGTCCGCGGCCCAAATCCCTTAAATGGGTAGCATCCCGGATTGGTGAGTCAAGTAAATCCCGGAGGTGGGACGGCATAGTCCCCAGCGCCGGAGGTCCCGACGACTTAACTTGAGTAAGAGTAAAAGTAAGTAAGTATGGATCCGTAAGTATGTATGAGTATGTATGCGTATGTATGAAGTGACGAGTAAAAGAGTAATCTCCACCCGATTAACCCGGGTGGACCAATGAAGCTAACAAGAATTGTATATTGTGTATGTAATGTGTATGTGTAATTCGGAAGAAGGTAAGTATGTATGGAATGGTTTACGTTGTACTCCTTGCATGTAATGAGGTGTATGTATGTGTGTATGTCTTGCGTAATGTATTGTAATATTATGTATAAGAGCATGTATGCATGTATGTTTGAATGAAATCAACCGCATGTATACGACCAAGTGGTCGGCGTACCCTCACTAGTACGCGGGGTATGCGGTTATCATGCGCAGCGAAAGCTGACCCCCTAGGGGGAACGTTTTTAGTGTGCAGGTACCGAAGCGAATATGGTCAAGATAAGAGACCGGAGGCACACCCTTGTAATTAGAAGCAAGTAGTTTGTGAGGAACGGGTAGTAAGTAGTCTCGTAGTGAGTACGTATGAACTTTGAGGAGGTAGTATACTTGTATAAGGATCTTAGTAAACTCGGTATGTGGATTATATTGTATTGTATTTGAAGTATTGTATCGAATGGGAGATTGTAGCATGTATTGGTATATGGAGTGAGTATGGTAGATATATAGTACTCGGGATTCCGGTCCATCAGACAGATGCTGTAAGCAGTAGTAATAGCCTTGTTAGCCACGTGGGTGGTTAACGGTATTGTATCACCAATTGTATGTAAGTAAGTATCCGCTGTGTGTATCTGATGTGTAAGGAGATTGGACGGTAAGCATGTATTAATGGTAGGGGTGTTACAAAAAGTGGTGTCAGAGCGAAGTATCGCTCTGGTGACTGGAAATAAAGAGTTTAGGAATACCGAGTTAGGAATTAGAAGCTTAGTGCTAAGGGCTGAGTGTTAGCATTAGATATGCTAGTTAGGAACTACCGGTGAGTACCGAATACCTACAATACCAGTCCCGCCCGCCGCAAACCCCACTGTATAACTTGGGAAAGGACGCCAGAGAGAAGAAAAGTCTTCTCATATTCGGCGGAACCCGATCTGGCAGTTGTGAAGCAATCACACGGTAAACAAGAACCGACATATGTTAGATTCCAAGAACTGGGAGTCCCGGAGATGGATTCCGGTTGAACCACAACACCCGCACTTAATAGCGGTAGGAAGGGCACTCCAACCACGAGGAGCCCACAACTTACAACAGCATGGGGCGACGTGCTTAGCAGTCGCGAAACCTAGCTAGTCAACCAGCAGCAGGACAGAAGCACTAACCGTGCAACGGAATGAAAAAGGGAGCAGTAACGGGACCCGAGACACAAGTCTACGGGATAGTAATACTTGAATAATACCACCAACGGTATGCTAGCCGACTAAGGACATAGTCGGAAGCGGTTAACTCCAGAATTACGACGCCATTAAGGTTGCAATACCTGGCCAATATAGCTCAGACAACTACGAGAACAACCATGGGATATAACCCAATAGGACTACAAGAGTAGTGCCTAAACAAGGAAGGCTCAGTAACCACCACAGATGTGTGGGAACGAGCCACAAGGAACGACACTAAACCAAATGGAGTGGGAATCTCCAAGGATTGGAGAAATACCCGGATCTATGACAGCCATGTCTAGACCACCAAGAAGCTACCTAAAGGGCGAGTATACCAATTGTAGATCAATAAGATCAAGGGAAAAGTCAACAAGACTATTAAATACAAGCAGAAACCATACCAAGATTGGTATAGGATTATCCAAAAACCACCGATACCACGCACTTGCCAAGGCAAGTGCAGTAAAGACAGAGATATGTAAAGGAACACTAACACGTCACAAGTACATAGTAATGTACGGTGACCGTAACGAAACAACCACAGGATCACACATCCTAATAACCAGACGTATGGAACCTTGGAAAGGCCTAACGGCCCGACCACAGTATTTAGAACATACCAGTCAGCGAGAAGCTAGACTTGGTCAACACCTCAGGCCTGGCTCTGCCATGAGAGACTTCTTTTAACACCGAACCGCAATTTTAAAACTCAAAATTTCTCTTTCAAAACCACAAACCTTCTTTTAAAACCTTGGATTTTAAAAACCGAACCAACATAATTACGGTGAGTATCATAGAATGATACAAGAGGAGTTGGCAATAGAATACTTCACCTAGGCGTGTGACGAACACTACGAGTGTACCCGTTACGGGATGTGGGACAACCGCACTCCGAATGAGCTTACGGGCCTGACATATAGTTGGGTAAGTGGTAACGTATCAATATGGTACCCCACGTATGTATACATGTAGTGTGCGACGCACGGGAAGTAGTCAACTCCGATCTACGGATCATGAGTTAATTTCAACCAGAACAACTGGACACCACAGACAATCAAGGAGAAGGAAACGCAGTTAAGGAACGAGCGTAAGGAACTCAGAGAATCCATCTGAAGATAGGGAATGAAGACTGGAAAGTGCAAAAGGCACAAACTAGCAAATATAGACATTGGATATGTCTCGAGGACACCAAACAAATACGTGATAGCTGGAAGGTATACCCAGCCTAAACACAGCAAGGCAATCGCCTATAACGTGAACACCACAATGCTCAACAAACGGGACAGGGTTCCCAAGAGCGATCACTAAATTACCGCTAAATATAATCCATCATCGGAGAGGATATATAACCCTAGACTCAAGCACTAGGAGCAAGCGTAAACAGTCTACCCAAGGACGGGAGACGTCATAACCCAAAGGGGACAACTCAAGTACAATACCACAAGACGGTATAGAGGGTACAACACATGTTATAAACATTAGCCGGATGTAACGGCACAGCTACCAACACCCAGGAGCGATCCTTGAAGGGTGTCTGCGTTAACAACAGTTGAATAAGTGTAATGATATGATCACGGGAGCTAAAACGAACACTCGGTTAGGACACCGAAGGGATTTCACTTAACAGGAAATGCCCTAAGATACTGAGAGGCACCTATTAATACCATTTGCCTAAAAAGGCCTCCTATGAACGGAAGCGTGATGCCACGACTTACCATGGAGCCCAATAATACCTCCTACCTATGACGGTATACATGGAGTGGAAACATGTATTAGCAGCTTGCAAAGAGCATAGCTTGCAGCAATATGGCTCTAAAGCCATAAACCTGATGTGTTGTGTAACCTTAAACGGTTTCAAAACCCACACCATTACTAACAAGACTTGCAAGAAATATTGCCTCATACGACAAGAAATCTACAACGGGACCATAAATTCAAACCCAACATCCTGAGTGGCTTGGAGTAATGGCCAACTCAGTGTCACTGTCACTAGAGCATCAGTCTAGTATACAGTTGACAAGCTTTTAATTATCTTCATGCCTTATGTAGCAATGGTAGCACAGAGGCATAAGAATCATGATAATGCCAACTTTGGCCTAGTCCACACTTGGACACTACGAGAAACCCAAGGGAAGGTACCCCCCCCCCCTCGTTAGCCAAAGACCACCAATGTGGTGAAGATGTGAACCCTTGGAAAGGCTTCCATCTATTATAACAATAATCCTACGCTTATAAATATTGTCAAGGGGCGATGGAAAAAGGAAATGAGATTTTCCAAACCATTACGACTTAAGGAGTAAGCATACTCCATATGCACTCAAGCATGTGGTGAACCGTTGTATAAACACCAATATGATAACCTTGTCATGAGACCTATGAGTGGAGACAACCCCTCAACAAGAAATTTCACTTGTCAGTGATAGAATACCCTCCAATTGGAGAACAGGACCAGAAAACCCTTGAAGTTTCATGGGATGTCCTGGTAATATACATACAAGCAAAACTACACAGCCAGAGCCTAAACCAATGCTCAGCTTTGGGAGGACAGTAATTGTCAAAAACAATCAATGTGAGTGCACGTTGCACACCACGAATGACCAACGCTCAAGAGAGCTTGTAAACCGGTAAATTGCTTTATCCTTGGTCAACCAAGATACTTGGTAAATTGTATCACAAATGATGATAGAATGTGAGGTAAGTTAACCTACACATAAAACCTAAGTGGAATAAGACATCTCCACATTGGGAAGATAATAAGATTGCCGTATGCTACGACAACCGTCATACACACAAACACAGGAAACTCCTAGTGTATTTACACCATAAGGAAATGGTGCCAATGACAATGTCACTAAGTAAAAAGGAACTACCATAGTAACAGAAACAGTAAAAGCAATGTTGTACAATGAGTAAGAATACGGTGCGCAATAGGCGACCGCTATGAGGGAGTAGTTAAGCAATGACACGGAGTATAAGTATGAGATGACACACAGAAATATTCTTTCCTATCACATAAGTGACTTACTGTCAAGCGTTTACGCCTCTGCACTCTGTATGACTGAGTGTTTTGGCATTGCACTTGTTCAGCTACAGACCTAATGAGATGGCTAGGGATATGGAGAATGTAAACCGTAGTAAATCTTTCCCTTTCACCACGAACATGGCACTAGCCAGTTGAACAAGCTTAGCAACAAATCGTGCGGCCTAAAGGCCAAAGAAGCCCGAAGAGTGTACAACACACTAACAATCACAGATGTGAATTCCAATGGAACAAAAGGTGAAAGGAGACTTAAGAAAGTCACTAGGACCGACGCATATCAATGCAAGGTCATACAAGTAAAGGACACTTGTACCGAACCAGAAGAACTGGTATAACTTGGGAACTAGTGACAACAGAGGAAGTACTACAACTAAGTAGTGACTTAACCTCGCCCGACAATAAGTCGGAGGAGCTTAATGAATAATCATGGAAGCATAAATAGCGTGTGCAGTAGATTACCAGAGAGCTGGTTATAAATCCTAAACTCATTGAGTTCAAGCACGGTAAAAGAATACCGCATTTGTGTAGTAAACCTTATTCCCATAATAGATGGATAAGAAGGTGATGTATAGCACATTAATGATAACATGAAGGGTAAGTAACCCAAGCTATCAGGGTCGCGCAGCAGAAGCTAGTGGGCCCTAGATAGGAGACAATATACCTAGTGAGTATAATACAATGGTTATTAATGCCTTGGAGCCTGATAGGCTACAACCGAATTAACGATGAGTTAAATAAACTCATATAGGAACTCTTGGTGAAAGACTAAACCGTTGGTATGGTTAAGACCCTTTGACCAGAGCATATTCTATAGTACACCGTAGTGAAGCTAAACGCTTCAGTTTGCCCAAACTGATTAAACCAATGTTTAATAATAATAACATATGGTACATTACGTGGGTGTAATCCCTTTGAAGGGGGGTAGAGCGAAACCGCTTAATGTAAGTTTTGTGAATAAAACACATAAACCATAATGTGCATAGCACAAATGAGAACCAAATTGATGATTGATACTATGTTAAATAAACATAAGTACTCATTCACATTGTAATTATGGTAATTAGGCATTAGACATGCAAATACCAGAGGAGGAGTATACCCATCTTGTATCACCAATGTAAGAGTATTAGTAAAAGAAAAGTAATGAGTAGTGGACGGAGCCCCACAAGTATTGTAACCTTTGAAGAAGTAGTACGAAATGATTGAGGATAGTAGATGAATGAAGTTTATGAGTAGTGGAATCGTAAGTAAAATATTTGAAACAATTGAAGTCAACTAAATCTTAGAAGTGTATTATTCCTTAGTTAGAATATAGGAGATGATGGTGAGGAATGGATGGAAGTAGTGAAGGTTGATGAAATGAACACTTAGGTATTGAATGACGGAGTAAAACATTTGGGAAGTAAAGTGAGGATGATCGATGGATTGATTCCATCTTTTGGAGATGTATGAATTTGTATCACGACTAGAAAGAGTAAAAAGATAGAAAATGATAACAATAAAATTATTTGTTTGATTGAATCTGACGTGGGAAGTAGAACTTGATCCTGATCAGATCAAGGGAAACCAAACACAAATTGTAGTGGAAAGATAGTTCAACACTGGTGCTGATCACATCAGGGTCGAATGATTCTTGAAACTCCCCTCAAGTGGTCACAAGAATCACACATAGGATAGAAGTAATGAATATAAATTGGAATTCGGAGTTGTGTGTTTTAGGAACTTCTAATCAGTAGTATTGAAAAGATAGTCTTAGACATGAGAATAAGGATTTGTTAGAAGCTTATACCGGAGAAGATAGTAGTGTAGCATGTGGTATTATTCCAAGGGCAGCAGGACATAGAGGAGTCCTGCGTCGAGATGACCTGAGTGCCTGCGGGATTGTAATGTGTATTGCATTGCTTTGGGAATAGCTTTGCACTGTATGTATGTATGAACTTCGTAATGAGGAGCCGGATAGTTGGTAGTAGCGCGGATTGGAGTAACTATTGTATATTGTTATGGTATGGTATGTAGAGACCCTGAGTAATGGATTTGGGAATTGTAAGGAGGAAGAAGGTATGGTTTTGGTATTAGACACGTAAGAATGAGTAAGCATTGTAAACCTATAACCTCGAACAACTTTGAGGACAAAGTTCCTAAGGGGGGTAGATTGAAATACCCTGAACTTAAATATAGGGATTAAAATTAATCTCATATGTATTTAAGGGCCTAATGGTACCCAATTAATACTAGTAAGGAAAAATAAATCCAATAGAAATAAATAAATGCTTAAAAAGTGGAAAACGCTAAATAAGCGTTAAGTAACCATAGGAGGTATGAGACCTCGGTTAGCGTGTTATATGGATTCTAAAGGTTTAATACAGCCTAAATAATATGTGGGAACAACTCCCGAAGAAAACGGATCCAAATAATGAATTAAAACGCTAATAGAGCTTTAGAGCACGTTTTTCGAGAAAACCCGGAAACGTGACTTTAGTGGTCAAACGGACACGTAAAAATTCTAAACCATTAAATAATAATTATTAAGCATTTATGAAAGCTTAATAACCAATAAAAATAAAGAAATGAGAAAATTCCGGAAACGGGCCCTGTTAGTGAACAGTACCTAAACCGGGTAAAATAACGAGTGTTTTCTGTAAAAGATGAAAAATGCTCCAGCTGGTATAACTGTAGGGGGCCGGTTTCTATCTGTCAAACAACTCCCTCACACACACATGTAACTAGCTAACTAAATAAGAGAGCCAAAAAGCAAAAAAAAAAAACAATAAAGTAAAAGCTACTTTATCTACTTACTCTCTCACCTCACTTTTCTATTCTCTCTCTCCCATTCCCTCCTTCCTCATCGTACTCCCTCTCTTTCTTCTCCCTTGTGGCTGCGATTTTGAGAGCTTCAAGAAGCTCTAATGGCTTCCCTCCTTCAACCTCATGCTCTACCTCCATGTAAGCTCCAAACTCAAAAATAATTACATATTTGAACTCCCCTCATTCTCCTCTACATTTCCCTCTTTTCAAAATTCGAAAAGGATGAGTTTCATCTCCATGGGTTTTCCCCATTTGAAGAGAAAAGCACACCATTATGGAGCTTGGAGTCTCCTCTTTCCAACAAGGTAAAAATCTACATGAAAAACTCATGTTTTCTTCATCTCCCTTCATAGCCGATTTTTACCCTTGTGTAATGCCTTGTTTTCTCTCTCTTTTGAGCAAAATATCAACCTAGCAATGGTGGTGGACTCACCTTCTTGAACCAAGGGCTAAAACCCCTTCTAAAACTCTCCAAAGGTAAACCCTAGAAATTTCATTTCAAACACTTCAAGGAATTGATATTAATTTAAGGGTTAGTATATTAATTGTAGTGTTTTGTGTTCATTGGGTGATGGGAATGGAGTTTGGCAACTCCATTCCCCCACATGGCCAATTTGGGCAAGAAAGGAAGAAGGAGGAGAAATGAGAAAGAAAGAAGGAATTAAAAGCTCAAGGTAAGAGCTCTTTACTAATGTCAAATTTTAGTGCATTAGAGTAATGGGAATGGGTAAACCAATCTAAAGAACCCAAAATAATGTATTAGTAATGTAATTTTGGAAGTTTGAGTAATTGTGCAATAGTATGTGAATTATAGGCCTTGGAGCCAAATGGTTGTGTATGTGTATTAGTATTGATGCTTGATGGAGTATTGGTGTATTGGGATGGATTTATATTTGTATTGATTGCTGGTAGGACCCTTGTAAGGGTGTGGCTAGATTAGGAATGAATTTGGTGAGAATTGGTATGTGTGGCCAAGTAAGAAAAGTAGAGGAACTATGGCGAAATTTTGGTAGGAATATGTATATGTATGGATGACTTGGTGAATGGGAAAAATCAAGGTGTGTATTGGAGTTAGTAGAGGTGTTTAATGACCATGGAGTAGTAGTTGTGGTAAGAGAATGAAAGGATACAAAATCTGTAGCAAAAATTGTTGACTGGCATTGGAGAAACTAGGAGGATTTATGTACTTGACCTTGGGAGTGAGTGTTGGACTTGAAGAGGAGAGGCAATGCATTGTAGGCATTGGAAATGGCATTAGGAGAGGAAATTATATATGGAGGAGGTGGGAACCAAAATCTGTAGCAAGGAGGTATTAAATTGCATTGTAGAACTAAGAAGAAATAGTGTGCAAGATTTGGTAAGAGGAGAGTTGGACTTGGGTATAGGTGGTGTAAAGGCTTGGAAATGTATTTGGGATACTATTAATGGTATTGGTAGTAGGAGTATTGGATATGAGCATTGAGCTTTTAAAATCTGTAGCGTAAGTGTAACAAAAACTGTTACAAGTGTTGAAAGAGAAGTGAGGGAATTGTGTAAGTTGTTTGATGGATTTAGCAATGGATTTGGTGGATGAATTAAGGTGATTTAGGATGTTTAAATAGTACTAAAACATGTTAGGATGTATGTAGGAAGATTGGGGAAGCAATGGGTGAAATTGGGAAAAGAAAATAAAGGCTGTAGCAAGGTTCTGCTACCGTCCGACCCAGAGTCTGGGTCGGACCGTGGGTCGGACGGGGCTTAGGCAACGGCAGTAAACCTTTCTGGAAGAGTCTGACCCAGAGCCGTGGATCGGACGTGGGTCGGACAGGCAAAAAAAAAATCAAGGACGAAGTTACTGACTTCGTCCGACCCAGAGTCTGGGTCGGACAGTGGGTCGGACGGAGTCTGGACCACAGGACCGAAACTTACTGGAACGCTCCGACCCATAGGTTGGGTCGGACGGTGGGTCGGACGGCCCCAACTTATATAAAATAATAATAATAATAATAATAGTAACACAGCAATCATATGTATGTATATATATAGATATGTACATATATATGGGACTTTAGTAATACACCATTAATGCAACACTAAAGGTAAAGAAATAAGTACGTGAATGGGAAACAAGTAAGAGGATTAGTTAAGGAAGATGAAAGTATAAGAACATTAAGTAAACCAAAGCAATGGGACAACGGGAGGAGTAGCTATGAATGTATTGTAATGCTTAGAATTGATTGAACCATTTGACATGTAGTCATTGGTTCGAGACTAAGACTCGAGGGACAAATAAGGAACTATGGAGCAAGGGAACACCCGATAAAGTAAACCAACGGTGAAAGGTATGATTTCTTCATGCCCTGTATCCTAATCTGGTTACCCCGATTTGTGTGCTTATTTGACCACCTAAAGAAGATAAATGCATGAATCGGACTATATTGCACTTACTTGTGCTTGACTTATGTTGTGCTTGATATTTATTGTCTTGAGCACTAGTTTGTATAATTCATGAAATATATGAACGATGGTGAATGGTATTCGAACCTCGTATTGTACTTGTGAATGTGTTGTACCTCGTATGTATGTGTATATGGGATTTGTATTATTGTGGCTTGAATGTTGACTTCTGCTAATTCCTAACTACCTAACTCCTAACTTAAGTGAGTAAACCGGAATGAGTAGAAGTCCGATATAGCTTCGGCCACGCGTGAGGATGCGGAGTCACAAGAGGTTGGCTGCAATTCCTGACTCTTAAACTGGTCCGCGGCCCAAATCCCTTAAATGGGTAGCATCCCGGATTGGTGAGTCAAGTAAATCCCGGAGGTGGGACGGCGTAGTCCCCAGGGCCGGAGGTCCCGACGACTTAACTTGAGTAAGAGTAAAAGTAAGTAAGTATGGATCCGTAAGTATGTATGAGTATGTATGCATATGTATGAAGTGACGAGTAAAAGAGTAATCTCTACCCGATTAACCCGGGTGGACCAATGAAGCTAAACAGGATTGTATATTGTGTATGTAATGTGTATGTGTAATTCGGAAGAAGGTAAGTATGTATGAAATGGTTTACGTTGTACTTCTTGCATGTAATGAGGTGTATGTATGTGTGTATGTCTTGCGTAATGTATTGTAATTTTATGTATAAGAGCATGTATGCATGTATGTTTGAATGCAATCAACCGCATGTATACGACCAAGTGGTCGGCGTACCCTCACTAGTATGCGGGGTATGCGGTTATCATGCGCAGCGAAAGCTGACCCCCTAGGGGGAACGTTTTTAGTGTGCAGGTACCGAAGCGAATATGGTCAAGATAAGAGACCGGAGGTACACCCTTGTAATTAGAAGCAAGTAGTTTGTGAGAAACGGGTAGTAAGTAGTCTCGTAGTGAGTACGTATGAACTTTGAGGAGGTAGTATACTTGTATAAGGATCTTAGTAAACTCGGTATGTGGATTATATTGTATTGTATTAGAAGTATTGTATCGAATGGGAGATTGTAGCATGTATTGGTATATGGAGTGTGTATGGTAGATATGTAGTACTCGGGATTCCGGTCCATCAGACCAATGCTGTAAGCAGTAGTAATAGCCTTGTCAGCCACGTGGGTGGTTAATGGCATTGTATCACCCATTGTTTGTAAGTAAGTATCCACTGCGTGAATCTGATGTGTAAGGAGATTGGACGGTAAGCATGTATTAATGGTAGGGGTGTTACAAGGTTAATTAAAAGTAATTAACCACCCAATTCGATCAATGTTTTAGGGTTTGAGAATTTGGACTCCGGAGGAGAGTAAGCAACCGAACGACCACCGGTGAACGGTACAGTCTTTCTTATGACCTGCTTGCTAATGAGGTGTCCCTCGGCTTGTGTGCTATTTGTTTATGTGTGCCGGCTTAACAAGATAAAGCATGCAACCGGAATATTATGTTTATTGTATTGTTATGTGATGTTTGAAAACTAACACAACTTATCGTGAGAACTTACTAACTAATGTTTAGTAGAGGATTGTGTGAGATTAAGGAACACTCCCAATATTGTTTTCATAGTAACCGAAAGAGGTTAACTAACAACTTGACTTGAGACTTTCTACTAACCAGAACTTGGGGGGAGTGAGGAATCCGGGACTGACTCCGGTCATGCATGTTAAGGAAAGGGGGTCGGCACCTGATTCAGTTCTGACTACCATTTAAGGACTTGTCTTCGGACTTGTCGCCTAGGGTTGATTCTCGACTCAGCTACATTGGACTTCCAGTCCAAGGTAGGAGGCATTAAGATGGTGTGGTGGGATCTACCTAAATGCCCAGCTAATTCTAACAAATATTGTTTGTGTAAACCAATGGAGTTGATAACTCATTGGCTAAGGTTACGTGACCCGACAGATAAACAATGAATTAAAGGAACACCATTCTAATTAAAGAACGGTTGACTTAATTCAGATAAGAACTGAGATAAGATTTGAGATAAGGTACAACCATTTCTATTTAAAGAATGGTTGTATTCTATGAATTGAGATAAGGTTTGAGATAAGGTACAACCATTTCTATTTAAAGAATGGTTTGTTTTCTAAGACTAAGATAAGGATTAAGATCGAGGTAAGATAAGGTTGGACTAAGATTAAGAGGGAACATAACTTAAGGAGTTAAATAATTGACTCACTAATTAAGGGAACGCATTTTAGTCATTCATAATGTTTGAACTTTGATTGTTCATATTTGGCTTGTTGTTTATTGCACTTTCTCTTATGCTGTGCATCTAATCAACCTCCATGCTATCGACAATTAGTCGTCGTAGCCACGTTAGCTTGGGGCCATGAGAGGATCGTACCAGCAATTTTGCTGACCCCCTTTGGGGGCTGTTTTTATTTCGCAGGTGAACGACAGAAGGCGACAGTCCTAAGAGTAGGATCGGGTAGAATTTACTTTGGGTTGTCTTCTTTTAGTTGTACGAGTTGTGCCTATACACTCGTTTAGTGATTGGTATGAGACGTTGTAAGTTGTGTACGATGTAATGGGATATGAAGAATTTGTACTAAGGATATGTAATGGTTAAGATTTGGTATACTAATGTTTGGTATATTCTATTTGTTAGACCGTGGCAAGGTCCTGGAGTGTATTTAATTCCGCTGCAACGTTTGTATATATATTGTTAAGTTGCGATAACCACGATTGGATTGAGATAGGGTGTTACACGGGCTGCAAACAAGAACCCACGGGTAGTCCAGAAGTCAGGACCCACACTACACATGGTGGACCAGGACGATGAGGCTGAACCCTCATCGAGGCCAGGTACCGCTATAAACCATTAAGTAATAAAATTGCCTGCTTACCGCATTTCATGCATGCTTTGGTAAATAATTGAGCTACATGAGAATAAGATAAGATTAGAACTTATGTAACACCCCTCTCCACAATCACGTAATAATCCCTCACGTAGCAATAAATAAAACGTCTCGCAGCGGGAAAATAAATAACAATTACAAAACTCACTCGGGTGTCACCGGCCATTACTCGCCCATGCGAGCAACGAAGCCAAACTACATCCAACTTCCAACCTATACAAACTGTTAACCGCCGTGATAACGAGAAACTCCTATACATCATACTAAATCCATAAATCATAAACATCGACAAGTGAGCGTCTACCCAAACCTGAATATACACAACCTTACCATATTACAATTCACCATCCTCATTGCTATACAACATCTCCATGTGTGGTAACAAAAGCAAAACTCCAATTACCCAGTTCTCACTCTTCGGCTTCGGCAATGATCAACAACCTGTAATGGTGTAGTATCAGCGATAGACGCTGAGTATGCCGGGCCTGGACCCTATTGGTCACTTGTCATTTTAACCATCTTGTTATTAGATTGGTTTCATGCTTTACCATTTTACAGTTATAAACAATATTGTAACATAAATGTATATTATACATAATCATCCATACAGGTATTCATAGATATTCAACCATCCATCCAAACAATCATTTAATAACACAATCCACAATTATATATCGAACGTATCGAACAACCACAAAATGATGTACAATGTACAATCGGCGTAGCGTATACCATCCTTTATTAATTAATTTTAGTTTGGCCTTCAAGGCCCCATCCATATGTACAATGTACATTCGCCGTAGCGTACAGTTTTCATATTTAATTTACCTTAGCCTTGTAGGCTCCATCCAACCATGTTTAATTATTAATACTGGTTGGGCGTCATGTTAGGACAACCCGATAACCTCACCATGGACAGTAGTCCTCCCGTACACACAAAGGTGCTCATTTCGCCAGAGGTCCGGAGGCCCCTGACTCTCTTATGTCTCGTAAGACGCCCATAAAAAGGTCGTAGCCACCTGATCCATGATCCAGTTTGGGCTCGTTGGATATAACCTGGAGTGGAATCCAATTAGGAAACCCCTCAGTGATCACAAATGCGCAACCAAGTAGTTCGTAAACTACCGGGATTCCTCACCTCAACTCATACCATCTCTCTCTCATAATGTTGAAGATCTGCTCTTAGTCTTATGGAGAATATAATTATTAGTTAGCTGCCCAATGGATCTCAAGCATACCTAGAAGTAATCTAGGTTATATTCATGTTCGAGATCCATGCTCTAGAGACCGACAATGTCGTGACTCGTCCCTAAGTGTTTTACTTAGGTTACCTTATACTTAATATTAATATCATGGTATTATATCAAGTAACCGTCATGTCATCACAACGCATATGTATGTTTATATAGGTGGATCTATAGTCGACGTAGTGTTAGTCCCGTAGGACGCTCGTGCATTGATAAATAATGCAGTAACACTTAAACACATACATGTAACCACACACATATAACACACAAGTTATATCAACCAAATCCGAGCCCAAGGAGCAACCTTAGGACAACTCGGATCAAACCCCTTTACATACCGTTCACCTTGATCGTATTACGGTGGAGTATGAATCAGCAAGATCCTATGCTCCGTGTAGTCCACTAGCTCGTCAAGCGTCTTGTCAGAGGTATAATCTAAACGGTATTAAAACTATAAGTCAGTCTCCATGACTAACTACATCCGGTATTTCCGAATAATAAGTAACCCCGACAGTTCACCCTTGTTTTCTATGGTTGTTTGTTACGGGTTTCTCTAAAACAGTCCGCTTTGTTACTTAAAACGCGTACGTCAAAACATTTCAACTGTTAAGTTTAGTTCCTTATATTTCTTTTAATTTTATCCACTGTTGGAGTATGAAGGTGTTGCTGAGATAGTCAACCAGATCAAAGGAGTCAATCACACTTCTCAAAACAAGACAGAGTCAGTCAACCTTGAAAGAGCGAGAGAGTCCATATGTGAATTCATCAATCAGTAAGAAATTCAAGGAGCAACGTCCACTAAACCATAACAGTCATCAACTATCATCCTTGGGCCGAAATTCATGCAAAATGTGAGCAAAATCCAAAGCCTTGACTTTCTGGTAATTCGAGGAGTCTGTCGGTCAGTTGCGAAAATTAAGGAGCAAGTACAGCAACTACATTGACTTACAACGGTCATCAACGTTCAGACTTGGACCAAAATTCTCTCAACATGGCACTAATCAGAAGACTTGGCTTCAGCTTCCGAAATATGGCTCCAGCTTCCGAAATTCAAGGAAAGAGTCATTGGTTCCTGAAATTTCGGAACTGACAGAGTCAGTCTACTACATCAGACGTGAAAGTCATAATTGAACGTTGCCAAGTCGTCCAATGGATTGGTAATTGTCCGAAAATTAAGGGCCAAGGCTTAGCAACGTTCATAAAGAAGTTAGGACCGAATTTTAAGCAACTACAACGTTCAGATGGCAGAAATTTCGGAAGCAGACTCCCTCACCGGCTCCACTATATAAGAGAGTTGTCATTTCGTTTCTCATTGCAGCTTTCCAGAGAGAATCATTCAGAGCATTTGTTTAGAGAAAGCTTTGCCTATTTTAGAGAGAGAGAGAGAAAAAGAGAGAGAGAAGTACTAGATTCGTTTGTGCATATCGATAGAGTCTTTCTAGGTAGGACCTAGTTTTCACTACACTTATCATTGAGCTGATCAGAGATTGTATTGGGTGAGTGAGTGAAAACCACGAAGTAGATCTCATCTACTGAGTGGGCATTATAGGTTGTTTTGTTTTGACCAGGAAATAAAATAACTTATATTGTGTATCCTGCTGAGTTCGACAGAGTCCTCCACCTTTCGAGTGTTAATCCATTTAGCTCCGCTAAGTCTATCTTACTTCACTACCTTGAGCAACTGCTTCCGCGCACTTAGTTCGCTAAGTGTTTCTACGTCTCAAGTGTTGTCACATACGAAGTTCGATTGAGTGCCTCTACATCACAGAGTGTTTCTTACTTTCAAAGACCGATTGAGTCAAACCAACTCTTAGACTCACACCTTGAGTTGGTTTGAGTCAGCCACCCGATCCTACATGTGGTATCAGAGCCTTGCTTAGGCTGACAGTCAATCAACGAGCTATGGCAGCGTGGTTGGGGTGATTCAGACTGACGATCCAGACACAGAGTCCAGCGGCTTGGTATGTCTCATGGCACATGATACGACGGAGTCCATGATCCCCGACAATGAGGTAACTCGTTCCCATCTTGAAACAGACCTTTATCGTATAACTCTATGGGTTTTATGACTTTAATTGCTAAAATGGCTTCTGAAACTAACTCTCTTAAAGCTGATCTTAACAGAAAAATCTCCGAGTTAAGTGAGGAACTTGAGATCTCAAAAAGTCTTATGTATGCTTTGAGAGATGAAGCTGAGGAACATAAGACTATTTCCTGCTCACTTAGATTGGATTTGCGAGACTCTCGGCGTCGTGTTGACTCCCTTAAAAAGGAGCTCGACAAAACCAAGAGTCTTACTGAATCCAACCAAAGGGAACAGGAAGAGTCACTCACTCAGATTGACTCTCTCAAACATGACCTCACTGTTTTCGCTGACAAGTGTTGTTCTTTGCAGAATGAGCTAAATAGTTCAGAATCTCAAGTTATCTCTCTAACCTCTTCTGTTGAGCAACTCTCTCGAAAATTGAAAGAAAAGGAACATGCACTCTCTCTCAAACCAGTCAATTTCATCAAACAGGTCACTCCATCAGAATTGCCCGAGTGGGCCAACTCCAAGATCAAGGAAGTTAGTCAAGATCGTGATAATCTTCAAAAGGAAGTTGAAAAACTCTCCCAAGAGATAGTCAATATACGATCTGGAGTTGGATCCACTCAATCGAAGCCCAAGTGGCATAAAGGTAAATTCGATATCCCTAAAAATATGTCCAAATCCAACAACAAACCCAAGCGCCAACAACAAAAAGAAAATTTTGATTCTTGGTGGAAAGGACACAAAAATACGTCAATCTTCCTCCCACTAAGATTTGTGGTTATTGCGGGAGTCTTGGACATAGAGATAGTGCCTGTGAAAAGCTTCACAAGGATGTGTCATTTAATATCAAGCGACTCAATCTTATCCTTGAGGCACGAGAAAAGCTGAAAAAATCTGGTTCAAAAAGGGGACCCAAGTATATTTGGGTTCCCAAAAGTACCAAGTGATTTTTTTTGCAGGTGGAAGCGAGCGTGGAGATGGACTATGTGTACTTGGACAGAGGGTGCTCCACAACTGGAAATCCCGACAAATTCAGCTCGCTTTCATCCTACAAAGGAGGTAAGGTCACCTTTGGAAACAACAACCAAGGTGAAATCGTGGGAGTTGGCACCATAGGTAACCCCTCCAAGTTTAAGGTAGATGGAGTCCATCTGGTCACTGGACTTCAACCTAGTCTGTTAAGCATTTTTCAAATTTGTGAAAGATTCAATTTAGTACTTCTCTCATATGTCGTTTGCAAAGTTTTTGATGAACGTACAGGATCTCTAGAGCCACAGGACGTAAAGAAGGTAATATGTACAAGAAATGTCTAAATGCCATCAATTCGGACGACCAAGTCTGTCTATGTGCTCGCTTTCAAGCAGCACCCAATCAGTCTTATCTCAAGGTGGTCAAGCGAATCTTTCGATACTTAAAAGGAACCAGTCAACTTCATCTATGGTACCTTCGTTCCCCTATATTACTTTATCTGGTTTTAGTGATTTTGACTGGATAGATTCTCTCCATGATCGAAAGAGTACATCTAGCAATGCAAAATTCCTTTGTCTATGCTTAGACTCTTGGTCCTCTACAAAGCAAAATTTTGCTGAGATCAAATTGGTATTTTTTGTGATAATAATTGTGCATTTAAAATCTCTGGAAACACATTGAAGAACCAAACACATTGAAATACGTTTCCATTTCTCGAAGGACTGTGTTGAGAAAAAGGTAATTCAACTTGACTTTGTTCCAATAGAGGATCAGCTAGCAGATATCTTTGCCAAGCCTCTTCCTACCACCAGATTCGAGGCACTCCGTTCAGCACTCGGAATGACTCAATCAACGGAAGACGGTAATCTCTCTCTCCTCTTTGTGTTGTAATAATTAGTAGGTGTTGTTTGCATACTGTTTGAGTCAATCCGTGTTCTCATATCGATAGACTGTGTTTGTTCTTTGTATCCCTTAGCGATTTTCATTTTAAAAAAAAAGAAGAAGAAGGGAGAGGACAAAGGCAAGGTACTCCGCTAACTTGTTTCTCCTGAACCAAAACGGACCTCGTCCACTCGGTTATTAAGCCTTTAAGGGTGCTTTATCACCTAACTTCCTAAGGATGCGAAACCTGGGAAAGTTGGCCCAAAGCTGTTACATGGGTGGAGAGAAAAGTCTGGGGGATGGAGACAGTCCCTGTGTGCTCAAACTTGTTAAATATCTATGCATTGCAAATATAGAGCTATAAAGTCTTCAAAAATACAATGCAATGCAACAGGGATCATTACAAGTTATGAGTATGTGGCAATGAAAGGTTTGTGGAATATGACAATACTTCTTGCCCCTTGTCGTCCATGAGTATGTTTGCGTTATGGATACAGTCTATTTGTTTTTTAATGTACGGATTGACTTAGACTCTGTTGCAAACTTCTTACTGATGACAGCAAAAAGGGGGAAGTAGTGAATCCCGTCTCTCACGAACGGTCACTCTGGTTATGTTCTGGATTGACTCTGTCTCTGTGCGACTAGGTCTTAGGTGAAGTTTGGATATTCTGTTTCGTTTTTACTCTGTTGGTACTAGATCATGTTGGTTGCAGTTTTCTTAACTTAGTCATATATTCCCTTTTCCAATCTCTCTTAGTAGGTTGTGGTTTGCCAAATTGCTCATCGATTCAGGGGGAACTCTAACAAGAGTTACTCAATCTATGCTGTGATTAAGGGGGAACTGGACAGGGTGGTTCCCCAAAATTTTTTTGCTCTTCTTGTTTTGCAGATTGACTCATTCGGGATTCACAAAAAGAGTTTTGCTATCATCAGCAACAAGGGGGAAACTGTTGGAGTATGAAGGTGTTGCTGAGATAGTCAACCAGATCAAAGGAGTCAATCACACTTCTCAAAACAAGACAGAGTCAGTCAACCTTGAAAGAGCGAGAGAGTCCATATGTGAATTCATCAATCAGTTATGAAATTCAAGGAGCAACGTCCACTAAACCATAATAGTCATAAACTATCATCCTTGGGCCGAAATTCATGCAAAATGTGAGCAAAATCCAAAGCCTTGACTTTCTGGTAATTCGAGGAGTCTGTCGGTCAGTTGCGAAAATTAAGGAGCAAGTACAGCAACTACATTGACTTACAACGGTCATCAACGTTCAGACTTGGACCAAAATTCTCTCAACATGGCACTAATCAGAAGACTTGGCTTCAGCTTCCGAAATATGGCTCCAGCTTCCGAAATTCAAGGAAAGAGTCATTGGTTCCTGAAATTTCGGAACTGACAGAGTCAGTCTACTACATCAGACGTGAAAGTCATAATTGAACGTTGCCAAGTCGTCCAATGGATTGGTAATTGTCCGAAAATTAAGGGCCAAGGCTTAGCAACGTTCATAAAGAAGTTAGGACCGAATTTTAAGCAACTACAACGTTCAGATGGCAGAAATTTCGGAAGCAGACTCCCTCACCGGCTCCACTATATAAGAGAGTTGTCATTTCGTTTCTCATTGCAGCTTTCCAGAGAGAATCATTCAGAGCATTTGTTTAGAGAAAGCTTTGCCTATTTTAGAGAGAGAAAGAGAGAAAAAGAGAGAGAGAAGTACTAGATTCGTTTGTGCATATCGATAGAGTCTTTCTAGGTAGGACCTAGTTTTCACTACACTTATCATTGAGCTGATCAGAGATTGTATTGGGTGAGTGAGTGAAAACCACGAAGTAGATCTCATCTACTGAGTGGGCATTATAAGTTGTTTTGTTTTGACCAGGAAATAAAATAACTTATATTGTGTATCCTGCTGAGTTCGACAGAGTCCTCCACCTTTCGAGTGTTAATCCATTTAGCTCCGCTAAGTCTATCTTACTTCACTACCTTGAGCAACTGCTTCCGCGCACTTAGTTCGGCTAAGTGTTTCTACGTCTCAAGTGTTGTCACATACGAAGTTCGATTGAGTGCCTCTACATCACAGAGTGTTTCTTACTTTCAAAGACCGATTGAGTCAAACCAACTCTTAGACTCACACCTTGAGTTGGTTTGAGTCAGCCACCCGATCCTACATGTGGTATCAGAGCCTTGCTTAGGCTGACAGTCAATCAACGAGCTATGGCAGCTGTCGGTTGGGGTGATTCAGACTCTGACGATCCAGACACAGAGTCCAGCGGCTTGGTATGTCTCATGGCACATGATACGACGGAGTCCATGATCCCCGACAATGAGGTAACTCGTTCCCATCTTGAAACAGACCTTTATCGTATAACTCTATGGGTTTTATGACTTTAATTGCTAAAATGGCTTCTGAAACTAACTCTCTTAAAGCTGATCTTAACAGAAAAATCTCCGAGTTAAGTGAGGAACTTTAGATCTCCAAAAGTCTTATGTATGCTTTGAGAGATGAAGCTGAGGAACATAAGACTATTTCCTGCTCACTTAGATTGGATTTGCGAGACTCTCGGCGTCGTGTTGACTCCCTTAAAAAGGAGCTCAACAAAACCAAGAGTCTTACTGAATCCAACCAAAGGGAACAGGAAGAGTCACTCACTCAGATTGACTCTCTCAAACATGACCTCACTGTTTTCGCTGACAAGTGTTGTTCTTTGCAGAATGAGCTAAATAGTTCAGAATCTCAAGTTATCTCTCTAACCTCTTCTGTTGAGCAACTCTCTCGAAAATTGAAAGAAAAGGAACATGCACTCTCTCTCAAACCAGTCAATTTCATCAAACAGGTCACTCCATCAGAATTGCCCGAGTGGGCCAACTCCAAGATCAAGGAAGTTAGTCAAGATCGTGATAATCTTCGAAAGGAAGTTGAAAAACTCTCCCAAGAGATAGTCAATATACGATCTGGAGTTGGATCCACTCAATCGAAGCCCAAGTGGCATAAAGGTAAATTCGATATCCCTAAAAATATGTCCAAATCCAACAACAAACCCAAGCGCCAACAACAAAAAGAAAATTTTGATTCTTGGTGGAAAGGACAACAAAAATACGTCAATCTTCCTCCCACTAAGATTTGTGGTTATTGCGGGAGTCTTGGACATAGAGATAGTGCCTGTGAAAAGCTTCACAAGGATGTGTCATTTAATATCAAGCGACTCAATCTTATCCTTGAGGCACGAGAAAAGCTGAAAAAATCTGGTTCAAAAAGGGGACCCAAGTATATTTGGGTTCCCAAAAGTACCAAGTGATTTTTTTTGCAGGTGGAAGCGAGCGTGGAGATGGACTATGTGTACTTGGACAGAGGGTGCTCCACAACTGGAAATCCCGACAAATTCAGCTCGCTTTCATCCTACAAAGGAGGTAAGGTCACCTTTGGAAACAACAACCAAGGTGAAATCGTGGGAGTTGGCACCATAGGTAACCCCTCCAAGTTTAAGGTAGATGGAGTCCATCTGGTCACTGGACTTCAACCTAGTCTGTTAAGCATTTTTCAAATTTGTGAAAGATTCAATTTAGTACTTCTCTCATATGTCGTTTGCAAAGTTTTTGATGAACGTACAGGATCTCTAGAGCCACAGGACGTAAAGAAGGTAATATGTACAAGAAATGTCTAAATGCCATCAATTCGGACGACCAAGTCTGTCTATGTGCTCGCTTTCAAGCAACACCCAATCAGTCTTATCTCAAGGTGGTCAAGCGAATCTTTCGATACTTTAAAGGAACCAGTCAACTTCATCTATGTACCTTCGTTCCCCTATATTACTTTATCTGGTTTTAGTGTTTGTGACTGGATAGATTCTCTCCTTGATCGAAAGAGTACATCTAGCAATGCAAAATTCCTTTGTCTATGCTTAGACTCTTCGTCCTCTACAAAGCAAAATCCTGCTGAGATCAAATTGGTATTTTCTGTGATAATAATTGTGCTTTAAAATCTCTGGAAAACATTGAAGAACCAAACACATTGAAATACGTTTCCATTTCTCGAAGGACTGTGTTGAGAAAAAGGTAATTCAACTTGACTTTGTTCCAATAGAGGATCAGCTAGCAGATATCTTTGCCAAGCCTCTTCCTACCACCAGATTCGAGGCACTCCGTTCAGCACTCGGAATGACTCAATCAACGGAAGACGGTAATCTCTTCTCCCTTGGTTGTAATAATTAGTAGGTGTGTTTGCATACTGTTTGAGTCAATCCGTGTTCTCATATCGATAGACTGTGTCTGTTCTTTGTATCCCTTAGCGATTTTCATTTTAAAAAAAAGAAGAAGAAGGGAGAGGACAAAGGCAAGGTACTCCGCTAACTTTTTCTCCTGAACCAAAACGGACCTCGTCCACTCGGTTATTAAGCCTTTAAGGGTGCTTTATCACCTAACTTCCTAAGGATGCGAAACCTGGGAAAGTTGGCCCAAAGCTGTTACATGGGTGGAGAGAAAAGTCTGGGGGATGGAGACAGTCCCTGTGTGCTAAACTTGTTAAATATCTATGAATTGCAAATATAGAGCTATAAAGTCTTCAAAAATACAATGCAATGCAACAGGGATCATTACAAGTTATGAGTATGTGGCAATGAAAGGTATTGTGGAATATGACAATACTTCTTGCCCCTTGTCGTCCATGAGTATGTTTGCGTTATGGATACAGTCTATTTGTTTTTTAATGTACGGATTGACTTAGACTCTGTTGCAAACTTCTTACTGATGACAGCAAAAAGGGGGAAGTAGTGAATCCCGTCTCTACGAACGGTCACTCTGGTTATGTTCTGGATTGACTCTGTCTCTGTGCGACTAGGTCTTAGGTGAAGTTTGGATATTCTGTTTCGTTTTTACTCTGTTGGTACTAGATCATGTTGGTTGCAGTTTTCTTAACTTAGTCATATATTCCTTTTCCAATCTCTCTTAGTAGGTTGTGGTTTGCCAAATTGTGCTCATCGATTCAGGGGGAACTCTAACAAGAGTTACTCAATCTATGCTGTGATTAAGGGGGAACTGGACAGGGTGGTTCCCCAAAATTCTTTTTGCTCTTCTCTTGTTTTGCAGATTGACTCATTCGGGATTCACAAAAAGAGTTTTGCTATCATCAGCAACAAGGGGGAAACTGTTGGAGTATGAAGGTGTTGCTGAGATAGTCAACCAGATCAAAGGAGTCAATCACACTTCTCAAAACAAGACAGAGTCAGTCAACCTTGAAAGAGCGAGAGAGTCCATCATGTGAATTCATCAATCAGTATGAAATTCAAGGAGCAACGTCCACCTAACCATAATAGTCATAAACTATCATCCTTGGGCTGAAATTCATGCAAAATGTGAGCAAAATCCAAAGCCTTGACTTTCTGGTAATTCGAGGAGTCTGTCGGTCAGTTGCGAAAATTAAGGAGCAAGTACAGCAACTACATTGACTTACAACGGTCATCAACGTTCAGACTTGGACCAAAATTCTCTCAACATGGCACTAATCAGAAGACTTGGCTTCAGCTTCGAAATATGGCTCCAGCTTCCGAAATTCAAGGAAAGAGTCATTGGTTCCTGAAATTTCGGAACTGACAGAGTCAGTCTACTACATCAGACATGAAAGTCATAATTGAACGTTGCCAAGTCGTCCAATGGATTGGTAATTGTCCGAAAATTAAGGGCCAAGGCTTAGCAACGTTCATAAAGAAGTTAGGACCGAATTTAAGCAACTACAACGTTCAGATGGCAGAAATTTCGGAAGCAGACTCCCTCACCGGCTCCACTATAAGAGAGTTGTCATTTCGTTTCTCATTGCAGCTTTCCAAAGATAATCATTCAGAGCATTTGTTTAGAGAAAGCTTTGCCTATTTTAGAGAGAGAAAGAGAGAAAAAGAGAGAGAGAAGTACTAGATTCGTTTGTGCATATCGATAGAGTCTTTCTAGGTAGGACCTAGTTTTCACTACACTTATCATTGAGCTGATCAGAGATTGTATTGGGTGAGTGAGTGAAAACCACGAAGTAGATCTCATCTACTGAGTGGGCATTATAAGTTGTTTTGTTTTGACCAGGAAATAAAATAACTTATATTGTGTATCCTGCTGAGTTCGACAGAGTCCTCCACCTTTCGAGTGTTAATCCATTTAGCTCCGCTAAGTCTATCTTACTTCACTACCTTGAGCAACTGCTTCCGCGCACTTAGTTCGGCTAAGTGTTTCTACGTCTCAAGTGTTGTCACATACGAAGTTCGATTGAGTGCCTCTACATCACAGAGTGTTTCTTACTTTCAAAGACCGATTGAGTCAAACCAACTCTTAGACTCACACCTTGAGTTGGTTTGAGTCAGCCACCCGATCCTACATCCACCATCTAGTTTAGGTACATAACCTATAGTTGCATGTATGCATGCATTATTATATTAAATTATATTATATTATTTTCCACCATTCATTATAATACATTGTATTATATAATCTATTATCTTAGCAAATTATATTTGCATTCAAAACTCATAACTTATAGTTTGTAACTATTTTTTTTAAATAACCACCACCATTATATTATATGGTTTCCAACCACAATATATACCCATCCTTATATACATTGTTCTTGTGTATGTATATATTTACCACGTAGGTAATTCCCATGAGTTTAATAAACTCTTATATTTTATGTTACATTTTATCATCTTTTATTAGATGATTATTCCCATTAGTTGTATTATATTATACAACTTATATTAAGATTGTTATCCTAATATTATGTAACATTTTATGTTGTATAATTACAACTCCTAAGGTTTATTCCATTAATACCTTAGTTTATAAATCTCATTTATTTATAGTATGTCACATTATTTAATGTGAATACCTTACTTGTGTTTGTAACACCCCAACTTAATCCAAACGTGGTCTCGCAACTTAACAGCATATATATATACATAACACAGCGGAATTCTTTACACTCCAGGACCTTGCCACGGTCTGACTACAGAATATACCGAACATTAGTACATAACAACCTTAACCAACTACATATTCTTCTTACAAACCTCTCACATCCTATACATCTTACTAACTCAATTGCCATACGAGTGTACATGCACAACTCGTAGGCCACACTTAACCCTTAACACTTGTACCCCTTCTTACTCTCGCGACGGCCGCCTCCTGATGTTCACCTGTGTAGTAAAAACAGCCCCCAAAGGGGGTCAGCACGAATGCTGGTACGATCCTCTCATGGCCCCCAAGCTAACGTGGCTACGACGACTAATTGTCTATAGCATGGAGGTTGATTAGATGCACAACATAATAGAAAGTGCAGTAAACAACAACTCAGATATGAACAATCAAAGTTCACACACAATGAATGACTTAAATGCGTTCCCTTAATTAGAGAGTTAATTATTTAACTCCTTAAGTAATGTTCCCTCTTAATCTTAGTCCATCCTTATCTCACCTCAATCTTAGTCTTATCTTAATCTTAGAAACAACCATCCTTTAATAAGGAGTGGATGTAGCTTATCTTAATCTTAATAATACAAACCATCCTTTAAAAAGGAATGGTTGCAACTTATCTTAACCTTACCTTAATCTTAATCTTAACTTATTCTCAGTATACAAACCGTTCCGGGAGGGAAATGGTTGTATCCTAAGTCCAAACCTGGGATTTAGGTGATCCCACCGCACCATCTTAATGCCACCTACCCTGGACGGGAGTCCAGCGTAGCTGAGCCGGCAACCGGCCCTAGGCTACAAGTCCGAAGACAAGTCCTTAAGCGGAAGACGGATCTGCTATAGATACCGACCCCCTTTCCTTAGCATGCATGACCGGAGTCAGTCCCGGGTTTCCTCTCTCAAGTTCCAGTTAGTAGTAGTCTCAAGACCATGTTCGTTGGTTAACCTCTTTCGGTTTATATCAACCCATATTAGGGAGCGTTCCTTAGTCTCACACATTTCCTTATAAACGTTGGTTAGTAAGTTCTCACGGTGTGTTTGTTTTCAAACATCACACAACAATACAATAAACATAATATTCCGGTTGCATGCTTTATCTTGTTTAGTGAGCACACAAAACAAATAGCACACAAGCCGAGGGACACCTCGTTAGCAAGCAGGTCACAAGAAGAACTGTACCGTTCACCGTTGGTTGTTCGGTTGCCTACTCTCTTCCGGAGTCCAAATTCCCAAGTCCTAAAATATTCATTCAGTTTTAGGTTGTTAATCACTTAACTTAATTCAAATTACTTAACTTACTTACCTTACTTAACTTACTTACCTTACTTAACCCTTAATGATCCCAACCTAACACTTCTTAAGTCTTGCAACTTAATCTTAATTGAATCACTTCTCCTCATAACCTATACTTATTCACCCACTTAATTATCATTGTTACCCACCAAACATGTCTTAAACAACCTTATATCATCATTACATATCAATCCCCACCATTGGATATCATTTCATAACCTTAAACAATGTTTTTGATCAAAACAGCACCGGGTCCGAACTTGTGTCCGAGCTTACCATGTTCGGACGCAAGTCGAGACTCAAAAGGGTGCAACCAGACGTGTGTCCGAAAATGTGTCCGAACTTCCCTAAGATCGGACATGGGTCGAGGAAAAATCAAAGGAAGAATTTCAAGTGTCCGAACATCTAAGTCCGGACAGTAGTTCGGAGTCTAGCCGAGACTCAAAAATTCTAATCGCAACAGGGCATGTCCGAGCTTCCAAATTCGGACGGAAGTTCGGACAGGCCAGAATATTTATCTTCTACACCCTTAAACACTTATCTCCTTTCCTGCAAAAATGCCCAACTCTTCCACAAGTGTCCCATTATGTCTTAATACCATATAGGCTCTTAAACTCACCTTAGAACATCCTTTAAAACCTCCTTAACCATTTTTCTCAATCCTTACAAGAATTTCTAACACTTGTTACTTATTTCCTTATTTTTCCAACATGTAATTTTTTGTCTAAAACTCTAACTATCCAAAGTGTTTCCTTCCCAATCAATATAACTTCCCCCTAGGCATTATTGCATCCCCTCTTTGCTTGCTAAACCTTCCAAGGTTATCTTGCATGTCCATGCACAATTCCTTTCTTTTCCTTTTTCTACTCATCAACCTAAACCCATGAACTTACCTATGCATTTCTCCCCATCCTCTTAGCACCTTAACCTTGTTCTTCTTTACCTTAACTATCCTACACCCTCCTTGGACATTTCCATCTCCTTTTACTCACTTACTCATCATTCTCATGATCATACGCTCTTTTACATTCCAAGTCATTTTCCTTGACATTTGACAACATTCTCCCACACCTTTCTCTTCCATCACCTATGTCCACTCATTAACATCTAAACTAAACCTCATTAGTCCACTACTAGCATCATCACACTTACACAAGCTTCTCAAAACTCTCATTGTTATATTCCCTAGTTCATATCTAAATTATCTTAAAGCATTATACACCTTCTCCTCCAAATTTGCACAAGTCTTACCATTCCTCTTACCATGACTTTGGTGTGTTCAATACACCCATCTAAACTATAATTCCTCCTAGACTACTTTGGGTCATCCTAAACCTCAAGACCTACTTAGTTAACTCATTTCCACTCAAATTCCTCTTCATGCTCCCTAGTAAACCCTAGGGCACATTAACTCACCACCACCACTTAAACGCTTTGTTTTCTATTCAAATTTCGCCATAGCTTCTCTAGTATTTTTATCATGCCCAAATGCATTGTTTTCCTCATTCAACCAACTCACACACATCAAGTCCTTTCTCATCTTATTTTCTCACCCAAATCAACTTATCAACAACAAACTCAATATAGTGCAATAATCTTAATTTGCATAGCACCAAGGCTCTTAAATGACATGGCTCTTAGGCCCTTAAATGACTTAAACTTAAACACTGAATTTCCCACATATATAAGCTTTCAACCTGCCAATACACCCATCAATCTCATAGTAGTTTTAATGCTCTTAAAATCCCTCTTAAACTTATATTACTAACTAATTCCCATTGGCTCCTTAATCACAAGTTCATAAGCTTGTTTAAGTTCTTTTTCTTAGGTTATATAATCCAATACACAATGTAAGCTCTAGGCTACATTGGTACTCATCTAAAACTCATTCCTTAAAACTTAAACCACCATTAGGTAAGCATTTTACCTTGTTTTCTCAAGCTTATCTTAACTTCCTCCTTAGACCATCTTCTTGCATGAATCTCGGCCACCACTTAAAGTTCCTTTGCCAATGTTATAACCAATATTCAATGACTCACATGAGTACTAAACAATACACTAACCTCAAGGAATGAAAACCTAGGTTAGAAATGTGTTCTAAGGCATAAAAGTGGATGATTACCTTTGAAGTCTCAAAGTAGACTTGGGCATTGAATGAAATAGGACCTCCACTAGTCCTTGGTGAACAAATCAAGCTAGAACAAGGCATAAAAACAAGGCCCCATGAGTAGTAATTTTCAGCCATGTGGAAGGAATGATGGAAACATGGTTTTTCTTACATTTTCTTTACCTTAAGAGAATGGAGAAGCTAACGAGCTCTTCAAACTTGATTTTCCTCCATCAATGGAGATTTACCATGGCTCCAAAAGGAAGCTTTTCCAATTTTGTAAAGATAGAAAGCTAGATCTTGAGCTAACTAAGAGATATATGTGTTTAGTTTTTGATTTGGAGCTAAAATGAGCAAGTTATGGACATTTGAAGATGGAGCAAGAATGGAGCTGCTTGGAACGGTTTGAGAGGATGAAGAAGGTGAAGAAAACCGTGGGATAAGAAGAGAAATGAAGAAGAGAGGAGAGAGGTAGGTTAATATAAGGTATTTGCTTTATAAAAGCAAATAGTAACTCCTTTTACTTATCTCTTCTTTTCTTCCTTATTTGATGTAGTCTATGGTGACTCATCCTTAGAAAACCGGCCCCCATCTTAAATAAGGCTAGTCATGGTCTTTGTTGACCAACTAATTAGCTTATATTGATTAAAACTTAAGCTAGTCACTATTTGGCACTATTCACTAATTAGTGCACATATTTCTGAAATTTTTGATTTCCCATTGATTTAGGCTTCCTAATGTGATACTAATTAGTACACATGTTGATTAAAGAGTAATGATGGACATTTAGCCACTCAAAACTCAATTCTAAGACAATTTCTCAAAAAGGCGCTTTAAGGAGTCTTAAAGCACATTTTGTGTTTAAGCTTGTTTTTGAGCTTGGTTTTCTTTTCTAATTGATTTAAAATGTCCATTAGCATATTAATAAAGTCATATAATGATATTTGGGTGCTAATCAAAGTCACTCCAAGCTTAGAGCATGTTTTTGCCCAAATTGCCCTGAAGGCATTTTCTTGTGTTTTCCTTGGTTTAAATTGCCTACTAATCTCTCTAAGGCATATTTTCGCCTTACTACATCATATATTGATGTTTACTTAACATACTTAGGTTTGGGGTATTTCAATCTACCCCCCTTAAAAGAACTTTGTCCCCAAAGTTCTCATGCATCATATCTTATTAGAACACATGTCTTATCTCATTCCATAGATCATATAGATCATACTTATGTATACTTAAACTCATTGAATCATTAGATCCACCATATGCTTATACTTAAATATCACACAACATGCTGAAGCATGTATAGCACTCAAAATTCTCTTTGTTTCTCTTGATGCTTAAAACATTCACAAAATTTCCAACATATTCTCCCATGTCACCGGTCCGTAGACAATGGCTCATTCGTCCTCGTCACCATGGGCCAGAATACAAAACACTCTGCTCTCCCCATGTCACCGGTCCGAAGACAAAGGCTCGTGCGTCCTCGACTTCATGGGCGAGACTCGGTAAAAAGGAAATCCTTTTTACGAGGTCAAGTGAGGGATAGTTCCCCCTATTTGAAAATACAATCAACTCCGATTTCGTTTTATCTAAAGCCTCTATCGATAGTGTGATTTAATTGTGACCACTGGTAGGGAGTTTCAGGAATCATCCAACCCTGATGTGATCAGCATCAGTGTAGAACTATCCTTCCACCCCAATTTGTGTTCGGTTTCCCTTGATCCCTAGAAAATCAAGTTCCACCTCCCACGTCAATTTCAAACATCAAATAATTCACTCATTTCCAATTTTCTATCTTTTTAGTCTTTTTAATCGTAATCAACACATCTCCAAGGTGTGGACTCAGTCCATCTACATTCCCAATTCATCTCTTAGTACTTACCTCAACACTTAAATTCCTACTAAGTTCTATAACCGTCTCATACCAATTCTCACCATCTTATATCTCATAGCATTACTATCTTCTTCCTCATTCTCATGTCAAATAATATCTCATAGTGTTATCTTATTCTTATCTCACACATACTTCCATATCGACTCATATCCCATATATTCCTTATTTCTTAAATCTCCTTAATCCTCTTCCTTAATTCTCTTAGCTTGTACTCACACCGGAGTTAACAAGATAGGTACTTAATGTGTATGGTATTCACATCTTCTGTGTGCAATAACCATAATTTATCTCAAAATGTTTATGTAAAACATATTCTCAAATTATTTTGTGCTATGCACGCCGTAGTTTATGTACTCAGTACACAAACATACGCTAAGCGGTTTTCGCTCTACCCCCCTTAAAATGGATTACGCCCATGTAATCAACACCACATCATTCTTGAACATAGGTTCAAGATGTCTAATTCTCACCAAGCATTCTAGCTTCCACGTCATCTATCTTACTTATAAGTCGATCAGAAATGACTTAGTCTCTGTATCGAGGATTCTTAACGGTACTTATACCGTTTCCTTAACTTAGCTTGGTCTGATCTCAAAGGTAGTGGTCTGCTAGCTTCCGCTGCGCGACTCTGATAATCTTAGGCTTAACTGTCTCGCTTATGCTTTTACAGTATTGTATATTTTCCTCCTACGTGCTTATGGTTTAGCACTAAAAGTCCCTCAATGGTCACATGTTCTTTATATATACACGGCCTTGATGAGTTGTAGCTCGTTTATCCAGTCTTCTTGGAGATCTAATGTTTGTATTCTTAGTGTTTTCTCGAATGTATAAATCGTTCTCCCCAACTGACCTTTGGTCTGAGGATGACCCTTAATCTGAAACTACTGTTTAGTGCATATTGCACTTTACAGTCTTATCCTTAACACTTTTAAGACATGACCAATGTTTGTGCTTAACAATCCGTGCTCTTCGCACTTCCTAGTCCTTAATTATTTGTTCTCTGTTTCATTTGTGTTGTTGGTTCAACTGAATTCTTCTCTTCGACTGTTTGTAGTAGTAGCTGCTCTTGTCTGATCTTGCGTCGTTGTCCGTGGTACGGAGTCGACTACTTCTCGTGTTCCTTACACCACTCGGTTACATGCATGGGGTACCTTACTGGTACATTACTACTTACCCAACTAACTCATAAATGAGCGTGTTAGGCCTGCAAGCCCCTGTGGGGTGCAGTCGTCCCACGTCTCGTTTTAGTAAACTCATAGTGTCTGTCACACGTTTAGCTATTGCTAATTACGAAGTATTCTGTTGTCGATCTCCTCTTTCATCATTCCATAATAACACTTATTGTTCTTCTTGATTTAATCAAGGAAAATCCATTTACTATGTTCTTGGGTATTGTATGCTCTAGTTCTTCCTGTATCCCGTACTGATTCGGTCTCTTAGTGACTAAGGTCTCTTTCCATAGAGCCTCTTATCTTCTTTCTCATATCTATTCTACTAGGAATGCACTTCCAATTCCTTAGGGATTGGGTAGTGTGCTTCCTGTGAAATCTTACTTAACTAGGCCCAGACTACTGGCATCAATGCACAGTTCGTCTACCATCTTATTTCCTTACTTATACTGGTCTTAACTCATAGATCTAATTGCCTCAGTGTCAATATTTGACCGCTCACACATAATGGTCGCTTTACCGCGCACCATGGCTTAATCCCCTTATATAAATATTATACTCACGACCACTGCTACCGTGGTAGTTGGCCTCTAACATGTTGCCCATTGATGGTGTAACCTCTTATTCACTTATTCTCATGTCTTACCTTATACTCAATCGCTTCTTGGTGTAAACACACTGGGAGTCCTCTCATTCCGGTGTATAGCGGTTGTGTTACCGCGCTGTAAAATAGTTGACTCTTAATACGAAGGTGTTCTGCTCCAATCTCAGATTCGTAAGTAAGCTGATTTCCCTCGCATTATTTCACCCTTATGAAGTTATCTACCATGTAATTCTACCGGTTACTGAAGAAGTCATCCACTGAATCACAAGCTCTTCGGAGCATTGGTCATTTGACGTGCCATAAGGTGCACTCACAATGTTTATCTCTGACGATCAATAATTCTTACATCCTGGGTGTTGGATGAGGAGTCTATCTCTGCAACCTTCCTTATTACTCAAGTGTATCTGACATGTTCCAAGGTAATCCCAAGTTTACAGTTTCCATTCTCTAACAAAAGCGTATTGCATCTCTAATAAGTGAAAGCCCTTTTGAGGGGTTCATTCGCACTCATGGCCTCGCAACAAGGAGAGGTATCCCCACTCTAAAGGCATGGTTCGTTCTCCGCCCCTGTCCTTAGCATTATCTCAATATTCTCGTTGGTACCCTTTCCTGGTAATATTCTTCCCAATCTAAGTTATAGGTTTGGTAACCGTTCATATCTACGAATTGTAGTTCCTTCGTGGCTTAAACAAGCTCTCTTACAACTTACTGCACCTCGGGCTCTGATGTGGTTAACATCCTTGGCTCGTAGGCTCTTAATGCTTAATGTCTCAGTCCATTACTTGTACTCTTACTCATCTGTAGGTCATCCTTATAAGATTCTGGTTCTTTGAACACTATCCACCGTTAGGTTACATACTAAATGTAGTATCGGGTTTCATGGTAGGTTGCTACATCCTGCTTCCTGCTATGGAAGTTATTCAGGTGATCTGAGGTTACTTAATGTCTTTGACAATACTGTCATTTTACTAGACTTATGTCATTTAGTAGTCAAGGTTAGGTTCGTATTAGGCGTTTGCCTTACGGTGTCCAAGTTGGATATCATCCTGTCATCTTATACTTCCATCTCAACGCTTCGTTCAACTTCCATTGACTACGCCACCAGTTGATGATCAATCATACTTGGGTGTTAATGAGTTAGACAAACAGTATTAGCTGTCATTCATCAGTTATTTGGCTCGACTATGCCCGTTCTGTGTGGGTAATCTTCTGAGCTTCCCTCTGTCGGGATTGTATATCTTTAATCCTTAGTAGATTACTGCTTAAGTTTATTCTTTCTGTCCCTGTTTCCGGGGTTCACCAACATCTTCATTATAGAATGTTTGCTATTGGTATCTTAATGGTCACTCTGGGAGTCTTATCCCGTCCTTGTTGGAAGTCGTTCAGTCGACTGCCTTTATTGTATCTCTTGATACATTCCATGAATGTTGTTACTTACGTAGTGTATTTGCTTGGATCATTGAGCGATCTCTTAGGTTCCTCTTTGAATTCCGGGTTGGTGTTCTTACCGCACTGTCGGTTGTTGTTGTCGTAGTACGTTGTACTGTTGCTAACATCCATATGGTCTAATATTATGTCCAAGTTCCGCTCCCGGCTGACTGGTGTGTCACCTCATCTCATTATGGTCAGGCCATCGGGCCTTTCCAAGGTCTTATTTTTTCCATTCCCATGGATTTACAATCCGGTATTAATATCTGTTACAACTGTAGCGTTCTCCTATCTTGCCATGATGGCTTTCCGTGTAGCTTAACCGTGGTAGCACTTGCTATGGCAAGTGCGCCATGCAGGATGGGCTATTGGTGCAAGGTACATTGGAAGTGATACTTCCTTCTAATTCCCATGTAATTGGTAGTCCTCGGGACTCCTTCGATGATCTCTTATTTTGGATAACTGGCCATCCGGCAGTTTCCTTGTTGTTTGACAGTACTGTCATTTATCAGGGCGTTCCTCTTTCTGAGGGAACCCCTTAATATTTTCTTATGTCTTAATCCTCGCTCCTGTCTCCACACATTTGTCGTGGTTACTAAGTAATGATTCTCCTTTAGGCACTACATCTTAGTCCTATTTCGGTATACAATTGTATGAGTTTCTACCGTCGTCCGCATTATGTCGGCTAGGTCTTGTAACCTTCCTCATTGTATGGGGTTTGGAGTTCCCGTTTCTAACTGGACTTTCCAGTAATCTTATCCGTTACGCTTTGTATTATCCCACTGTTATGCTCACTCGGACCGCTGTTCGGTACTCATGTCGCTTATCTTTTCTTATCCGTTGCACTCATAGTGATTTTCTTATCATTAGTGTTGCGGTGTAACTCGACAGCGTAGCATGTCGACCCATGTAGCCGGTAATTACCGTTCCCTTACTGGTAGAATTCCCTTGATGGCGCCTGTTTCACCGCTGCGCCTCAGTTAAAATGTTCAAGTTCTCATAAACGGTTGCTCAACAAGATGTTTCTCGTATTGCTTACTGTTAACTAACTGCCAGATCGGTTTTTTTTTTCTTTCTGAGTAGGAGAAGGCTTTCTTCTCTCTGGCGTTTGTTCCATGTATTCAGGGTTAGGGACGTGGAGGGCGGGTCTAGGTACTATGGATATCCGGTAAACACCGGGAAGTCCTGACTAACGCACCTCTCACTCTACCTCTTAACCCTTAACCCATAACTCAATCTCAACCTCAATATTCTCCTAAGTTCGGTATTTCTTGTGTTCAGAGCGTAACTACGCTCTGATACCACTTTTTGTAACACCCCAACTTAATCCAAACGTGGTCTCGCAACTTAACAACATATATATATACATAACACAGCGGAATTCTTTACACTCCAGGACCTTGCCACGGTCTGACTACAGAATATACCGAACATTAGTACATAACAACCTTAACCAAATACATATTCTTCTTACAAACCTCTCACATCCTATACATCTTACTAACTCAATTGCCATACGAGTGTACATGCACAACTCGTAGGCCACACTTAACCCTTAACACTTGTACCCCTTCTTACTCTCGTGACGGCCGCCTCCTGATGTTCACCTGTGTAGTAAAAACAGCCCCCAAAAGGGGTCAGCACGAATGCTGGTACGATCCTCTCATGGCCCCCAAGCTAACGTGGCTACGACGACTAATTGTCGATAGCATGGAGGTTGATTAGATGCACAACATAATAGAAAGTGCAGTAAACAACAACTTAGATATGAACAATCAAAGTTCACACACAATGAACGACTTAAATGTGTTCCCTTAATTAGAGAGTTAATTATTTAACTCCTTAAGTAATGTTCCCTCTTAATCTTAGTCCATCCTTATCTCACCTCAATCTTAGTCTTATCTTAATCTTAGAAACAACCATCCTTTAATAAGGAGTGGATGTAGCTTATCTTAATCTTAATAATACAAACCATCCTTTAAAAAGGAATGGTTGCAACTTATCTTAACCTTACCTTAATCTTAATCTTAACTTATTCTCAGTATACAAACCGTTCCGGGAGGGAAATGGTTGTATCCTAAGTCCAAACCTGGGATTTAGGTGATCCCACCGCACCATCTTAATGCCACCTACCCTGGACGGGAGTCCAGCGTAGCTGAGCCGGCAACCGGCCCTAGGCTACAAGTCCGAAGACAAGTCCTTAAGCGGAAGACGGATCTGCTATAGATACCGACCCCCTTTCCTTAGCATGCATGACCGGAGTCAGTCCCGGGTTTCCTCTCTCAAGTTCCAGTTAGTAGTAGTTTCAAGACCATGTTCGTTGGTTAACCTCTTTCTGTTTATATCAACCCATATTAGGGAGCGTTCCTTTGTCTCACACATTTCCTTACTAAACGTTGGTTAGTAAGTTCTCATGGTATGTTGTGTTAGTTTTCAAACATCACACAACAATACAATAAACATAATATTCCGGTTGCATGCTTTATCTTGTTTAGTTAGCACACAAAAACAAATAGCACACAAGCCGAGGGACACCTCGTTAGCAAGCAGGTCACAAGAAGAACTGTACCGTTCACCGTTGGTTGTTCGGTTGCCTACTCTCTTCCGGAGTCCAAATTCCCAAGTCCTAAAACATTCATTCAGTTTTAGGTTGTTAATCACTTAACTTAATTCAACTTACTTAACTTACTTACCTTACTTAACTTACTTACCTTACTTAACCCTTAATGATCCCAACCTAACACTTCTTAAGTCTTACAACTTAATCTTACAAACTTAATCTTAAGTGAATCACTTCTCCTCATAACTTATACTTATTCACCCACTTAATTATCATTGTTACCCACCAAACATGTCTTAAACAGCCTTATATCATCATTACATATCAATCCCCACCATTGGATATCATTTCCTAACCTTAAACAATGTTTTTGATCAAAACAGCACCGCGTCCGAACTTGTGTCCGAGCTTACCAAGTTCGGACGCAAGTCGAGACTCAAAAGGGTGCAACCAGACGTGTGTCCGAACATGTGTCCGAACTTCCCTAAGTTCGGACATGGGTCGAGGAAAAATCAAAGGAAGAATTTCAAGTGTCCGAACATCTAAGTCCGGACGGTAGTTCGGACTCTAGCCGAGACTCAAAAATTCTAATCGCAACAGGGCATGTCCGAGCTTCCAAATTCGGACGGAAGTTCGGATAGGCCAGAATATTCATCTTCTACACCCTTAAACACTTATCTCCTTTCTTGCAAAAATGCCCAACTCTTCCACAAGTGTCCCATTATGTCTTAATACCATATAGGCTCTTAAACTCACCTTAGAACATCCTTTAAAACCTCCTTAACCATTTTTCTCAATCCTTACAAGAATTTCTAACACTTGTTACTTATTTCCTTATTTTTCCAACATGTAATTTTTTGTCTAAAACTCTAACTATCCAAAGTGTTTCCTTCCCAATCAATATAACTTCCCCCTAGGCATTATTGCATCCCTTCTCTGCTTGCTAAACCTTCCAAGGTTATCTTGCATGTCCATGCACAATTCCTTTATTTTCCTTTTTCTACTCATCAACCTAAACCCATGAACTTACCTATGCATTTCTCCCCATCCTCTTAGCACCTTAACCTTGTTCTTCTTTACCTTAACTATCCTACACCCTCCTTGGACAATTCCATCTCCTTTTACTCACTTACTCACCATTCTCATGATCATACGCTCTTTTACATTCCTAGTCATTTTCCTTGACATTTGACAACATTCTCCCACACCTTTCTCTTCCATCACCTAAGTCCACTCATTAACATCTAAACTAAACCTCATTAGTCCACTACTAGCATCATCACACTTACAAAAGCTTCTCAAAACTCTCATTGTTATATTCCCTAGTTCATACCTAAATTATCTTAAAGCATTATACACCTTCTCCTCCAAATTTGCACAAGTCTTACCATGACTTTGGTGTGTTCAATACACCCATCTAAACTGTAACACCCCAACCGCTAATCCTTCCATTTTCCTCTAATCGATCCCATACTTACCCTTCTCGCAACGGAATACTTACCTACTCCCGGCGGGAGATACAACGCCGTTAACCCTCCACGGTTAACAAGGCTACTATTACTTACTGTTTCGGTCTGATGATTAGAATGAAATACATACATACTACTTACTTTACAATACCAAATACTTACTTACATTTGATTACCGAGTGTCTAAAGTATATGAATTACATTCCAAGACTACTTCTCAAAAATGAAGAGTTTATACAACTACTACTTCCTATCCAATCAAGAATTCAATATCCAAAAAGGTGTACCACGTGGTACACCGGCTACACAAAAAGGCCTTAGCCGTGTACAACTCAGTACACCATTCCAATCCTACTACTACTCCAAAAAGAATCACATCTTGACCTTACTTTACCTTCACGCCTCGTGGGTACCTGTGGAGTAAAAACATTCCCCCTAGGGGGTCAGCTTACGCTGCATATGATAACCGCATACCCCGCGTACTAGCGAGGGTACGCCAACTATTTGGTCGAGAACATGCGGTTCGTTTCATTCATACATACATACATGCTTTATACAATACAATACAATACATTTATTTTACCAAGCATACATGCATACAATACATACAAGGAATGCAATACAAGTCATTCATTCATACTTACCATACTCACCGCATCACGGAGATATAATTCTCCAATACATACAAAGGTCTTGTTAGCCTTATTACACACCCGGGTTAATCGGGTGTTCAATACTTTTACTCCGGGTCAATGACTTACAATAGTTAAGACCAATACAAATACAATACTTACTTCTTACATACTTTACTTCCAGTTAAGTCGGTATGACCTCCGGGTAGGGATTACTACATCCCACCACCGGGCTTTAGGGTGGCCCACTAATCCAGGATGCTACCCATTCAAGGGATTTGGTCCAAGGAAAAGATTATAGCCAGGATTCGGTTCCAACCTCTTGTGGTTCCTTATCCTCACGCGTGGCCGAAACTATATCGGGCTTCTACTCATTCCATTTTACTCATTACTCATGTTAGGAGTTAGGTTGTTAGGAATTAGTAGAAGTCCATACTTACTTCCATACATACATACAATACGCAAGTACGCATACTCACACATACACTTCATTTCCATTCATACATTTCATGAATTATACAAACTAAATGTTCAAGAGCATAAAACAAGAACAATATAGTTCAAACACAATTAGGTGCAATATAAGTCCGATTCGTGCATTTATCTTGTTGGTGATCACATAAGCACACAAATCGGGGTAACCAAGTTAGGATACAGGGCATGAAGAAATCATACCGTTCACCGTCGAATACGTACTACCGGTTCCTTCGGAGATCAACTATTTGATTCCTATACATACATGAAGTAGTATGATCAATGATCTATTATTGATCTAACTCACTCCTTCATTGATACTTTCAATGTATACTTACTACTTCTTTTACATTCATACTTGGTTATAAAACCATTCTTTTCTTTACTACCTCATAAACTTGCTTTCTTACAAACTTACTTACTTTCTTACCATTATCACTTCATTAATGGTGTATTACTACATATATATGCATATAGGTGTATAGGCATATATATATGTATATATGATTACTATAATCATATAATTAAACATTTTTTTTTTGACTCGACCGGACTTGCGACCGACCTTGCAAGTCCGGTCCATTCCAGTAGACTACATCGGGTGAAATTCCAGGACCGACCGACCTTGCAAGTCCGGTCCCAAGGTCGGTCCATTCCAGTAAGTTTCGTATTTGAAAATTTTGGCCCGACCGACCTTGCAAGTCCGGTCGCAAGGTCGGTCCATTCCAGTAGCTTACTTGACGGAAAATTTTTGAGTTGACCGACCTTGCAAGTCCGGTCGCAAGGTCGGTCCATTCCAGTAGCTTACTTGACGGAAAATTTTTGAGTCGACCGACCTTGCAAGTCCGGTCGCAAGGTCGGTCCATTCCAGTAAGTTTCCCGTCTTGTAAATCTGGGCTCGACCGACCTTGCAAGCTCGGTCCTAAGGTCGGTCCGGCCCAGTTTTTCAGTTTTAAAATCTGTTTTCAATTGCATTCTTTACCCATTGCTTCCCCAATCTTTACCTATGCTTCCCCACATGATTTAGCACTAATTTAACACTCTAAATCACCCTAGTTCATCCATTAAACTTACTACTCAATCCTTACACAACTTACACTCATTTTCATCATTCTTCTCTCAACACCTACACTAGCCCTTACTCTTCTAACGCTTTTTAACTTCCTCTTTATGCTACAGATTTTCGCTCAATCTTCTACATTCCATTACTCTCCCAACTAATGCCATTCTTAGCATCCAAAATACATTACTCACATCCTAGTTCCCTTCCTTCACACACTTCTCTCAAAATCTGTTGCAAACTACAAAAACACTCCTTTTTAACTCTCCAAATACTTCCTCTTCTTAAACACTTAAGTCCTCTTACTCCTACACAAAATTTGACATAGTCTCCCCTATATTTTTAACATTCTCCACACACCATTTCAGCTCACAATCTCACATTCTCACAACCTGTTTATACCACACGTTATATACACAATTCATCACTACTACAACAACATAATTTCCTGCACATATACACTTACTACCCAATGGTTTTCCCAAGCTTTTAAACTTCATTTAAAAACTTCAAAACTGTTACAACTTCATTATTCATCATACTACAATATTCTCATTACTCATTACTCAATTCACTACTCATTTTACTACTCCAAAAACTGCTACAATACACAATACAAACTAGCTCAAGGTAAGAGGCTTTACCTTGTTTTGCTAGTTTTCTTTTCTTTCTTTTCCTTCTCTTCCTTTCTTCTCTTTGTTCTCGGTCCCAATAGGGTTCCCACACACAAAGTGCTACAGCACATAATACATACACCATACCATTTAGCATTCATTTTTACTCTAACCCTAGAATTTAATGTTTTAGGGTTTAGACAAGGGTATTACCTTTCAATGGATGGATGGAGTTCTTGACTAGCAAGAGAACAATATTCCTAGCCCAAGGAAGAGCCAAAATCGGCTGAAGCAACAAGGGAGAAAGCATTCAAAGACTGAAAATTCTTAAAATGCTAAAGAGAGCTAGGAATGATGGATTTTCGAAATTCTTTTTACCTCAAGATGAAGAGGAGGTGAAGGTGCTTCAAATGGTGGACTTGAATCTTCAAATGGAGAACACCCACAAAAACGAAAGTGGAGCTTTTGGGTTTTTGAAAGGATGAAAATGTTCTCCTTTGCGAGGGGATTCCAATGGTATAATTTTTTTGAGTTTGGAGAAGGTTTGAGCACTCACGGAGAGGAGAGAAGGGGGAAGTTGAGAGAGCTCCTTCCTTTCTCCATGGCTGTCGCAGGTGCAAGAGGAAGAAGAGAGAAAATAGAGAAAGAGAGAGAGGGATGCGTGAGTGAGGGTGAGGGGAGTGAGGAGAGAGACTCCTTTTTTTTCTTTTGCTTTAGTTAATAGGTTTGTCTTTTTGTAAATAAGACACATTAAGTGAGTGAGGAGGAGGGGGGAAGATCGGATCCCACACCCACACACACACAGCTTTTAACTTTTTATTTGCAAGGTGGACACACTAACTTTGTTTATTTGCGTTCTCACCCCACAACTTACCGGTTGTTACAGTTTCCACTAACCGGTACCCGTTTCCGGAATTTTCTCGTTTAATTAATTTTATTGGTTCTAAAGCTTCACTAATATTTATTAGTGACTATTTAGTTGACCAAAATTATTACGAGTCTATTTGACCCGCTTAAAGTCACGTTTTCCCGGTTTCCTCGGAAAACGCGCTTTAAGGTCCGTTTATGCTTTTAACCCATTTTAAAGGTCCGTTTTCTTCGGGATTTGTTCCCTCGTATTTATTTAAGTGTAATTAAGCCTTTAAAAATATAATTAGCCTAATTAATCACTGTTTTTAATTACGGGGTATTTCAATCTACCCCCCTTAAGAAACTTTGCCCTCAAAGTTGCTCAAGGTTACAGTTTACCATTTCTACTCATTTGGCAAGCCAATTGCCACAATACATTCTACTACCACCTTACAAGGTGTTCACAATTCTTACACTACCAGCATACCCAATTTAGATACCATGCCACATACTTAGTTCACATACCATACGCAATACTCAATCCACACGCAATACTTCATTCAAATACCATACACAATGCTCCATCCAACTTATACATTCCACAATACATTCGCAATACTTCGCAATGTCATTCGTGTCATATACCGTACGACACCCATGCATTACTCATTACATACATACCATACACATCGTACTACATACCAAATACTACTAGCACTACTTTGTGCCAATACAATACACTTAGCACTACATGTGCCAACCAAAATACAATTACAATACATACATACTACGCAATGCTAACCCGAAGCAATGCAAAAGCAAAAAGGCTCTACCCCCCTTAAAAGGGGTACGCCCCGTACCCTCCATGCTATACGGATACTAGACATCTAGTCTACAAACAGATTCGGGTACTTCGCCTTCATGGCGTCCTCTAATTCCCAAGTCGCTTCCTCGACATCGTGGTTAGACCACACGACCTTCACCATTTGTACAGATTTATGGCGAGTGTCTCTTGTCTTTGTATCAAGGATTCGCAATGGAGTCTCGACATATCTCATCGTCGGCTCTAGGGATAGATGTTCGGGTTCTAATACATGAGAGGGATCGGCTATGTATTTCTTAAGTTGTGATACATGAAAGACATCATGAACACGTCCCAATTCTTCAGGCAATGCTAGCCTATAAGCTACGGCTCCAATCCTCTCGGTAGTGGCATACGGGCCTACAAATTTCGGGCTCAGTTTGCCCTTCTGGCCAAATCGAAAGACACCCTTCATAGGTGAGACACGCAAGAACACTTGGTCGCCCACGGCGAAATCAAGGTCGTGTCGTCGCACATCCGCATAGGATTTATGTCTATCTTGGGCTGCCCTCATATTGGCTCGGATTTGTTGTACCTCAGCTTGTACTTGTTCCAAATACTCCGGTCCTATGATGACCGCTTCGCTTGACTTGTCCCAACACAACGGGGTACGGCAAGGTCTACCATACAAAGCTTGGAATGGCGACATCTTAATCGAAGCATGGTAGCTATTGTTATACGAAAACTCGATAAGATGAAGCTTCTTGATCCAGCTTCCCTGGAAGTCTAAGGCACATGCCCTTAGCATATCCTCTAGTGTTTGGATGGTCCTTTCTGTCTGACCGTCGGTCTGTGGATGGAAGGCGGTGCTAAGCTTCAACTCAGTACCAAGCGCTTCCCGTGTCGCTCTCCAGTATCTCGAAAGAAATCTGGTGTCGCGGTCCGATACAATGGTTTTTGGGACTCCGTGGTGTCGGATGATCTCCTTGTCGAATAGCTCTGCGAGCTTCGCCACCTTCCAGGTGTCCTTCATCGGTATGAATCGGGCAACCTTGGTGAGGCGATCGACTACTACCCAGATCATGTTGAGTCCTCCCCTAGCAGGTGGGAGTCGAACAACAAAATCCATGGAGATGTCGTGGAATTTCCACTCCGGAATGGGCATGGATTGCACCATTCCTCCCGGTCTTCGGTGCTCGAACTTCACCTTCTGGCATGTGAGACACCTCAGAACATACTCAGTCACGTCTGATTTCATTCCTGACCACCAGAAGTACCTCTTCATGTTTTGTACATTTTAGAGGCTCCCGGATGGACATGCAATGTCGAACAATGTGACTCTCGCAGAATGCGATCCCTTAGCTCAGCATTGCTTCGGGGGACGCATAATCTGCCATTCAAACGGATCAGACCATCATCATGCAGTTTGAAGTCGTACTTTTGGCGCTCGAAGGTACCATCTGTGATTTTCTGTCTGATCTCTGTGAAGTAAGGGTCGCTCAACTGAGCGTCTCGCACCTCGTCAACCAAGGTAGAAGAAGCGAGTAGCGAATGGAGCGAGTGTGCTCGACGACTCAGGGCGTCGGCTACTACGTTTGCCTTCCCTTCTTTGTACTGGAGGTTGATGTCGTAATCCGAGAGGAACTCCATCCACCTCCTCTGCCTTAGGTTCAATTCTTTCTGGGTGAATACGTACTGTAAGCTTTTGTGGTCGGAGTAGATGGTGATGCTTACCCCATAGAGATAGTGTCGCCATATCTTCAAGGCGAAGACAATGGCTCCTAACTCTAGATCATGTGTCGGGTAATTCTCCTCATGCTTTTTCAGCTGGCGAGAAGCATAGGCTACTACCTTGCCATGCTGCATGAGTACGCATCCCATGCCCTTGCCCGATACATCACAATACACCTCAAATCCCTCTGTGCCCTCTGGAAGTGTGAGAATTGGCGCTGAGGTCAATGAGTCTTTTAATTTCTGGAAGGATACCTCGCACTCCTTTGTCCATACAAAGGGTGCATCTTTCTTCATCAATGACGTCATGGGCTTAGCGACTTTTGAGAAGTCCTTTACAAACCTCCGGTAATATCAGGCTAAACCAAGAAAGCTCCGGATGTCAGTAACAGTCTTAGGTCTAGGCCATGATCGCACTGCTTCGATTTTGGATGGATCTACTGAAATGCCCACGCTCGAGATGACATGACCGAGGAATGATACCTGATCTAGCCAAAACTCGCATTTGGAGAACTTCGCATACAGCTGGTTCTCGCGCAGTGTCTCAAGTACTCTTCTCAAATGGTTTTCATGCTCTTCTGGTGACTTCGAATACACAAGAATGTCGTCAATGAATACTACTACTGAAGTGTCCAGCTGATCACTGAATAACCGATTCATTAGGTCCATGAATTTGGCTGGTGCATTAGACAAACCGAATGGCATCACCGTGAATTCGTAGTGGCCATATCTTGTTCGGAATGCTGTTTTCTGAATGTCTTGCTCTTTGATAGCAATTTGGTGGTAACCGGATCGGAGATCAATCTTAGAAAAGAAGGATGCTCCCTTCAACTGATCGAACAGGTCGTCGATGTGTGGCAATGGATACTTGTTCTTTACAGTAACCGCATTCAATTCGTGGTAGTCGATGCAGAGGCGGAGACTACCGTCCTTCTTCTTCACGAAGAGGACCGGTGCTCCCCAGGGTGATACGCTCGGGCGTATAAACCCTTTGTCGAGAAGATCATGTAGCTGTTCTTTGAGTTCTGCCATTTCTGCCGGTGCCATACGGTATGGTGCCCTAGCAATGGGACCAGTACCCGGTACAAGGTCGATTTCAAATTCTACCGCCCTCTGTGGTGGCATACCAGGTAGCTCTTTCAGAAATACATCAGGGCATTCTGAGACTACTGCTACCTCGTCACTGAACTCTGGATCTCTCTCCAGGTCTTGCACGTGACATAAATACACTTCATGTCCTTTTCTGAGCTCCCGATACATTGCCATGGCGGAGATGACTGTAGTTGAAGGCTCTCTTGGTGTGAGCCTCGATTTTAAACCCTATCCTATGTGGATTAACTTGATTGGGATCTAATCGGGTTTTAGGTCCACTTATAGCCTAAGATTAATAACTATGTTGTATAACAATAATCATTAAAACCTAAGCTAGCTCACTGGAACCTATTATGAGTCGCCACCTAATTTTAACCTAGATCAAATTAGGAAAGGAGAGTTCGGGTTCGGGGGCTTGATATTCGACTTAATTGGGGTTCAATTACTTTCATTACCCTTCCTAGGTCGGTTTTCCTCTACTTAGTTTATTTACGGCTTATTACGAGTCGTTTTAACCTAAGTGCGCGAGCTTCTGTTTTTTTTGTGTTTTTTTAGCATTTTTTGACAGAAAATTAAAGTGAAATTAAAAGCTACCTAAACTAGGGTTTCGGAGGCAGAATTAGGTCAAATTTTGTTTCCGTCCGTAGCCACGGACCTAATGTCCGAAACCACGGACCCCAGTTAACCTAAATATACAGAAAAGTCGAAATTAAAGGAAAACAAAAATTTGCAAAGTCCAGGGCCACGGACAGGACGTTCGTGGGCCCGGACATGTTTTATAAAACCCTAACTTTTGAAAATAAAAATATCCCGCCACCGTCCGGGGGCGTCCGGCTTTCGGACAGAGCGTCCGGGACCCCGGACATAGCGTCCGTGGGTGCGGACCGACCTCGGACGGCGGCGTTGAGGCTGTTCCCGACGGTGTTTTTGGCTCAAAATTTATGGGTACGTAGCCTGAAAGATTCTAAACATGTTAGTGATCAAAAGTTTTCAATTTGACTACGAATTAAGGACGAAACTTATTGAACAAGTTAGTGGACAGAAACGCAAACAAACCTTAATTCAGAAGCAAAGAAAAGTCAGTTCGAATAGGAATTTCAACCAGAAGCGTATTGTGATCAGTGGAGTTAAAGAATTCGAACTCTAACCTGTTTTGGCTTCGGGATTTGGTTGTTCCTTCACGTCGAGAAACTTCGAACGCGTCGTTGGTAGCCGATCCGGTTCAACTTCGACCCGAGTTTCTGATTTCTACTTCCTTGTATGATTAAGGACGGTTTGCTTCTGTTTTTGTGTTGTTTTGGTGCTTGGAAGTTCAATAGGAGAAGAAAGGATGAGTTTTTGGTGATTTTGGGGTGATTTCTGCAGTGTTTCGGTATTGATTTGAGGCTTGGAAGTGTAAAAACGTGGGAAGTTTGTGGCTGTGTTCTCTGACTTTGGAGGTGTTCTCCCCTGCCCTAGTTCGTTTTTGGGGGGTCCTTTTATAGAAAGAGCATGGTCAAATTGATAGAGCAAGATCTTTATCTAAAACGCTGATTTTGTGCTCTAAGGGAATCTGATTTTGTAAAATATGTTTCAGGCCGAGATAAATTATGAAATTTTAACTGAAGATAAAGGATGATTTTTAAGAATTTTGAGAGTTGGAATCGGGTTGTTTTGATAAATAACCGATTAGATAAAAATCTTTCAATCTGGAATCTCCCATAATTCATAACTTATTATTGGAAAATCGAAATAACAAAATTCCAACGGAATTAGTCTCTAATGAACATCCTCTATCCTTTGTTAAAATATCATGACGTTTTGTTTTAATTTCGGTATTTTCCATAGGAGAGAGAAAATTGCAAAAATGATTGAATTTCTCTTTTAAATTTTGGGCTAAGGTTCCAAATAAGATAATTTCAGGTTTATGACTGTATGTAGTCATGCTAACCATGTGACAATTTTATTTTAATTTTGGAAACCTTTTAATTTCTATTTTGAGGCTATTTCATGTGTTAATTATTAAAGAAATTAGCTTATAATATGAATTAAAAGCTAAATTTCCAGAATAAGAAAATCATGAAATACCTTTCATAATGACTATGATATTTGGAAGTGTTTGGAGAAAATGAACAAGTCATATAAAAAAAGAAAATCCCGAGAATGTCCTTGGAAAATCCTGCATTGGTGCATTTTGACCACTTCGCCCTTTGTAACACGTATGCCTTAGAGACTACTCCGGGGGGGGTTGAAATTTTGGGTATAACAGATTGCCCCCCGTCAACTAGGCTTTGTAATGAAGATGAAAAGACTAGTTGATGCTTGAGTGATACCCCAAAATTTTGGATCTCAAAAGACCCTACATGTAGATTGTGTCGAGCTATTCTAAGGTGCTGACTACCTATGAGTGAGAATGAAAATGAAAAGATGTCAAGCGATTCTAAGGTGTTGACTACCTAAAAACGAAATGAGATAATGTCAAGCAATTCTAAGGTGTTGACTGCCTATGATGATGATATGATGTCAAGCTATTCTAAGGCGTTGACTACCTATAATGATGATATGATGTCAAGCTATTCTAAGGCGTTGACTACCTATAATGATGATATGATGTCAAGCTATTCTAAGGCGTTGACTACCTATAATGTGATAACCGGGTGGTATGTAAATGCAAGAATGCTGAAATGCTAATGATGCTAATGATGCTGATGATAATGCTGATGAATTTGATGATGCTGATGATGTTGATGATAATGCTGATGATGCTGATGATGCTCGGATGCTTCTGGGGACCGAAACCCGTGCCAATGCTCCTGGCTGGACCCAATGTGGACTTATTGCCATCGCCCCCCAAGCCGGTGTGTAGGGATAACTCCTGGTAAAAACCCTGGGGACTTATTGCCTTTGCCCACCATTCGTTGATCCCAAAAATAAGTTGACATCGCAAAAGGAGGATTTATTGCCATCACCTCGCCAACTTTCTGTCGCCAGGTCTTGTGACGCGCCTGGATAATGCAACTAGGTCTTATGGCGAGCCTATATGAATGAGATGAATGCAATGTGTTTGATGAGAGTGGGTAAACTAAAGGGTAACTCTAGGTCTTACTACGAGCCTAAGGGAATGCAACTAGGTCTTATGACGGGTCTAAAGGATGGTTCTAGGTCTTATGACGAGCCTAAGGGATGGATCTAGGTCTTATGACGAGCCTAAAGGATGGATCTAGGTCTTATGACGAGCCTAAAGGATGGATCTAGGTCTTATGACGAGCCTAAAGGATGGATCTAGGTCTTATGACGAGCCTAAAGGATGGATCTAGGTCTTATGACGAGCCTAAAGGATGGATCTAGGTCTTATGACGAGCCTAAGGGTTGGAACTAGGTCTTATGACGGGCCTAAAGGATTGGAACTAGGTCTTATGACGAGCCTAAAGCTGGAATCTAGGTCTTATGACGGGCCTATAGGGTGGTTCTAAGTGAAAGTGAGTAGAATGTATGATGGGTCTAAATGGATGTAGAAGGATTAGGGCTTATGTCAAACCTGGAGACGGTGGCGCTCAAGACGGGCCTGTGGGTGTTTGAATGCGAAGGTAGGGCTTAAGACGGGCCTGGGAGGATCTGTTGTGGAGGAAGGGCTTAGGACGGGCCTATGGATGCTTGAATGTGGAGGAAGGGCTTAGGTCGGGCCTGAGGATGTTTGAATGTGAAGGTAGGGCTTAGGTCGGGCCTGAGTGGTATGAGAAGGGTTTGAATTCTTTGGGTTTCTGGCTTTTGGGCCTCAATCGGTGTCGTTGTTGCAATTGTTGGGACCAACAATTGCCCCCAGTATTTTTCCTTAAGGCAATCTGAGTTCTTTAGGATTTTTGCCAATCGATCGGAACGATCGATTGCCCCCAGTATTTTCTTTGACTAATGGCGCATAACAAGTCTCATTCTCACAAGGTCAGGGTTTATCTTGATGTGGTGCTTTCTATCCTACACTCAAAGTGTTTAATGCTTGCACTCATACTCTCCTTTTGGACAAAACATCTCAGCCATTGAATTTGACATTTGTTAGATTTACGCATTCAACCTGTTACTTTCACGTGATTGGATACACAACTACTAGGTCGGAAGTCTTTTAAGCTTATATCGTGGCTATGGGCTGTGATGAATGATAACAGGACAGTGGAGGAATGTTTAGGATATGTGGAGCTATAAGGGTGACCAAAGCTGCAACTTGCACCGTCTCTCGGACTTGTCTTCTTTGCCTTGAAGTAGTTTGGCTACTTCGTGATGATTTCGCATTTGAGTTTGGAACTTGGCACCTTCTATCTTCTTTCCGATTTTGGATTTCTTCGAGGCTTTTTAGGTTTGCCTTTCTTTGAGTTTTCCTTTCCTTCGGGGTTCTTGTGTTTCCCGGCTTTGAACTTTGAGAGCTATTTTTGATGTTAGCTCATTTGGATCCTGTGTCACTTTGGGACCATTTGTGGATCGTTTCGCCATGCTGGTAGTAGTTTTGCTTCTCTGGACTTATGAAGTTGTTGTCCAAAAGTCGGGCTCCTTGCTTCCTTTGGTCACCGGGTCGGTTATTCGTCATTGGCTGGCTTGTTTGTGGAGCTTGTAATATTGTGAAAGAGGTCATATATGAAAAGCTCAGCGGGGGTGCCTAGGGTGTAATGTCAAGGTTCACAAGCTTTTGGCTGTGTGGTGCTGTACCTAGGTGCTTCGTCATCCCTAATAGTTGTGTATCCGTTCTTTGTTACTTTTTACAGGTTTAAGCGTAAATTCACAAATTATCTCCTTCGGTCAGAGTTATGCCGTTTACCTTACCTTTGAATGTGATCTCTCTAGAGTCACGTAAAAATGACATGCTCTTTCACTCATGGTTTTACCGCTCAAGGCACTCTCGCGAAATGTTCACTCAGAGACTTGTTCACGCGCTTTAAACCAATGAAATAAACATTATCGACCCTTAACTCAGATTGCCCCCAGTATTATTGTGGGGTTTTTTTTTTGACAAGCCTTTTGAATACCCAGGTCATTTGTTGGAGGTGGCTGTATGTGTGGTGGTACGTGGCGATGAAGTCTTGCTGTTTTGGTAGAGTGATGTAGTGATGAAAGTAAAGCATGGTAGTGGGATGCTTTCAGTGTACGGTGAAACTTTCTATTGAGAGGTGACAAGTGGTGGAAGCCGACAAGGTGGTGAGATATTCCCTGCGCAAGAATGAGTTTCATGTGGAGAGGGGAGTGTGGTGAGACACATGGGATGTATGTGATCAAGGTAGTGGATGTGGGTGAAATGACGTGATGACTTAGTCATTTTTTTGGTGTTCTTAAATGCACAAAAATTATGAAAATGGAACTATGCTCTAATTCATAAATGGAAAGACAACATCAAAAATTGTAATCTTAAAAAAACTACCTAAAATGATAAAGGAAGCTAGCCACCATTAAAGTTAGAAGAATGGCTGAGAAAAGAAAACTGCTAAATCAAGAAAACTCCTAAAATAGTGATGTTGAACTGTCTGATGCCGACGCGCTGAAGACCCAAGCGGTTGACCGTCGGGATGCCATTGACCATGATTGTCTTCCTTCCAAACTTCGAGTGGGCCCTGTAAAATGTTTGAACTAGGAATGCCTATGGGTTATGTAGGAAGTAACTGGGCCTGAGTCTTCTCCAAACTGAGAGTGAAGTGCACAGATTAGAGTGATTCCTAGACCAGAACGGACATATAGGCCTGAATCCCTTTGTCCAGAAATTGAGCAAACAAGATGAAGGAAGTCACATGGACCGTGAATAGGCCACTGAGCCCTGAGGTCTAAGATTCGTTTGATGTTCTTGTTGGGCCTTGAAGCCGGAAACTGGAATGAATGAAGTATGCAAACTATCTAGGATCCAAATGTTTTATGGGCTGAAATTCTGGATTGAGAGCGAAGCTCATGGGCCAAAACTGCGAATTGGTCTATGGGCCTAGATGAAATGAGTCATGAGTGTGGTACTTGGGCCGGACTGATTGCTCTATATATGAACTGGAATTTGGGCTGAGTGGTTTTGGTTGGGCCTAAAAGATGGCACCTAGATCTAGGATTTTGGGTCAGAGCCCGAGTGAAGAGTTTTCCTAGACTAGAATGAGCCCTTGGGCCGAAATGTGTTTGGGCCTGAAATAAAGAACATGGGCTGGAACGATCCCTAAATCACAAATGGGCCTATCTTTCTTTGGGCCAGAGAAGATGGTTGCTAAGCCGAAAAAGATTTTATTTTCAGGACTTGTGAGTTATTTCAAGTTCAGGTGGATTTCTTTTTTTATGGGCCTAGAACTAATTGGATAACCCAAATTGGGCCAGAAGAGAAATCACCTAAGCCTACACTTTTGGGCCGAAGCCCGAACGACTCACATGTTAAACCAAGCAGGGCCTCTGGGCCGCAAACAAATAGAGCTGCCAATTCGTGCTGGGCTAAGTTGATGCAGGAGAAGTTCCTATCAATCTCTAGGCTGGGTAGTGGGCCGATCATACAAGCAAACAAGGCCCACACAAATTCAACATGTCCTTACTAGACGTTTGAATCAAACCGGGTATGGATCAATCCGGAGAGGTGCTTGGGCATGGGCCCAGGTCACCACAAAGGAATAGGGCTTGCACGCTATTCTCTTTGGGCTTCCCCACTCTTTTCACATCACCTGAAGGTGTGCGTCTACGGTCGGGTCTTTGACTGACCAAACAAAGGGCTAGGTAAGGGCACTACCAGGAAAACGCTTGGGGCTAAAGCCCAGGTATTAAGGGGGTGTGGTTAGACGACACCCTCCTCTTTTCCCCCGCTTATTCACATCACCTAAAGGTGTGAGTCCCTGACAGGGGACCCTCAAATGGGTCCGGGGTGAGATCGGTTTATGTGGACCCTCGCTCTCATATGATGCAAAGGTACAGAAATTGAAGTGCGCACGAAAGTAAACAAACAAAGTAATAAAGCCACAAATAAACATTTTCGAGTTAAGCCCTCTTTCTTAAAATTAAACAAGTTAAAATTAAGAAGTTTGTCCCCAGCAGAGTCGCCAGTCTGTGAGCCTCGATTTTAAACCCTATCCTATGTGGATTAACTTGATTGGGATCTAATCGGGTTTTAGGTCCACTTATAGCCTAAGATTAATAACTATGTTGTATAACAATAATCATTAAAACCTAAGCTAGCTCACTGGAACCTATTATGAGTCGCCACCTAATTTTAACCTAGATCAAATTAGGAAAGGAGAGTTGGTTCGGGGGGGCTTGATATTCGACTTAATTGGGGTTCAATTACTTTCATTACCCTTCCTAGGTCGGTTTTCCTCTACTTAGTTTATTTACGGCTTATTACGAGTCGTTTTAACCTAAGTGCGCGAGCTTCTGTTTTGTTTGTGTTTTTTTAGCATTTTTTGACAGAAAATTAAAGTGAAATTAAAAGCTACCTAAACTAGGGTTTCGGAGGCAGAATTAGGTCAAATTTTGTTTCCGTCCGTAGCCACGGACCTAATGTCCGAAACCAGGACCCCAGTTAACCTAAATATACAGAAAAGTCGAAATTAAAGGAAACAAAAAAATTTGCAAAGTCCGGGCCACGGACAGGACGTCCGTGGGCCCGGACATGTTTTATAAAACCCTAACTTTTGAAAATAAAAATATCCCGCCACCGTCCGGGGGCGTCCGGCTTTCGGACAGAGCGTCCGGGACCCCGGACATAGCGTCCGTGGGTGCGGACCGACCTCGGACGGCGGCGTTGAGGCTGTTCCCGACGGTGTTTTTGGCTCAAAATTTATGGGTACGTAGCCTGAAAGATTCTAAACATGTTAGTGATCAAAAGTTTTCAATTTGACTACGAATTAAGGACGAAACTTATTGAACAAGTTAGTGGACAGAAACGCAAACAAACCTTAATTCAGAAGCAAAGAAAAGTCAGTTCGAATAGGAATTTCAACCAGAAGCGTATTGTGATCAGTGGAGTTAAAGAATTCGAACTCTAACCTGTTTTGGATTCGGGATTTGGTTGTTCCTTCACGTCGAGAAACTTCGAACGCATCGTTGGTAGCCGATCCGGTTCAACTTCGACCCGAGTTTCTGATTTCTACTTCCTTGTATGATTAAGGACGGTTTGCTTCTGTTTTTGTGGGTTTTGGTGCTTGGAAGTTCAATAGGAGGAAAGGATGAGTTTTTGGTGATTTTGGGGTGATTTCTGCAGTGTTTCGGTATTGATTTGAGGCTTGGAAGTGTAAAAACGTGGGAAGAAGGTTTGTGGCTGTGTTCTCTGACTTTGGAGGTGTTCTCCCCTGCCCTAGTTCGTTTTTGGGGGGTCCTTTTATAGAAAGAGCATGGTCAAATTGATAGAGCAAGATCTTTATCTAAAACGCTGATTTTGTGCTCTAAGGGAATCTGATTTTGTAAAATATGTTTCAGGCCGAGATAAATTATGAAATTTTAACTGAAGATAAAGGATGATTTTTAAGAATTTTGAGAGTTGGAATCGGGTTGTTTTGATAAATAACCGATTAGATAAAATCTTTCAATCTGGAATCTCCCATAATTCATAACTTATTATTGGAAAATCGAAATAACAAATTCCAACGGCATTAGTCTCTAATAAACATCCTCTATCCTGTGTTAAAATATCATGACGTTTTGTTTTAATTTCGGTATTTTCCATAGGAGAGAGAAAATTGCAAAAATGATTGAATTTCTCTTTTAAATTTTGGGCTAAGGTTCCAAATAAGATATTTCAGGTTTATGACTGTATGTAGTCATGCTAACCATGTGACAATTTTATTTTAATTTTGGAAACCTTTTAATTTCTTTTGAGGCTATTTCATGTGTTAATTATTAAAGAAATTAGCTTATAATATGAATTAAAAGCTAAATTTCCAGAATAAGAAAATCATGAAATACCTTCATAATGACTATGATATTGGAAGTGTTTGGAGAAAATGAACAAGTCATATAAAAAAAGAAAATCCCGAGAATGTCCTTGGAAAATCCTGCATTGGTGCATTTTGACCACTTCGCCCTTTGTAACACGTGCCTTAGAGACTACTCTGGGGGGGTTGAAATTTTGGGTATAACACTCGGTCTCTGGCGGTATGAAACAGTGACTCCAGATGGACTCTTGAGCAGCAATCGGTGCTCGGCGCATAGGATTCTCCCTTGTGCCGCTCCAACCAGTTCATTCCAATTATTAAGTCGAATCCCAATCCGTTGAATTCAATGAAGGAAATGGGAAACGCTTCACCTTGATTTGAATGGTGGCTGATTTGTAATACTTGGTACACTGTACCCGCTCCTTCGATGGGAGAGTAAACCAAGAAGTTCGGTAGCTCATCCGCATCTAGCCCCAACTTCTTCGCAAGAGATGGCGATATGAAGGTGTGAGAGGCGCCGGAGTCGAATAATACTGAGGCTTCGATGCCGTTTACTGGGAAGGTTCCTGTTAGAATGGTGCCGCTCTTGCCGGCTTGTTCTTCGGTGAGGATGCTCAGGTTACCTTCGGTACCGAGTCCACAACCAATTGATTCATGAGATTATAAGTAAGATGGTGGAACGCAAGTGGAATTTAATAACCAACACTGCTTTTATTGAATAACCAACCATCATACATACTGTGTCTCTAATACACGTTACTACTGGATTACATGCTACTACAAGATTAATACTTTCTAAAGGTAAGGTTCAGGCGTCCTGGTATCATGTGTGTGGCATTGATTATTGCCGGTGGTGCCGTATTCAACTTGATCTTCTGGATCCCGTGATACAGCAACCTTGATTTTCCACCATGATTAGAACATCTCCTGATCTCAATACCAATTTCTCTGAGAGGTCCACACGCTTCCGCTCGCTATACAAGAATACGGCGTCATCACCAATGGACCAAGACACTACGGGCACTCCTAGTTCAAGAGATTCTGCTGTCTCGTCCTTGTCTTGGTGTAAGCCAAGTCGTCCTTTTTCTCATAGAAGTTGACGATACATAGATCTGCTTCAAGTGCAGGGATTGGTTCATCTTCATACTGTTGTGCAATTTCTACAGCTTGTGTGACAAGCGTTTGGAATTCTAGGGGTATTGCTGGAGGTGTTGCTCCGTCTCCTGCTCGCGTTGTTTGGTATGTCTTGGTATAAGGGTTCCAGTCCTTTCCCAAGCACATCATTTCAGCTTCATTGTAGCTCCACGGGGAATTCGGGTGTATAAATCCTCCTGGACCCGTTCCTAACTCGTTGCATCGTCGGATGATTGAAATTTGTGCTTCGGGTGTCAGGTATCCTTTTAGTAAGATCATACCTGGGCGGATGACCTGACACTGTTCGTTGTTGAAGTGGTGATTGGCGATGTCGATCTCTTCACGAGGTGAGTTTGAAGGTATTGGGTAACAGATATGGAATTTCCCTAAGGTGGTAAATTTCATCTAGAGTGAGTTCTAGGCTTACTAATTCATTTCATGCTCATTACATACTTCCATGTTACTTACTCATGCTCAATTTCATACTTCAAGTACTTGCGCATTCATGCTTTCATCCATACAATTACTTTAATACTTAGTCATGCTCTTCAAGGATTAAAGGTTTCAGTTATTACCTGGGCCGGACTTAGTCCCGGTCCCATCACGGTCTATGATGTGTAAGGCCGGCTGCCTCTGCGGTGCGCCCTTCTGCGGACCTCGGGGTCCCTGTCCCTGTGAGGTATGCTGGGCATGAGCATCGCCAGATGCAACCTCCTTGCCCTCACGCTGCTTGTAGCCCTGGTAGTTGCCCTTGGGCTTAGAATTCTCCGGGCATGCATTGGCACGGTGGCCCGGTTTCTGACAAGTGAAGCAGCGGATCTCCCTTCCTTGGCAATCTGTGCCGGGATGATCCTTGTTGCAGTTACGGCAGATGTAGCTGCGGCCATCAGATTGGTTCTTTCCTTGGCCAAATCCAGAACCTATAGCTTTCATGTTAGCAAGGTTTGGTATTATTACAATACTCTATATACTTACAATTCACAAGTGTACTAATTCGGTTTCGGTTTCTTACCCCTGTAGGGCTGAGACCTCAGTGGCTTCGCTGCCACTGGTGCGGTGTAGGCAATCTGTAATGGCTCAGTTGCCTTGCCCTTCTCAGCATGGGCGCCGCCGTCTCCGGAAGTGTCTTATGGTGGGAGTGCTTCCCCTTCCTTTTCTTCCAGGGTTTGGATTGATTTTGATCATCGGAGGGGTTACCCTTGCCGCTCACCTTGCGCTTCAGCGCTTGTTCCTCATCTCTCAGCTGGCAGGTGATCTCAACTCGAGATGCAGCGTGGTAACACTCTTGAATTACTTAGGCATTAGGTTACATTTACATACGGGAATACTAATTCACATTACTCATGGCTTTTTAAGGGTTCAACTTGTTTACCTGAAGGGAGGTAAACCGTGTGAAGCCCATGCCATACTGGAGTCGATGGCTCAATCCGCCGTAGAAGTGGTCGACCAAGACTTGGCCGGTATACCCAAGGTCGGGTAGAAGTCGGAGGAGAGAGGTGAAGGTGCGGTAATATTCATCAACCGTCATCTTCTCGGTCATTTTAGCGCATCGAGCTCAAGCCTTTTCTTGGTCTTGACATGCTCGGGGTAGTACTTAGATCGGAGGAGAGAGGTGAATGCTTCCCATCCGAAAGCAGGGTCAGCTATGTGCTCGGCCTTAACGAGCTTCCACAAGTCCATAGCTGCGTCTTTGAGGTAGTACGCAGCTATCCTCACTCAAACTCCAGCAGGAGTCTCAAGTGTCTCGAAGGCCGTCTCCATCTCGGACAGGTAGGCCTCGAGCTTGGCGGGGTCGCTCTCGCCTCTAAAGCATGGAGGTCGAAGGTCGGCGACTGCTTTCACCCAGTTTGTCTCACGGGGATGAGGTGGGTCGGGTTTCTGCTGCTGCTGCTACTGTGTTTGCTGTACAGCCGTGATCACATCCGGTAGCATCTGTGCTACCGTGGCGGCGACGATTTCGGCTATCGTCTGTGCGCTTGGTCCTTCGTTGCCCCCTCCTCTGGGACGACCTGGACCACATCCTGACATCTGAACAAGGGTGGATTACATTAGATGTCGTGATACTATGACCTCATGGTCTTCATTCAAACAATGGTATCGTCTTTGCAGACGTTAGTGGTATCCGTTATTGCTAACGGTAGTTCCTAGTTAGGTTTCTAAATATCTGTCTTAAGACGGTTGAAATCCTAACTCGGTAATCACTACTCTTAAGATTCCAATCATCAGAGCGATACTTCGCTCTGATACCACTTTTTGTAACACCCCAACCGCTAATCCTTCCATTATCCTCTAATCGATCCCATACTTACCCTTCTCGCAGCGGAATACTTACCTACTCCCGGCGGGTGATACAACGCCGTTAACCCTCCACAGTTAACAAGGCTACTATTACTTACTGTTTCGGTCTGATGATTAGAATGAAATACATACATACTACTTACTTTACAAAACCAAATACTTACTTACATTTGATTACCGAGTGTCTAAAGTATATAAATTACATTCCAAGACTACTTCTCAAAAATGAAGAGTTTATACAACTACTCCTTCCTATCCAATCAAGAATTCAATATCCAAAAAGGTGTACCACGTGGTACACCGGCTACACAAAAAGGCCTTAGCCGTGTACAACTCAGTACACCATTCCAATCCTACTACTACTCCAAAAAGAATCACATCTTGGACTTTACCTTCACGCCTCGCGGGTACCTGTGGAGTAAAAACATTCCCCCTAGGGGGTCAGCTTACGCTGCATATGATAACCGCATACCCCGCGTACTAGCGAGGGTACGCCAACTATTTGGTCGAGTACATACGGTTCGTTTCATTCATACATACATACATGCTTTACAATACAATACAATACATTTATTTTACCAAGCATACATACGTACAATACATTCAAGGAATACCATACAAGTCATTCAGTCATACTTACCAAACTCACCGCATCACGGAGATACAATTCTCCAATACATACAAAGGTCTTGTTAGCCTTATTACACACCCGGGTTAATCGGGTGTTCAATACTTTTACTCCGGGTCAATGACTTACAATAGTCAAGACCAATACAAATACATACTTACTTCTTACATACTTTACTTCCAGTTAAGTCGGTATGACCTCCGGGCAGGGATTACTACATCCCACCACCGGGCTTTAGGGTGGCCCACTAATCCACAGGATGCTACCCATTCAAGGGATTTGGTCCAAGGAAAAGATTATAGCCAGGATTCGGTTCCAACCTCTTGTGGTTCCTTATCCTCACGCGTGGCCGAAACTATATCGGGCTTCACTCATTCCATTTTACTCATTACTCATGTTAGGAGTTAGGTTGTTAGGAATTAGTAGAAGTCCATACTTACTTCCATACATACATACAATACGCAAGTACGCATACTCACACATACACTTCATTTCCATTCATACATTTCATGAATTACAAACTAAATGTTCAAGAGCATAAAACAAGAACAATATAGTTCAAACACAATTAGGTGCAATATAAGTCCGATTCGTGCATTTATCTAGTTGGTGATCACATAAGCACACAAATCGGGGTAACCAAGTTAGGATACAAGGCATGAAGAAATCATACCGTTCACCGTCGAATACGTACTACCGGTTCCTCGGAGATCAACTATTTGATTCCTATACATACATGAAGTAGTATGATCAATGATCTATTATTGATCTAACTCACTCCTTCATTGATACTTTCAATGTATACTTACTGCTGCTTTTTTACATTCATACTTGGTTATAAAACCATTCTTTTCTTTACTACCTCATAAACTTGCTTTCTTACAAACTTACTTACTTTCTTACCATTATCACTTCATTAATGGTGTATTACTACATATATATGCATATAGGTGTATAGGCATATATATATGTATATATGATTACTATAATCATATAATTAACATTTTTTTTTTGACTCAACCGGACTTGCGACCGACCTTGCAAGTCCGGTCCATTCCAGTAGACTACATCGGGTGAAATTCCATTCCCAGGACCGACCGACCTTGCAAGTCCGGTCCCAAGTCGGTCCATTCCAGTAAGTTTCATATTTGAAAATTTTGGCCCGACCGACCTTGCAAGTCCGGTCGCAAGGTCGGTCCATTCCAGTAGCTTACTTGACGGAAAATTTTTTAGTCGACCGACCTTGCAAGTCCGGTCGCAAGGTCGTCCATTCCAGTAGCTTACTTGACGGAAAATTTTTGAGTCGACCGACCTTGCAAGTCCGGTCGCAAGGTCGGTCCATTCCAGTAGCTTACTTGACGGAAAATTTTTGAGTCGACCGACCTTGCAAGTCCGGTCGCAAGGTCGGTCCATTCCAGTAAGTTTCCCGTCTTGTAAATCTGGGCTCGACCGACCTTGCAAGCTCGGTCCTAAGGTCGGTCCGGCCCAGTTTTTCAGTTTTAAAATCTGTTTTCAATTGCATTCTTTACCCATTGCTTCCCCAATCTTTACCTATGCTTCCCCACATGATTTAGCACTAATTTAACACTCTAAATCACCCTAGTTCATCCATTAAACTTACTACTCAATCCTTACACAACTTACACTCATTTCATCATTCTTCTCTCAACACCTACACTAGCCCTTACTCTTCTAACGCTTTTTAACTTCCTCTTTATGCTACAGATTTTTGCTCATCTTCTACATTCCATTACTCTCCCAACTAATGCCATTCTTAGCATCCAAATACATTACTCACATCCTATAGTTCCCTTCCTTCACACACTTCTCTCAAAATCTGTTGCAAACTACAAAAACACTCCTTTTTAACTCTCCAAATACTTCCTCTTCTTAAACACTTAAGTCCTCTTACTCCTACACAAATTTGACATAGTCTCCCCTATATTTTTAACATTCTCCAACACCATTTCAGCTCACAATCTCACATTCTCACAACCTGTTTATACCACACGTTATATACACAATTCATCACTACTACAACAACATAATTTCCTGCACATATACACTTACTACCCAATGGTTTTCCCAAGCTTTTAAACTTCATTTAAAAACTTCAAACTGTTACAACTTCATTATTCATCATACTACAATATTCTCATTACTCATTACTCAATTCACTACTCATTTTACTACTCCAAAAACTGCTACAATACACAATACAAACTAGCTCAAGGTAAGAGGCTTTACCTTGTTTTGCTAGTTTTTCTTTTCTTTCTTTTCCTTCTCTTCCTTTCTTCTCTTTGTTCTCGGTCCCAATAGGGTTCCCATACACAAGTGCTACAGCACATAATACATACACCATACCATTTAGCATTCATTTTTACTCTAACCCTAGAATTTAATGTTTTAGGGTTTAGACAAGGGTATTACCTTCAATGGATGGATGGAGTTCTTGACTAGCAAGAGAACAATATTCCTAGCCCAAGGAAGAGCCAAATCGGCTGAAGCAACAAGGGAGAAAGCATTCAAAGACTGAAAATTCTTAAAATGCTAAAGAGAGCTAGGAATGATGGATTTTCGAAATTCTTTTTACCTCAAGATGAAGAGGAGGTGAAGGTGCTTCTAATGGTGGACTTGAATCTTCAAATGGAGAACACCCACAAAACGAAAGTGGAGCTTTTGGGTTTTTGAAAGGATGAAAATGTTCTCCTTTGCGAGGGGATTCCAATGGTATAATTTTTGTTGAGTTTGGAGAAGTTTTGAGCACTCAAAGAGAGGAGAGAAGGAGGAAGTTGAGAGAGCTCCTTCCTTTCTCCATGGCTGTCGCAGGTGCAAGAGAAGAAGAGAGAAAATAGAGAAAGAGAGAGAGGGATGCGTGAGTGAGGGTGAGGGGAGTGAGGAGAGAGACTCCTTTTTTTTTTCTTTTGCTTTAGTTAATAGTTTTGTCTTTTTGTAAATAAGACACATTAAGTGAGTGAGGAGGAGGGGGAAGATCGGATCCCACACCCACACACACACAGCTTTTAACTTTTTATTTGCAAGGTGGACACACTAACTTTGTTTATTTGCGTTCTCACCCCACAACTTACCGGTTGTTACAGTTTCCACTAACCGGTACCCGTTTCCGGAATTTTCTCGTTTAATTAATTTTATTGGTTCTAAAGCTTCACTAATATTTATTAGTGACTATTTAGTTGACCAAAACTATTACGAGTCTATTTGACCCGCTTAAAGTCACGTTTTCCCGGTTTTCCTCGGAAAACGCGCTTTAAGGTCCGTTTATGCTTTTAACCCATTTTAAAGGTCCGTTTTCTTCGGGATTTGTTCCCTCGTATTTATTTAAGTGTAATTAAGCCTTTAAAATAATAATTAGCCTAATTAATCACTGTTTTTAATTACGGGGTATTTCATAAACTCTAATTCCTCCTAGACAACTTTGGGTCATCCTAAACCTCAAGACCTACTTAGTTAACTCATTTCCACTCAAATTCCTCTTCATGCTCCCTAGTAAACCCTAGGGCACATTAACTCACCACCACAACTTAAACACTTTGTTTTCTGTTCAAATTTCGCCATAGCTTCTCTAGTATTTTATCATGCCCAAATGCATTGTTATCCTCATTCGACCAACTCACACACATCAAGTCCTTTCTCATCTTATTTTCTCACCCAAATCAACTTATCAACAACAAACTCAATATAGTGCAATAATCTTAAATTGCATAGCACCAAGGCTCTTAAATGACATGGCTCTTAGGCCCTTAAATGACTTAAACTTAAACACTGAATTTCCCACCATATAAGCTTTCAACCTGCAAATACACCCATCAATCTCATAGTAGTTTTAATGCTCTTAAAATCCCTCTTAAACTTATATTACTAACTTATTCCCATTGGCTCCTTAATCACAAGTTCATAAGCTTGTTTAAGTTCTTTTTCTTAGGTTATATAATCCAATACACAATGTAAGCTCTAGGCTACATTGGTACTCATCTAAAACGCATTCCTTAAAACTTAAACCACCATTAGGTAAGCATTTTACCTTGTTTTCTCAAGCTTATCTTAACTTCCTCCTTAGACCATCTTCTTGCATGAATCTCGGCCACCACTTAAACTTCCTTTTCCAATGTTCTAACCAATATTCAATGACTCACATGAGTACTAAACAATACACTAACCTCAAGGAATGAAACCTAGGTTAGAAATGTGTTCTAAGGCATAAAAGTGGATGATTACCTTTGAAGTCTCAAAGTAGACTTGGGCATTGAATGAAATAGGACCTCCACTAGTCCTTGTGAACAAATCAAGCTAGAACAAGGCATAAAAACAAGGCCCCATGAGTAGTAATTTTCGGCCATGTGGAAGGAATGATGGAAACATGGTTTTTCTTACATTTTGTTTACCTTAAGAGAATGGAGAAGCTAACGAGCTCTTCAAACTTGATTTTCCTCCATCAATGGAGATTTCCCATGGCTCCAAAATGAAGCTTTTCCAATTTTGTAAAGATAGAAAGCTAGAGCTTGAGCTAACTAAGAGATATATGTGTTTAGTTTTTGATTTGGAGCTAAAATGAGCAAGTTATGGACATTTGAAGATGTAGCAAGAATGGAGCTGCTTGGAACGGTTTGAGAGGATGAAGAAGGTGAAGAAAACCGTGGGATAAGAAGAGAAATGAAGAAGAGAGGAGAGAGGTAGTTAATATAAGGTATTTGCTTTATAAAGCAAATAGTAACTCCTTTTACTTATCTCTTCTTTTCTTCCTTATTTGATGTAGTCTATGGTGACTCATCCTTAGAAAACCGGCCCCCATCTTAAATAAGGCTAGTCATGGTCTTTGTTGACCAACTAATTAGCTTATATTGATTAAAACTTAAACTAGTCACTATTTGGCACTATTAACTAATTAGTGCACATATTTCTGAAATTTTTGATTTCCCATTGATTTAGGCTTCCTAATGTGATACTAATTAGTACACATGTTTATTAAAGAGTAATGATGGACATTTAGCCACTCAAAACTCAATTCTAAGACAATTTCTCAAAAAGGTGCTTTAAGGAGTCTTAAAGCACATTTTGTGTTTAAGCTTGTTTTTTAACTTGGTTTTCTTTGCTAATTGATTTAAAATGTCCATTAGCATATTACTAAAGTCTTATAATGATATTTGGGTGCTAATCAAAGTCACTCCAAGCTTAGAGCACGTTTTTGCCCAAATTGCCCTTAAGCATTTTCTTGTGTTTTCCTTGTTGTTTAAATTGCCTACTAATCTCTCTAAGGCATATTTTAGCCTTACTACATCATATATTGATGTTTACTTAACATACTTAGGTTTGGGGTATTTCAGTGTTAATTCCATTAAACCACCTTAATACCATATAATTGTTATAACATTTATAACATTATAGACCTTAGTCTAAAATTCATTTTCCAACCGTATGTAATTCGGTACAGCCCTTGAATTTATTTAATTCTATTTTGACCACATAACATTATGTAATGTTTTACCTTAACTAATATCATTTGTTATGATATTTTATTTCCTTTAACCTATAACCTATAGTTTTTATACAAAACTATTTAATATTGCCTCTTAGGCACCACAAGAAAATCTTATTCTTTTCCATAATCCATACTTTCCTTTATTTATAAAATCACCCCATCATTTACCATGTATATATACCATTTAATATAACATTTCTAACTTATAAAAGTGTATAACCTATGGTTATTTTTGTAAACTCCGAATAGCCCTTGTGCTGTTTTATAATTGCCATTTGGCCCTATTTATAACATATAGTTTAATAATTCATTAAAACCATATATTATACATACATCTTAATAAAATACTCTTATATAATTCTAAAAATCTCCAAATTTCACCAAAGGGTTATAAATATCCTCCCATATATTCTCGGTTTATCATTCCACCATCTATATTTCTCCAAAGTGTCATAATGACATAATAACTATATATTATACATATATAGCTCATTTTAATTCCAAATCAACCCAATAAATTCCTAAAAATTCCTAATAGCCCATGGGTGTTTATAATACCATTATACACCCTTACTTTTCAGTAATAACATATTTACCACATATGTTATATAATTGTTACCATCAAATACTTATCTTATTATAAAACCTTAAATAAGTTATCTAACTTATCTAATTTGGTCAAAACCTAGCATATGGTCAAGGTTGACCACCTTAATATTTCCCTTGACCATTAATTCCTTATAATTACGGTTTTCACCCAAACTTTCTAGAAATCACCATTTAACCCCAAACTTTATATAATCTTATAAACTTTATTTTAAACCCTTTTTAACTCTAATTTTCGGCTTAATTATAATATAGCCCCAAATTTAATTTATTACACCTAGAACCCCATTTCTTTTCGGTAATAATTATATATCACCTAAACTTAAATAAAAGCTTGTAAATGCATAAATAAAATGGCCTAAAACTCCATCGGGAACCACCAGATAACCCCTGTCCATGGGTGGTCCGGGATCTCGGACCTATGGTCCGGGACCACGGACGGGTTATCCGTGGCCACGGACACCCACGGACGGTGGCGGGATTTTAAAATTTTAAAATTTAGGTTTTGCTCAACTATGTCCGCGCCTACGGACATCCGGTCCGTGGCCCCGGACTTTTCAAGTTTGTGTTTTTATTTGAGTTCTGTTTTCATAATTATTTAATCCAATTAGGGTCCGTGGTCCCGGACATTAGGTCCGTGGCTACGGACGTTGAAATACCCCTAACCTTAAATTAACTAAATGATCTATTAATGATCAAAGAAGGTTAATAATCATCTTAATACCATTGGGGAACAATCTAAAGATCTCAACAAGGAAAACATGCCTTATGATCGGTAAAGCCAAAAATGTGCTTTAAGAAACCATAGAGATTGTATGACCTCAGTTAGGATCGAAAGTGGATTCCTAAGTATTATAATTAAGTAATGAACACTATAAAACTATTCTCAAAGGAAACCAAGCTCAAAAACATGTTCTAACACAAATTGTGCTTTAAAACTCCTTAAAGCACGTTTTTGAGAAAATTGACTTTCTGAGTGGGTTTTGAGTGGTGTTAGGAATTGGATTAGACCTTGTTATACTAATGTACTATAATGTACCACATTAGTAGGTATAATTCCAAGATTTTCAAAAAAAATCACAAGTATGGCATTTATTGTGAATAGTATCCCAAATAGTGCATTTTTAAGCAATATTGACCAAGTCAAGTCAATGGTCAAGACTTGACCCATTCCTATCCTAAATGAGGCGGCAGCATTAAGGGTGGAGGACAGCACATCAACCTTTAACTAATTATCTAGCCAATTTGGTTAATCACCACTTTACTGTTCCATTTAATACTTTTCATTCCTTAAAACACAAATTATGTCTTTCTCTTTCCTCTTGTCCCATTCCAGCCGAGTACCCAACAGTTCCTAAATCTCTCAAGCTGTGTTCTTGAGTAATCAAGGCAAATCCAACTCATTTCCACCTAAGTATTTTAACCCTTGAACAAAAGCTATTCTCGGCTGAAGCAACCCGTGGGGCCAAGGTGGTCAAAATTTCCATTATAAGTGTGTTAACCACTTGGAGCAAGAGTAGCCGAAAACCAAGAGAAAATTCATACTTTAAGGCATTTTTCCAAAGCTGAAACCATCTTGAGACAACCCTTTCCATTATAAGTGCTGGGTTGATTTTTCCTCCAAGCTGTCGTGAGGGTATTAGGTCATTCGGCACCTAAATCAAGACTGTTAGAGATGACACGAGGAGCATCGGATCTAGCTGATTCATACTCCACGGTTATATTATCAGGGTGAACGGTATGTTGTTACATGTCTCGATTGTCTTTGAGGGCTTCCTCAGTTCAGACTTCTGTGTAATCTGTGATAAGATTGTTTGACTGAATGTGTGAATAATATGCATGAAATGTATATTTACGCTGCTTATTATTTACTGTTTTCACGATAACAGTATTGGTTCGTATATATGGACCTATATATATAAAACGAACTAGCACCTATGGTGCTATCTTATATGTAATATAAGGAACGTCCGAAAAACGTGGTAGCACTAGGATAATAAGATATATATGTATATATATATATATATTTATATATATATTATCCGAGACTTTAATATGGAGCATAGGCCTTTTCTAACGCCACTCTCGTATCTAACACTGGATCCCGAGTTTACATACTTCGGATTGGACTAACGACCTTAGTATACTGTTTTAGTAAAATTGGTAATGCGATGCGATGGTATAAATATAAATGAAACAAAGCCAAGAGGATGTGGCTCCTGATGCGCGCTGTGATCACAAAAACAATACTAGGATGTCCGCGTACGGGTCCGCAAGTATCAAGAAATTTCCCGTGAACTAGGACGGTTCGTTGGTCAGAGAATCTACCTCTGGAGTGGCTACTGCCGTGGGTGACCCGCTATAGTATATGGGTAATTTAGAGACACATCGTTTTAACGAGACATTGTCACTAGGTATAAACCGAACATTTATAATAGCTTGTAACTTGTACATTGGCAAACAATATTGGACTTTACGCCAAGGACGGGAGTTAATACTTGTTTATTATTCTCGTTGTTTCGCCTTGTTGTTCATTAGTATGCTGTGTAGATTATATTATGTGTGTTATGGTTGTGTTTAATGTATGGTTATTACTGTTAAATGTTTTACAGTTTAAATATTAAAACGATATTGCATGTAACAAATCTCATGCTCTCGACCAATTAATTGAGGGGTTTGAGGAGTCATGACGGGGCATGTGATAACATACTCAGCAGGGGCAGATTCCATACCACAACCATGTTTATTTTTAGGAGACTAGCTGGAGGGTCGACGCGGGGAGTGACGGCTTTAGTGACTTTTGGTTAGACTTGGTACGGACTGAGACTGTGGTTATTTTGGACTCAGGTTTTGTAAACCGATGTGTATATTTGGTTAGACGCTCACGTGTACGGTTTATGTATAAGACGGATTGATGTTGTATATCTTTTAGTTTTATTTAAGCACTACTATCTATCTCTTGTGGTCACTGCGGGAATACGTTTTGTATGTTTATTATCATGTAACGCGTTATCACCCTTATGGGCGAGTGGTAACGGTGACACCATTAGACGACAGTCTGTTATTTACCGCTGCGATTTAATTACTAAGTACGATGTTTATACGATAATTAGTAGCCGGATTAGTAGGGGTGTTACATAAGTGGTATCAGAGCAGAGTACCGCTCTGAATACAAGAGTTGTAGTTTAAGTACTGTGAGCTTAGGTTATTAAAATACGAGTACCATTGAGGAAGTTGGAAACAAGAAGGGTTAGGATGTCGGGGACAATGTGTTTAACGCCTTTTAGGGCTATGTGAACTTATGAATGAGGAAACTACGGTATTTTTACCGAGTGTTGACTTAAATTCTGAATTCTTCAGATGTCTACTAGAGGTCGTCCAACAGGCAGAGGCAGAGGTAGAGGCGGCGGGTCTGGAGCAGGTCCTCCTGAGACCCAGCCGGTAGGCGTTGCTGAGACGGTAGCTGCCGTCTTTGCACAGCTGGCCCAGATGGGAGGCATCTAGATCGGAGCGCCACACGTAGTCCGACCTATACCTGCATCGAGAGAGCCAAACTGGCTGAAGAGCGTCGCTGACACGCGAGTTCCTACTTATGATGGGGTAGCTGACCCCACCGTCCTTGACAGATATATTATCGAGCACGAGAAGGCTTTTGACGCCATTTATGTGTCTGCTGAGCACCAGGGCCGGTATAGCAGCCTTTCATTTGAGGGATGCCGCCAGTACTTGGTGGAGGTCTGTGAAGTCTCATTACACTTATATAGAGGGTTTCGGATGGGCGGGTTTCATGGAGTTGCTGAGAGAGAAGATAGTATCCCTGCTCACTTGAAGTAGAGGAAGAGGGAGGAGTTCAAGCTCTGAGGCAGGGTAGTCTGACAGTGGATCAGTACTACTCCTCATTCATCGGGCTGTGAACTTTGTCCCAGGAGTCGTCTACTCTGACACCGTGAAGGTGGAGAAGTTCAGAGGGGGGCTGCGATATGCTATCAAGGCCGCCATGGGTGCTGCTTTATACCCTACGGTCCAGGAAAATAGTTAATAGTTTATACCTTGTAACTCAGTTTGACTTATTACAAGTTTCGGGGAACTCATTGATGCATTATAGGAGTTCTACGATGCTGCTTCCCGGACTGAGCTGTTGGTGAACAGCCGGGATGACAATCAGGGGCAGAAGCGTAAGGCCCCCGAGAAGGAGGGTGAAGTTGTGGCTGGATGCGGAGGCAACAAGGGCGGGAAGTAAGAACCGCTTTTAAGTTATTTAAATTACTTTACTTGCTTGCCTGCTTTTATACCTGCAATTCCTAACTCTTTGACGATAACAGGAAGAAAAAGTTCTCCTAGAAGGAGAAGAAGAAGAGCAGGCCAGGCAGAAGGGCAAGGAGAAGGTCCCTATGCTGACCGGGCCTACCTATGATGTCCAGCCTCTTAGATCTGCACCCCCTAAGGGTAAGCGATCTAACCTCGTGAATGAGTTGTGAATTACACTGTCCATTACCGTCCTTGTATTAATCCGATTGTTGTATGATAATAGGTTCTGCACCCCAGCGCCACTTTCATTGCAAGCGCTGTGGTAAAGACCACCCGGGTGTTGACTGCTCCTGGCAAGCGGTGGACTGCCACCACTGTGGGAAGAAAGGTCATAGGTCATTCGAGTGCTTTGCGAATCCGGAGAGCCGTGCGTACCGCCTGTCGAAAGGGACTCAGAGCGCACCTACTGGAGGAGGTGGAGCTCGAGGTGGCCAGAAGGGGCAGGCGCCCACAGCCCAGAAGGGGCAGGCGCCCACAGACCCAGAGGATGAACCTGTCGGGCAACCGCACGCTGAATGCAGCGGGAGCTTTGGGCGCTGGTACTAGTACCCAGCGCGGTGAAGGTTAGCTTTTGAAACCTTAAACCATTGTATGAGAGCATGACTAAGTGTTAAATGCTTTACCTTAGCATGAATGCGTGTTTTAATTACCGTTTTAGATAAACGACTTACCTAGGAAACCTTTTATCTTTTAGAAGACTTTGATATCTACTATCCCACACTCACAAGACCGAGATCACCTAGACCCGTGGATGAAAGACGGGAGTGCCCTGGCGAGTCGTGTCATGTGGTCAGACCAGGCATGATACTTCTCAAGAGTTCCTAACCTTAGATGAACAAATCGCCATAGTGGACGAGCGTAGAGCTTTGGGTAAGGGCTTGGGAGGATTTTATACCCCTGTATTTAGTAGTGGTTCTAGGATGAAGCTGCACATGATGTGCTTAGGGAAAGATTGGGATCCGCACGCTAGGGTTTACCGAGAGGTGAGGATGGTAGATGGCGTATCAATACCTAGGATACCTGAGAGTTTCCTAACCTTGGTGAGAAACGCAATGGATATTGCTCAAGACTGCGAGACTTACCCTTTATCCTACATGACACCAGACATTGCATCGTCAACTACTATGAGCAGGGAGGAAGGCTTGGGATGCACCATGACCGTGATGAGACGACCGAGTCCATCACCAAGGGAATACCGGTTGTGTTATTCTCCATTGGCGATGATGCTGAGTTCATCTATGGAGACCAGAAGAGGATGGATCTAGCAAGCAGGATGGGGATGTGTTGGTATTTGGTGGAGAATCAAGGTTAGTATATCATGGGATTAAGAGCATCAAGCTCAATACCTCCCCACCAGCTCTAGTGAATGAGACCCACATCCAACCCGGCTGTTTAAATTTAACTTTCAGAGAGTACTGATGTAATTTAGTAGCTAAGTGTGTAACCTTGTGTAATACCAATTGGATAAATGAAATAAGAGTTTATGTACCTTCAAGTATATGTGTTCTGTTTGTTGATACCGTTAATTCATAACTCCAGGCCACGAAAATGAAACGGAGGGTACCTTATGCATCTTAGATATGGCGCAAGCAAAGGAGTCTGGTAATGTCATCACCGGTATGACAATTAACAACCAACAATAAATAAGTGATTTATTGTGACTCGATGCTAATACGAGGAGTAATCTCAGGTACCTTTCCTGTCGATGGTGTTAGTGCTTCCATATTGTTCGACTCCGGGGCTTCGCATTCATTTATCTCCTCGGCATTCGCCAAGAAGCTGAGGGCACACTAGTAGAAAAAAGATTTTTAATGACGGCATTTAAACCACGGTTTAAAGGAAAACCGTGGTTTAAAGTTTATAAACCACGGTTTTCATAGCAACCGTCATTTAAGGTACACGCCAGAGTGCATATACCACGGTTTTTGGACAACCGTCGTATATAGGTTACTTATATACCACGGTTTTCAGGGCAACCGTGGTATATAGTACACGCCGGAGTGGATATACCACGGTTCTTGGAGAACCGTCGTATATTGGGTACCTATATACCACGGTTCCTAGCCAACCGTCATTTATATTGCACATCTTACTATATTAAACCACGGTTTTTTGGTCAACCGTGGTATATAGTCTAGGCGGGAATTTTAATTTTCGGCCCAAATTTAACGCGGCTCTTTCTCTCTATTCTCTTATATTCTCACGGTAATTTTGGAACCCAAACCGACGAAGCTCTGCAACTCTTCTTCTTCATTCCCTTCAATCACATGGTAATTTTGGAACCAAACCGACGAACATGCTCTGCAACTCTTCTTCATTCTCTTCAACTTCATGGTAATTTTTGCAACCCTAAACAGCGAACAAGGAACATGCTCCGTCCTCACTCATTCTCTTGTTTTTCGGTAATTTTTGCAGCTTACACTTGCGAACAAGGAACACATGCTCTGCATCATCTCCACTCACTATAATTTTCGCAACCATAACCGACGAACAAGGAACATGGCCTACGCCTCCATTCTTCATTCTCTTCAACCTCACGGTAATTTTGCAACCCACCGCGAACAAGGAACATACTACGCCTCCATTCTTTACTCATTATTTTGCAACCCTAAATCGCAAACAAGGGACATACATGTTCTAGCCTCTTCATTCTCTTATGTGCTCTGTTTGAGATCTGTGAAGCGGCGCTTCTAAATCGCCGGCGATTTTGAAAAAAAGTTCATAGACTATAAACCACGGTTATATGTATAACCGTGGTTTATTCATTGATTTTATAAATAATATACCACGGTTTTGTGACAAACCGTCATTTAAAAGGACTATATACCACGGTTCAAGGCTTTAACCGTCGTATAAAAGGTACTTTATACCACGGTTCTGACATTAACCGTCATTTAAAATCAGTGAGAACCGCATCCAAAAACGGTTTTAAATGACGGTTTTGAACCGTGGTATATAGGCAATTTTCTATATGCGACGCGAGCATAAACCACGGTTCCTAACCGTGGTATATAGGTAAAATAACCGTGGTTAAAAACATTTTTTCTACTAGTGGCAGCCCCCGAACAGCTCTCCGACTTTTCAGTCACTCTTTCTTCGAAGGAGAGAGTTGGTTGCACCAGACAGTACACGGGATTTGAGATCAGCATCATGACTAAGACCTTTCCCATCGACCTGATCGAGTTCAAGAACTTGGGCTTCGACGTTATAGTGGGCATGGACTGGCTGCAGAAGCATAAGGGTCGCCTACATTATGTAGAGCATCGACTACTGCTGAAGGGGTCGAGCGGCAAGATAGTGTCATACTGCAGTATGAAGAGAGAGCCGACTGTCAAGATCGTGTGAGCGCTATCCCTGATGAAGGACGTTAGGAAGAGCCGGCAGGCCTTCCTCTGCTATGTTCAGGACACGAGATAGAGCGACGTGATGGACTCGGACATTCCAGTCGTGGTACACTTCCCCGACTTGTTTCCTGATGAGCTGCCAGGCATGCCGCCTGTACGCGAGGTTGAGTTTTTGCTTGTAAGGTAAGGGCCCTATTGCTGTAACACCCCTACCGCTAATAATGTCATTACCGTCCAAACTCCTCATACTTCCATACTCACGCAGCGGATATATACTTAAACAACGGTGGGTGATACAACGCCGTTAGCCACCCACGTGACTAACAAGGCTTACTACTACATACAGCATCGGTTTGATGGACCGGAATATCCGAGTACTACACAATTACAAAACATATTCCAAATACAAACCGAGTACTACAATTCTCCATTCAATATAATACACCGAGTTTACTAAGGTCCTTACCCAAATACAATACCTCTTTCAATTTCATACATATCCATTTAGAGTCTAACATCTACCCATTCCTCACAAACTACTTACCTTCAATACATATGGTGTACCCCTTGGTACACTTCCACATCAGAGGCTACAAGCCAATACCATTCTCTACCATCTACATTACATTCCTAATGATCTAGGAATATCCGCCGGTCTCTTACTGTGACCATCACTGCTTCGGTACCTGTACAATAAAAACATTGCCCCTAGGGGCTCAGCTTACGCTGCATATGACTTCTGCATACCCCGCGTACTAGCGAGGGTACACCGACTACTTAGGTCGGATACATACGATTCATTTTACTCATACATACCTACATACATGCTTTCATACACAATACTACACAAGGAATACATACATACACTTCAATAACACAAGGAAGACAATACAAGTCAACCAATACATACTTACCTTTACCAAAATACGCTTACACAATACATACACAATACTTGTTAGCTCTTTTTTATCCACCCGGGTTAATCGGGTGGAGATTACTCTTTTACTCAGGGTCAATGGCTTACACCAGCCAAGACCATTACTCATACAATACTTACTTACTTACTTACTTACTCATGTCAAGTCGTAGGGACCTCCGGGCAGGGACTACACCGTCCCACCACCGGGCTTTACTGTGGCTCACTAATCCAGGATGCTACCCATTTAAGGGTTTGGGCCATGGAAAAGATTAAAAGCCAGGGATCGGATCCAACCTCTTGTGTCTCCTCATCCTCACGCGTAGCCGAAACTATATCGGACTTCTACTTATTCCAATTTACTCAATACCTACGTTAGGAGTTAGGTAGTTAGGAATTAGTAGAAGTCAACACATCCATGCCACACCATAATACATTACTCACATACACATTCATACAAGGTACAATACATTACACAAGTACACTACAAGGTACATACACTTCATCTTCATCCATTAATTTCATGAATTATACAAACTAAATGTTCAAGACAATATAGCAAGAACAAATATAAACAAGCACAAGTAAGTGCATTAAAGTCCAATTCGTGCATTTATCTTATTAAGGTGATCAAATAAGCACACAAATTGGGGTACCAGGTTAGGATACAGAGCATGAAGAAATCATACCGTTCACCGTCGTATTCAAACTCCGACTTCCTTCGGGTTCAACTATCCAAGTCCTATACATACCTAGGGTTGTATGGTCAATAATCTATTATTGATCCAACTTACCCTTACTTTACTACTTCCTTTACATACTTACTAGTTCTTTATCTACCATACTTGATTATAAAAAAAATCATTCCTTCCTTTTTACTTCTTAAACTTGTTTTCTTACTCATATACTTACTTTCTTACCATTATTGTTACATAAATGGTGTATTACTAAAGTCCCATATATATGTACATATACATATATATACATACATATTATTACTATTCTTTTTGTTTTGACTCGACCGACCTCACCCAGGGTCGGACCCAAGGTCGGTCGAAGTCAGTAAGTTAATATGCTGGAAAAATTCGGGCCCGACTGACCTTGCAAGTCTGGTCCCAAGGTCGGTCCATTCCAGTGAGTTACATTACGTGAAAATTTCAGGACCGACCAACCTTGCAAGTCCGGTCCCAAGGTCGGTCCATTCCCGTGTGTTCTGGGTTTGAGATTCTGGACTCGACCGACCTTGAAAGTTCGATCCCAAGGTCGGTCGAAGTCAGAAGACTTCCCGTCTTTGTAATTTAAGGCTCGACCGACCTTGCAAGTTCGGTCCCAAGGTCGGTCCGGCCCAGTACTTCAGTTTTAAAAATTCTGTTTTCAAATCTTCCTTTACCCACTCTAGTTCTCAAATTCTACCATCCAAGGTCGGTCCGGCCCAGTACTTCGGTCCGGCCCAGTACTACATTTCAGCACTTATGCCAACCCTTGTTCTCAAATGCTACAGATTTTTAAAACTCAATTCTACCATCCAATACTTCCTCAACTAATGCCACTCCTAGCATTCTAAATACATTATCTTACCACTCTAGTTCTCCTCATTACCTAAACCCTTTTCAAATATGTTTTCAAGGTATTAAACACTCACATTAAACTCTCCTAATACACCTAGTTAGTTCCTAGGTTGTTCCCTTTTCTTATCCACTAAGTCTTCTAATCTCCATACAAATTTGGGCAGAGGTTCCCCTATATTTTCAACATTGCCCACACATTGTTTCAGCCCATAATGCATTCATAATTCCCATATCATCATCAATCACCAATCCACACAATTCACACATACATTTTCCTGCACATACATACTCTTTACCCAATGTTTTCCCAAGCTTTTAATCATCCTTTAAAAGTTCCAAAACAGCTACATTACCTTACTCATCATACTTCAACATACCTACTACTCATAACCTCATTCATTACTCATTTTAAGTACTTAAAATTTGTTACAATACCATACACAAAACTAGCTAAAGGTAAGAACATTTACCTTGTTGTTTCTAGTTTTTTTCTTTCTTCTTTCCCTTCTCTTCCTTTCTTCTTTCTTTACTTTTCTTTCCTTCTTGTTCTCGGTTCCAATGGGGTTCATACTCCAATGCTACAGCCCATATCCATACACATAACTACTTAGAAAACAATCTTTACTAACTTAGGGTTTATGCTTGTTTAAGATTTAAATTGAAGCATTATCTTCCAATGGGTAGATGGAGTGGTGGACAGCAACCAAAGCAAGATTCCAACACCCAAAATGAAGCCAAAATTGGCTGGAATACAAGGCACCAAACAAGGGTTTAGTTTGAATTTTCATTTTGCCAACAAGGGCTAGAAAAAGATGAGCTTTCAAGATTATTTTTACCTCAAAATGACAAGGAGATGAAGGTGCTTCTAATGGTGGTCTTTAAGCTCCAAATGCAGCACACCAATGGAGATGAAAATGGGTATTTTCGATTTTTGAAAGCAGCAAAGTGTTCTCCTTGATGAGAGGATTCCAATGGTACTAATTTTGTAATTTTTGGAGAATGATTGAGTGGTTAACAAGAGGATAGAAGGTGAGTTTTGTGGAGGTTTCTTCAAATCTCCATGGCTGTCGCCCAAGGAGGAAGAAGAGGAATTGAGAAGGAAGCGAAACCGTGAGTGAGGGTGAGTGGTAGGAGAGAGAGTGTTTTCTTTTTGCTTTTTACTTAATATGTTTGTCCTTTAGCACATAGGAAAGAAATAAAGAGAGTGAGAGAGGGGGAGGCTGCGCGATTCCACACCCACACACACTTAAATTTTTTCTTTTTTACTTACAAAAGTGGACACACTAATTTTGTTTATTTACATTCTCACCACCCCAACTTCTCGGTGTTATAGTTTTACTAACCGGAACCCGTTTTTCAGAATTTTCTCATTTAATTAATATTATTTTTTCTAAACCTTCATTAATGTTTATTAATGATTATTTGGTTGACCAAAATCGTTACGAGTCTGTCTGACCCGCTTAAAGTCGCGTTTTCCCGGTTTCATCGAAAAATGCGCTTTAAGGTTCGTTTATGCCTTTAATCCATTTTAAGGATCTGTTTTCTTCGGGATTTGTTCCCTCATGTTTATTTAGGCCTGAATAAGCCTTAGGAATCCATATAATACTCTAACCAGGGTCTCGTACCTCCTATGGTTATATAAACGCTTATTTAGTGTTTTTCGCTTTTTAAGCGTTTTCTTCATTTCTTTTGGATTTATTTCCCTTACCAATATTACTTAGGCATTATCAGGCCCTTAAATACTTATTAAAATATTTTAATCTCTATATTTAAATTCAGGGTATTTCAATTGCTAAGGCACCCTACCATATGGCGCCGGCTGAGATGAGGGAGCTGAAGCTGCAGCTGGAGGACCTCCTCGACAAGGGATTCATACGACCTAGTGTTTCTCCTTGGGGTGCTCTAGTACTGTTCGTCAAGAAGAAGGACGGCAGTATGCGACTCTGCATCGACTACCACGAGCTTAATGCGGTCACAGTCAAGAACAAGTACCTATTACCACGGATCGACGACTTGTTTGACCAGCTGAGAGGAGCCAATGTATTCTGGAAGATAGATCTCGGATCTGGCTACCATCAAATCAGGATTGCAGAGGGCGATCTGGAGAAGACAGCTTTCCAGACTCGGTATGGGCACTACGAGTTCACCGTTATGCCATTCGGGTTATCGAATGCGCCAGTTATCTTCATGGAATTGATGAACCATCTCTTCAAAGAGCAGCTTAATAGTTCAGTTGTGGTCTTCATCGACGATATCCTAGTCTATTCAAAGACCAAGGAGGAGCATAAGTTACATTTGAGGCAGGTTTTGAGTATCATGAGAGAGAACCAGCTATATGCCAAACTCTCGAAGTGTGAGTTCTGGTTGGACAGCGTGTGATTCCTTGGACACATTATATCAGCGAACGGGATATCTGTAGACCCTGCTAAGATTGAGGCAGTGAAGAGTTGGCCGAGGCCGAAGACGGTTCAGACGTCCACAGCTTTCTGGGTTTGGCCGGTTACTATTGAAGGTTCGTGAAGGACTTCTCCAAGGTGGCCAAACCGATGACGAATCTCATGAAGAAGGAGTCCCAGTTCTTATGGTTTACCGAGTGCGAGCAGTCCTTTCAGACGCTGAAGGATCTTCTGACATCGGCGCCCATCCTTACTATCCCTGAGGGCACCGATGGGTTCGAGGTATATTGTGATGCCTTTGGAACTGGTCTAGGTTGTGTGCTGATGCAGCATGGGAAGGTTGTTGCCTACGCATCCTGACAACTGAAGAAGCACGAGGTGAACTACCTCACACACGACATTGAGTTGGGCGTAGTAGTCTTCGCTTTGAAGATCTGGCGCCATTATCTTTACGATGTGACAGTCACCATCTACTCTAATCACAAGAGTTTACAGCATCTCTTCACTCAGAAGGAGCTGAACATGCGACAAAGAAGATGGGTCGAGTTCTTGAAGGACTACCACATAGACCTGAGGTACAAGGAGGGCAAGGTGAATGTTGTAGCCAACGCCCTGAGCCGCAGAGCACATTCATTGTTTACACTTTTAGCGGGCAGCAGTCTGGTTGACGAGATACAAGCTGCACAGGAGAATGATTAGTAGATGCAGAGTATCAGGCAGAAGATGTCAGAGGGTTGTTTTGAGAGTCAAAAGTATGACTTCGAACAAAGCGACGACTGCATGATTCGACTGAATGGCCAGCTATGTATTCCAGAGTCTTCTCCCGATCTGAAGGAAAAGATACTCCATCAGGCTCATTGCTCGTCCTTATCCGTCCACCCCGGTTCTTCGAAGATGTACAAGGACTTAAAGGTCCATTTCTGGTGGAGCAGGATGAAGAAGGACGTAGCCGACTATGTGGCTAGATGCTTGACTAGTTAGAAGGTTAAGTTTGAGCACAGAAGACCCGGCGGATTAGTGCAGTCCATGCCTATTCCATGCTGGAAGTTCGAGGACATCTCGATGGATTTCGTTGTCGGTCTCCCACCGACTAAGGGAGGACTAAACACGATTTGGGTCATTGTAGATCGTTGTACAAAGGTCGCGAAGTTTGTTGCTATGAAGGATACCTGGAAGGTCCCACAGTTGGCGGACTTGTTCCAGAAGGAGGTGATCCGGCACCATGGTGTGCCAAAGACCATTGTTTCTGACAGGGACCCTCGATTTTTGCCCAGATTCTGGGGTCAGGTTCAGGAAGCCTTGGGTACGAAGCTGAAGCTCAGTACGGCATTCCATCCACAGACCGACGGTTAGAGTGAGGGGACCATCCATCCAGACTAGAGGACATGCTGGCATCATGTGCCTTGGATTTTCAGGGAGCTGGTTAGAGCGTCTACATCTGATAGAGTTCGCCTACAACAACAGTTACCACTCCTCGATACAGATGCCACCGTTCCAGCCACTATACGGTAGACCGTGTAGGACTCCTTTATGCTGGGATGAGGCCAGCGAGACTACGCTTCTAGGACCTGAGTACTTAGAGCAGATCAAGGAGGATGTTCTACAGATTCGTAGGAACATGAAGGCAGCCCAGGACTGGCAGAAATCATATGCAGACACTAGGAAGAGAGACATTGAGTTCACTACCGACGACATGGTATTCCTCAAAGTGTCACCCATGAAGGGGATCTTCCGGTTCGGGTAGAAGGGCAAGCTGAGCACGAAGTATGTTGGGCCTTATGCTATTAGGGAGCGTGTGGGCCCATTAGCCTACAGACTGGATTTGCCAGCAGAGCTCGGGAGGGTGCACGACGTCTTTCATGTTTCACAATTGAAGAGGTATGTGCCCATCCATCGCACGTTCTACACCAGAGACTTTAGAGTTGGACCCCGCTCTATGATATGAAGAAGTACCACTCCGCATCCTCGAGACGAAGACGAGGCAGACTAGGAACAAGACCGTTAGCATGGTCAAGGTTCTCTGGTCGAACCATGAGGTGGAGGAGGCACCTTGGGAGTTAGAAGACTCCATAAGAGCGAAGTATCCAGCACTCTTCGAGTAGTGGCTGTGATACTTATATGGGTTCGTGGTCAACCCTTTTTAAGGGGGATAGACGCCACTTGGCTTGCGCATATGTTATGCATTAGGTCTTGTTTTTGTGGTGTGTTTTGGTGGTATGCTGCATCATACATGTTTGTTTTGATGATTGTATGTTTGATACATCTTATGTATGTGCCTTAGTGCACCTGTTTGAATATATATATATATATATATAGTATATACGTACCGCTGAGTACTTCTGTTGGTAAGTGTGATGTGCACCTTGTTTAGTGTTGTGATATGAATGAGTTTATGCCATGAGTCTCGGCTACTTGATATGTGTTGTATCAATTATGATACATATAGAGTAGGTCTTAACCTAGTGGGAGTTACTCCCTAGTGATGGTATGTTTTGATTACTTAGTGGAACTGGATTCCTTAGGTGAACTATATATGAATAAGGACTTCGGGACGAAGCCTTTTTAAGGGGGGTAGATTGAAATACCCCTAAGCTTAAAAACTTAATTAAATGATCTATTAATGATCCAAGAAGGTTAATAATCACCTTAATACGATTGGGGAACAATCTAAAGATCTCAACAAGGAAAAACATGCCTTAAGATCGGTAAAGCCAAAAATGTGCTTTAAGACACCATAGAGATTGTATGACCTCAGTTAGGATCCAAAGTGGATTCTTAAGTATTATAATTAAGTAATGAACACTATAAAACTATTTCTCAATGGAAACCAAGCTCAAAAACATGTTCTAACACAAATTGTGCTTTAAAACTCCTTAAAGCACGTTTTTAAGAAAATTGACTTTCTGAGTAGGTTTTGAGTGGTGTTAGGCATTGGACTAGACCTTGTTATACTAATGTACTATAATGTAACACATTAGAAGGTATAATTCCAATATTTTCAAAAAAATCACAAATATAGCATTCATTTGTGAATAGTAACCCAAATAGTGCATTTTTAAGCAATATTGACCAAGTCAAGTCAATGGTCAAGACTTGACCCATTCCTATCCTAAATGAGGCTGGAGCATTAAGGGTGGAGGACAGCACATCAACCTTTAACTAAAATATCAAGCCAATTTGGTCAATCACCACTTTACTATTCCATTTAATACTTTTCATTCCTTAAAACACAAATTTTTTCTTTCTCTTTCCTCTTATCCCATTCCAGCTGAGTACCCAGCAGTTCCTAAAGCTCTCAAGCTGTGTTCTTGAGTAATCAAGGCAAATCCAACTCATTTCCACCTATGTATTTTAACCCTTGAACAAAAGCTATTCTCGGCTGAAGCAACCCTTGGGACCAAGGTGGTCAAAATTTCCATTATAAGTGTGTTAACCACTTGGAGCAAGAGTGGCCGAAAACCAAGGGAAAATTCACACTTTAAGGCATTTTTCCAAGGCCGAAACCATCTTGAGACAACCTTTCCTTTCTAAGTGCAGGGTTTATTTTTCCTCCAAGCTGTCGTGCGGGTATTAGGTCATTAGGCACCTAAATCAAGACTGTTAGAGACGACACGAGGAGCATCGGATCTAGCTGATTCATACTCCACGGTTATATAATCAGGGTGAACGGTATGTTGTTGTTACGTGTCTCTGATTGTCTCTAAGGGCTTCCTCAGTTCAGACTTCTGTGTAATCTGTGATAAGATTGTTTGTCTGAATGTGTAAATAATATGCATGAACTGTATATTTAAGATGCTTATTATTTACTATTTTTGCGATAACAGTATTGGTTCGTATATATGGACCTATATATATAAAACGAACTAGCGGCTATGGTGCTATCTTATATGTAATATAAGGAACGTCGGAAAAACGTTGTAGCACTAGGATAATAAGATATATATATTATCCAAGACTTTAATATGGAGCATAGGCCTTTTCTACGCCGCTCTCGTATCTAACACTGGATCCGTGTTTACATACTCCGGATTGGACAAACGACCTTAGTATACTGTATTAGTAAAATTGGTAATGCGATGCGATGGTATAAATATTAATGAAACAATGCCAAGAGGATGTGGCTCTTGGTGCGCGCTGTGATCACAAAAATGATACTAGGATGTCCACGTACGGGTCCGCAAGTATCAAGAAATTTCCCGCGAATTAGGACGGTTCGTTGGTCGGAGAATCTACCACTGGAGTGGCTACTACCGTGGGTGACCCGCCATAGTATATGGGTAATTTAGAGACACGTCGTTTTAACGAGACGTTGTCACTAGGTATAAACCTAACATTTATAACAGCTTGTAACTTGTACATTGGCGAACAATATTGGACTTTATGCCAAGGACGGGAGTTAATACTTGTTTATTATTCTCGTTGTTTCACCTTGTTGTTCATTAGTATGCTGTGTAGATTATATTATGTGTGTTAATGGTTGTGTTTAATGTATGGTTATTACTGTTAAATGTTTTACAGATTAAATATTAAAACGGTATTTCATGTAACGAATCTCATGTTCTCGACCAATTAATTGAGTGGTTTGAGGAGGCATGACGGGGCATGTGATAACATACTCAACAGGGGCTGATTCCATACCACAACCATGTTTATTTCAGGAGACTAGCTGGAGGGTCGACGCGGGGCACACCGGTTTTAGTGACTTTTGGTTAGACTAGGTACGGACTGAGACTGTGGTTATTTTGGACTCGGGTTTTGTAAACCAAGGTGTATATTTGGTTAGACGCTCACGTGTACGGTTTATGTATAAGACGGATTGATGTTGTATATATTTTAGTTTTATTTAGGCACTACTATCTATCTCTTGTGGTCACTACGGGAAGACGTTTCGTATATTGATTATCATGTAACGCGTTATCACCCGTATGGGCAAGTGGTAACGGTGACACCATTAGAACGACATTCTGTTATTTACCGCTGTGATTTAATTACTATGTACAACGTTTATACGATAATTAGGAGCCGGATTAGTAGGGGTGTTACAGGCGTAATTAAAATTTGACTTAATTCTGCCTCCAAAACCCTAGTTTAGGTATTTTCATATTTCTCTTTAATTTTTTGTCAAAAAACATTTAAAATAAAAAAAAACAGAAGCGCGCACTTAGGTTAAAAACAACTTTGTAGTAAGCCGTAAATAAACAAAATAGAGGGAAACGACCTAAGAGAGGTAATGAATGTAATTTGAACCCTAAATAAGTTGTATATCAAGCCCCCGAACCCAAACTCTCCTTTCCTAATTTGATCTAGGTAAAAATTAGGTGGCGACTCATAATAGGTTCCAGTGAGCTAGTTTAGGTTTTAATAATTAATGTTATATGGCATAGTTATTAGACTTAGGTTAAAAGTGGACCTAAAACCCGGTTAGATCCTAATCAACTTAATCAACATAGGGTATGGTTTAAAATCGAGGCTCACAGACTAGCAACTCTAATGGGGACAAAATCTTAATATTTAACTTGTTTAACTTTTAAGAAAGAGGGCTTAACTTGAAAATGTTTATCTATGGCTTTACTACTTTGTTTGTTTACCTTTGTGCGCACTTTAATTTTCTGCACCGTTGCATCATATGTGAGTGAGGGTCCACATAAACCGATTTCACCCTAGGACCTATTTGAGGGTCCCCTGTCACGGACTCACACCTTTTAGGTGATGTGAATAAGTGGGGGAAAAGAGGAGGGTTTCGTCTAACCACACCCCCTTAATACCTGGGCTTTAGCCCCAAGCATTTTCCTGGCAGTACCCTTACCTAGCCCATTGTTTGGTCAGTCAAAGACCCGACTGTAGACACATACCTTCAGGTGATGTGAAAAAAGTGGGGAAGCCCAAAGAGAATAGCGTGCAAGCCCTATTCCTTTGTGGTGACCCGGGTCCCGCGCCCCAAGCACCTCTCTGGATCGATCTGTACTCGTTGGACTGAGTCACTTTGTGAGGACTATGCACATGTTTTTTTCCTGGGCCTTAGGCCCAATATCTATATCGATCCTTCAATCTCTTCCAGTCCAAATGAAACACTTGAAGGTTCCAGTGGCCCAAATGCCTTTACCTCCACGAAATCATCCCCTCAGAACAAGCTTGAAGGTTTCCATTATTCCCTTTAGGATTGCTGGCCCATTTCACATGCCAAAAACTTCCGGCCCGCTCAGCCCGAACAGTCCAAAAAAAAGAGAGTCCTGTAATTAGAACATAAGGGTCCTCAGAGGAAAGCCTTTCCATGTCATTGAAAGCCCGTGCCCTAATGGTTTTTTACTTTATGTTCAAAAACAGAAAGAAGGCAAGATTTCAAAAAGGCGTTGGGACAGAAGTTCCGAACGTTTGACCCGATTGCCTACTCCCCATCTTCCATCATTCCAGCCCGAAGTAGACTCTGGCTCATCTGACATGTCGGTCCAGGCTCATGACGATATCCCTCAGGAGAATCAGCAAGCAGAGGGGAAACCAGAACACTTCTGTTGAGGAGCTCATGATAAATTTTGATTTGAAACACCAGGAGGCAATCCAGGCACTCGAGTATAAATATGTGGACATAATCACCAAGCTGGAGGATAAGTTGGCCGGGTTGGAAATGGCAGCTCAAAGCGGGACCACCGGGTTCCGATGGGGGAGCAGGATCAAATAGCCGGCCTAGTACGAAAACATCAAGCTGCCATTGAAGCCTTGGAGGCATGGCATGCGGCAGCAACAGTTGAGGTCCATGAGAAGATTGGATCTTTGGAGGCGACAAGACAGGAAAGACCACTGCAAGGATTTGTCAACACTTTATACGGCATGGACAATCTCCTTGGAGGGACATGACACCCAAGTTGGGTATGGAGGTGGTGCTCCCGGGAACCAGTTAGCCGCTGAAGTTCAGAGGGCTCTAAGGCGCATCGAGCGCATGGAAAAGGTCGGTAAACCTTTTGCTTTTGACTATCTCTCCATGGGATCCTATCCGGACGTTGATCTACCCCCGAAGCTGAAGCTCCCCACCTTAGCTCTCTACAAGGGCTCGACCGATCCCTAGATCCATTTGGTGACGTTTGATCGAAAGATGTCTATCTTGAGGGTCAATGATATGCAAAAGGCTAAGGTTTTTGCCCGATACCTAGATGAGATTCCTCAACGATGGTACCTAACTCAAAGAATGAACACCAAGACATTCGAGGAGGTATGTGAAGCTTTCCTGACTCACTTTGAGTATGCAAAAAATTTGGAAATCACCTGGTCTGACCTCGCCAGCACACACCAAACGGGAAGTGAGTCCATGTTTGACTTTATAAAGCGACGGAGGAGGAAGGCAGCAGGCATGCCTACAAGGATCGATGAGCAAGAACAAATTCGCATGATTGTTGAGAGCATGCAGAAGCAGTACAATGATGAGCTAAAGTATATGTACTTTCCAAGCTTTGATATGCTCATGGACCAGGTAGGTGTTTTGGAGGAGAAGATCCACAAGGGAGACTTAAAGCTTGATCTGGAAGTAATTCAAAGTTCCCAAAATCTGAACCAGCGAAAGCTTCCTACTTAACCACAGCTTGTGCACAGACCGCACCACGGAGGTACGCAGGACAGTACGAGGTGAATGCAGTCCAGCAGCCAAGGGAACAGGGGAGGAGCTATCAAGCAGTACCACCTCCAAGATCGGATTTCAATCAGCAAGAATTCACAGATATCGGTCAGCCTTTGAGTCAGGCTCTGAAAAAGCTCCTAGAGCAGAATATCTTACAGCCTCTTCTGCCCCGACCAGGAGTCACCCATTTGGGCAAGAGTCCAAATCAGTTCTATCACTACCATCAGTTACCAGGCCATGACACCGATCATTACAGGGCCCTACAGCATAAGATCCAAGACCTGATTGACCAGGGACTTCAGTTCTCAGAGCGCGGGAATATCTTCGGGAATCCCATGCCAGAACACCACTAGGAATCTATGTTATTTTTCTTTTCCCTTTTCTTGTTTGCGTAGCTTTTGTCTTTTTTTTTCTTTTCTTTTCTTTTAATTACCTTCCGTTCTTTAGTTAGTTCAGTTGTCTTTTCCATTTAGTTTGTACTCAATGTCATTGTTACTTCTTTGGTTATCAATAAAGTTCCCTCTTTGCTCATGTTTTAATGTTTATACATTCGTACATGTGCCCAAAAAAAAAGAAAAGAGAAAGAAAAAAAACAAAGAAAAAAACTCTCTCACTCATGAAGCATGACCGCAAACATATAAAAGAAAAAGGGAAAATACGTCCCCCACCCATGACATTTAGCGGAATACAGACCCTACCCATAAGGTTTCAAAAATTACTTTGCCCACCCATGTGGTTTCCTTTATTTTACATCTGACAACTTTTTTAATATTTGATCAACTTAAATGAGGCCTAAATGTTGTCCAAAATTGATAAACTTTACATGGATGATGCTAAGGTGTTATATTTTTGTCCAATGCTAAATCCAAAGTTTTTTAAGGTCATATAAGACCTGTGGGACCCAATGAAAGCATATTCACATGTCACATGTTTCATTGGGTCCCACGGATCACATATGAGCTTAAAAACATTATATTTCACGTTAGACCGAAATATAACACCTTAGCATCATCCATGTAATTTTTGATTAATTTTGGACAACATTTAACCATCTTTTAAGTTTATCAAATATTAGAAAAGTTGATGGATGTAAAATAGCGGAAACCACATGGGTGGGCAAAGTAATTTTTAAAACCTCGTGGGTGGGGTATGTAATTTCGCCAAACGTCATGGGTGGGCGATGTAATTTTCCCAAGAAAAAACCTTTGTTTTTCATAAAGCCCCCTGTACAAAACCACCTTCCCATCCATACATTCACCACCTTCATTGCAGCCACCACACATATCACATCATTCCATCATTTTTGCCATATCACCAGACTCTAAAAACAAAACAAACTGCTGCCACCAAAAGAGCAAAAATGAGTCACTCAACGGTCACCCCATCGCCACTCATCATCACACACACAGCCATCCACCACAAATAACCCGGGTATTCAAAAGGCTTATCCAAAACCCCACAACAACACTGGAGGCAAGCTAAGTTAAGGAACGATAATGTTTAAACATGCAAACAAGTCTTTGAGTGTACATCTCGCGAGAATGCCTTGAGTTGTAATACCATGAGTGAAAGAGCATGTCATTTTTACATGACCCCAGAAAGATCACGTTCAAAGGTAAGGTAAATGACATAACTCCGACCGAAGGAGATAATTTGTAAGTTTACGCTTAAACCTATGAAAAGTAACAAAGAACGGATACACAACTATTAGGGATGACAAAGCACCTAGGTACAGCACCACACAACCAAAAGCTTGTGAACCCTGACATTACACCCTAGGCACCCCCGCTGAGCTTTTTGCATACATCCACTTTTACAACGCTACAAACTCCACAAAACAAGCACAATGACCATAGGAAGTGAATAACCGACCCGTGACCATAGGAGCAAGCCCGACTTCTGACAGTAACTTCACAATCCAAAGAAGCGAAACTGACAAGCATGACAATATCCATAAATGGTCCCAAAGTGACACAGGATTCAAATGAGCTAACATCAAAAACAGCTCTCAAAGTTCAAAACCGGGAAACGTAAGAACCCCGAGGAGGAAGAGATTCAAAGAAGGGCAAATCCAAAAACCCTCGAAGAAATCCAAAATTGAAGAAAGAAAGAAGGTGCAAGGAACACCCAAAAAGTCCCAAGCGAAGTCATCACGAAGTAGCCCAAACGACTCCAAAACAAAGAAGGCAAGTCCGAAAGACGGTGCAAGTTGCAGCTTTGGTCACCTTTATAGCTCCACACATCACAAACATCCCCTCTTGATCCTGTTGTCACCACACCCCATAGCCACGTTATAAGCTCAAAAGACTTCCGACTTAGTAGTTGTGAATCCAATCACGTGAAAGTAACAGGTTGAACGTGTAAATCCAATAAAATGTCAAATTCAATTGTTAAGATGTTTTATCCAAAAGGAGGACACGAGTGCAAACATTAAACACTTTGAGTGTAGGATAAAAAGCACCACATCAAAATATATAAACCTTGACCCTGTGAGGACGAGACTCATTCGCACGATTAATCAAAGAAAATACTAGGGGCAGTCGATCGTTCCGATTGATTGCCATAAAATCCTAAAAACTCAGATCGCCTTAAGGAAAAATACTAGGGGCAATTGTTGGTCCCAACAACTGCAACAACGACACTTGATGGAGGCCCAAAACCCGAAACCCAAAGGTTAAAACCCTTTCATATCACTTAGGCCCGTCCTAAGCCCTACCTCCACATTCAAACATCCTCAGGCCCGTCCTAAGCCCTACCCTACCTTCACATCAAAATTCACTCAGGCATGTCCTAAGCCCTACCTCCACATTCAAACATCCACAGGCCCGTCCTAAGCCCTACCTCCACTTCAAATTTCCACAGGCCCGTCTTAAATCCTACCATCTCTAGGTTTGACATAAACCCTAATCCTTTTACATCTAGACCCATCATACATTTCACTCACTTTCACTTAGATACTACCTTTAGGCTCGTCATAAGACCTAGTTGCATTCCTTTAGGCTCGTCATAAGACCTAGAACCATCCTTTAGGCTCGTCATAAGACCTAGTTGCACACCTTTAGGCTCATCATAAGACCTAGATCCTACCATTAGGCTTGTCATAGGACCTAGTTGCATTTTTTTAGGCTCGTCATAAGACCTAGAACCATCCTTTAGGCTCGTCATAAGACCTAGATCCAACCTTTAGGCTTGTCATAAGACCTAGAACAAACCATTACGCTCATCATAAGACCTAGAACCAACCTTTAGGCTTGTCTTAAGACCTAGAACCATCCCTTAGGCTCATCATAAGACCTAGTTGCATTCCTTTAGGCTCGTAATAAGGCCCTTTAGCTTACCCACTCTCATCAAACACATTGCATTCATCTCATTCATATAGGCTCATCATAAGACCTAGTTGCATTATCCAGGCGCGTCACAAGACGTGCCGATAGGAAAGTTGGCGAGGTGATGGCAATAAATCCTCCTGTGTTATGTCAGCTTACTTTAGGATCAACGAATGGTGGGCGAAGGCAATAAGTCCCCAGGGTTTTACCAGGAGTTATCCCTGCACACCGGCTTGGGGGGCGATGGCCATAAGTCCACATTGGGTCCAGCCAGGAGCATTGGCACGGTTTTGGTCCCCAGAAGCATCCGAGCATCATCAACACATCATCAGCATCGTCAGCATCATCAATATCATCAACATCATTAGCATTTCAACATCCTTGCATTTGCATACCACCCAGTTTTCACTTTTTAGGTTGTCAACGCCTTAGAATCGCTTAACATTGCTTTATTTCACTTTACTTATACGTAGTCAGCACCTTAGAATCGCTTGACATTACTCCATTTCACTTATAGGTAGTCAGCACCTTAGAATAGCTCGACACGGCTTGTTAGTCTCCAATGGCACGCAGGGTCTGTTAATGATCCAAATTTTGGGGCATCACTCAAGCAACAACCAGACTTTTCATATTCATTACAAAGTCTAGTTGACGGGGGGCAATCTGTTATACCCAAAATTTTGACCCCCCTGGCTAGCGACTGTAAGGATTTGGTGTTGTGAGAGGAACTTCAATCAATTCACGAGGAACTCCGGCTCGAATGGCGCATTTCAAGGCACGGGGAGCAGTTTCGTCATCGTCAGGGCGTTTTCATAATTTTTAAAGCTCCCAAGGCCTCCTACAGGCTTTCTCTCTCTCTCTCAAGATGCTCAAATCAGCTTGAAACATTTTGAAATTTTAACCCATGATAGAGGATGACATTTTAAGCATAATGGCGTTAGAATTTTTTTTTTGAATTTCCAATAATTTTCTAGCAATTTTCGATTGAATCAGACAAGAAATTGAATTTAAAAATATTCCAACATTTAAAAATTTGATTCCACTTCAGAAAAAACATAATTGTCATCCTTGACATGTGGTTAAAATTTCACAGCACAATTCCTTTGAGAAGTCACTTATTAAAATGCCCAAAAAATCTTACTTTTACTAGATTTTATTTATCTTCAAGAAAGTCTATATAAAGGGATAGATCTTTGGATAAAAGAACAATCTCATAAGCTCAAGAACCCTAGGAAGTTAGAAAGCACAGCCTCCTCTCTCTCTCTCACGTTTTCCAACACCCGGCTACCCGAATCATACCAAAAAACCCCCCGAAATCACCATCTAAACACGTTTTTCAATTCCCAACACATCAAACATCAACCAAACCACCTCCAAAACGTGAAGAACACCATCAACAATCAAAAACCAGAAGCTCGGGTCGAACTCAATCCAGAACCGGCATCATCGGAGCCTCCGAAGAATCCCAACGTGAAGAATCATCTTGAATTCGAAGGTAAAACAAGTTATAATTCTACTTAGTTTAACTCCGAAGAATCCCAACGTGGCCACGGACACCCACGGACGGCGGCGGGATTTTAAGATTTTAAAATTTTAGTTTTGTTAAACTATGTCCGGGCCTACGGACATCCTGTCCGTGGCCCCGGACTTTTCAAATTTGTTTTTTATTTGAGTTTTGTTTTCGTTATTATTTAATTCAATTGGGGTTCATGGTCTCGAACATTAGGTCCGCGGCTACGGACGTAATTAATATTTGACCTAATTCTGCCTCCGAAACCCTAGTTTAGGTATTTTCAGATTTCTCTTTAATTTTCTGTCAAAAAGCGTTAAAAAATAAAAAAAACAGAAGCACGCACTTAGGTTAAAAACAACTTTGTAGTAAGCCGTAAATAAACAAAGTAGAGGAAAAACGACTTAGGAGGGGTAATGAAAGTAATTTGAACCCTAAATAAGTTGTATACCAAGCCCCCGAACCCAAACTCTCCTTTCCTAATTTGATCTAGGTAAAAATTAGGTGGCGACTCATAATAGGTTCCAGTGAGCTAGTTTAGATTTTAATAATTAATGTTATATGGCATAGTTATTAGACTTAGGTTAAAAGTGGACCTATAACCTGGTTAGATCCTAATCAACTTAATTAACATAGGGTAGGGTTTAAGATTGAGGCTCATAGGGAGACTCCAAGCTCCACAATGGTGTAGTTTACTCTTTAAATGCCCAAAACCCATGGAGGTCAAACTCCTTCATTTGAGATTTCAAAAAGAGAGGATGATAGGGCTTGATGAGAGAAGTTCAAATATGTAATTATTTTTGAATTTGAAGCATGGATGAAGCTTGGGTAAGAAGAAGAAGGTGAGGAAGTGATAGATGGGCTCCATTTTCATTCCAGTCCAGTGCAGAGAGGAATGGAGGAACACGGTAGGAAAGGGGAGAAGGAAGAAGATAGGAAATTGGAGGAGACAGCGGGAGGGAAGTACTTATCCCCCTTTTTACTTTTTACTTTTAACTTTTCCTTACTTCTTTTTCTTTTTTTCTTTATTATTAGCTTAGTGTGTGAGTGAGAAGCTGATTCACTACATTAAACTGGCCCCGACCTTATGTGTGAGCTGGAGCGTTTTTCATTTTTTACAGAAAACGCTCGTTATTTTACCTAGTTTGGCACTACTCACTAACCGGGCCCGTTTTTCGGATTTTTCTCGTTTCTTTGATTTTAATGGTTCTTAAGCTTCCATTATACTTAATTATAGTTATATAGTCAACTATAACTTTTACGGGTCTATTTTACCACTTAAAGTCATGTTTTCGGGTTTTCTCGAAAAACGTGCTTTAAAACTCCGTTAGCGTTTTAATCCATTATTTGGATCCGTTTTCTTCGAGAATTATTCCCACCACTAATTAGGTGTAATTAAGCCTTAGGAATCCATCTCGGACCCTAACCGAGGTCATATACCTCCTACACGCATTTAATGCGCGTTTTAGCGTTTTTCGCGTTTAACTCATTTTCTCTTTTCCTTTGTTTTATTCTCTCTACCAACACTCTCTAGGCACCATTAGGCCTTGATGAATCATATTAGAATAATTTAATCTCCATTTTTAAGTCCGGGGTATTAAATTGGTTTACGTTCGTCGTTTCTTGGTTCATTAGTTTTAGTGCGTTTCCACGTTTTCGTTCATTCGCATCACGACTCTTACTACGAGTCACTAATTAATAAGACTCACCTATGAGTCGGTCTATACGCTAAGCTATGCCACACAGTCATTCAAGAGGGATTAGCTCATACATCATACAGCAAGACATACAATGAAAGGCAATAAACCATTTTCATGCTCTTATCTTGATTAGCCGGCATACAAGCACACAAATCAACGTAGCTAGGTTAGCATACGGGGCATGAGAAAATCATACCTTTCACCGGGGTTAGCTTTACCGTGTGGTCCCTTGTTCCTTGGTTCACACTTGTTCCATTGATAATGTTTCAACATTGTTATTAATACTATGTTCATACGGTACGTAGATAATTACTACTCCCATACTTACCCTATTGTCCCGTTATACTTAGTTAAACTCATGTCAAACTATGTTCTTACTTCTCAATCATTTTCCTCACTTGTTTACACTTCTTAGGACCTTTACATTCCACCAAACAAGGCCTTAACAACTTCTGAAACCATTACCAATCAATCCCCCGTGTTTTAAACCTTAAAACCACTTTCGGCAAGATTTTGGGGGTGGTTCAGGACTTGGTCCGGACTCAAAGTCCCGGAATGCTCTAAGTTACTCTCGGCTCATTTTCACTGCTGGTCCGGGACTTGGTCCTGGACCTAGGTCCCGGACCACTTGTAGTTTTAACTCTTGGGCGTTTTTTCGATGCGGTCCGGTACTTGGTTCCTAACCTAGGTCCCGGACCCTGTTAAAAACTGCTACTTTGGTGATTTTCAACCCTAAATCAACCCTTAATCCATCCCTAATTCTTCCATAACCTTTCCACATGTTTCATACATGTTTAAACACCTTAAAACACTCCTTAAAACTCCTCAAATCATTGGTCCAATCCTTACTCAACTTCTCGCTCAATTTCTACAAATTTCTATTCTCATTCTTACATTTTGCACACACACTTGTGCATTTCACACTTCTCTTTGAACTTTGCACTTTGTCCTTACTCCCTTTTACAATTCCAATTCATTCCTCGATAGACGCACTATCTATACCCAAGTCCAACTCTCATTTTCCTAAATCTTGCACACTAGTTCTTCCCAGTTTTTCCAATGCATTTCAACACTCCTTGCTACAGATTTTTATACACTTCATTCTCATCTCTCCTCCAATACTATTCCATGGTTACTAAATGTAACACCCCAACCCGAAATCCCATAACCTGTACATGATAGCTCCCAAGATAACTAGAAATGCAACGGAAATATATACATTTCAACGGGTGGTGCTACAAACGCCGCTAGTCACCCATGTGACTAACAGGCTAACTCCAACATAACTTACAAATGATGCGGTCTGAGCGCTGAATACAACCTCTTAAAATAACAAACCAATAGTAAAGATACAGTACTGTAATTGCTTCCGGTAATAATATCCCCTGTCTTAATTCTACCCCACCTACACTCGGTCGGGTAATCTCTTCAACTTCAGGTACCTGAAAAATGGGGTGCCCCCAAAGGGCTCAGCAAACAACACTGGTATGGAAAACGTGCAGCCCATCGGCTACTGGGCCACACCAACTACTTTGTCGAATACATGTAGTTCATTTTTATAAAGCTCTAAACAAGCATCATGCCATAATCATAACAAGTATCCATACAAGGACAACAATGTCACAAGACAAGACTTCAGAAGGTCGAGTTAGGTGATCTGTAATCTTTAATAGTTATCGGGTCCACACAGTGGGACTGACAGGTGTATTGAGTATGTCAATATAGTGGAGGTATAGTGACCTCGTTAAAAAGGAAAGGTGGGTAATTAGTCCCTCAGAAGATAACGTTGTTAACTCCTGCACTTAAAAGAGGTGGGAATCGAACCCTCGAGAGGAATAAAGTCTTCCTCCCCACTTGAACTGTTCCGGTACGCCGCCAGTGAGTGACATAGTGCACCCAAACTCCCGTCGCGACGTAAATTGTATAGGAGACGGCCTGTGACAGGTACAGCTCCAGTAGCATGCATGGCCAGATCCAACTAGGCTCCTCGCTTCTCGTAGTATAGAATTTGTTAGATGTCACATAAGGACGTTAATCAAGAACACAATGTGTATTGTCGATTATCACGTTTAGGATAACGACGTTTGTTATAAAGTGAAGTTAGTGAGAACTTGAGTACAGTTCTCGGTATGATAAAACGCAGGTATTTAATCCACTGGTAATGTAGTGTTGTATGCGTGGGACATACACGTTATAGTTAGTATCATTCACGCAGTAAGTAAAGCAACACAACAGTGCACAAGAGTAATACAACATCTTACATGCAATTATCTTGGTCATTATTTCAAACAATAGATAGCACACAAGCCGGTGTAATCCGGTAGCAAACATGTTGCAAGAATCCCATACCGTTCACCGTAGACTATACTTGTTTAGTTCCCGGTCAACGTCTGGTCAAACAATGTCCTAGAATAGGATTGATCTGAGAGTGTTAATTTATGTAAGTCTCGTATAATAATTTATTGATTCATGAAACGATTTCATATTCGTTATTTCATGTGAGGTTTATTCTTTATACTTATGTAGTTTCTTTAACCTCTTACCCTTATTATTAATTAAGGTATTTATATATTTCCAAAACATGTAGTTTTTAATGTTTAACACTTATATTGTGTGGTAACTTCTTTTAATTACCTTATGATTGGATATATAACTTATTTGTCATTCGTTGTGGTTTATCTTTAAAGCCTTAAATGTATATAACTATATATTCATGTACCATTTATGTTACATGTTTTACAATTGTCCAATTGACATAGTAATTTATAATTTTATCAGTGACATTTATTGGTCACATGTTAATTAATTCTCCTCTTAACTTTATTTTAAAAATATACTATAGCTCCAAATATTATCTGGTGTTTCCACATTAAATTCCTTATATTCTTTTCCTTTTGATTTACTTGAAAATCTAAAATATATATATTTCATACACATGTATTATTTGTGATACATATATATAATGTCTAAATGACATAACCATTTCATAAGTTCTCAAATTATTTTTACATGTCACGCATGGGCATATTTTTCCCATATCTTTTATTAATTATAACTAACCCCAAATAATAGTATTTCTTTTACAAGTAAATTACTTGTACTTGCATCTCATATAGTTTTAATTTCATAAATCCTTAAATCATAATTATCTTTTCTAAATTTCATAAATATCCATATAGGACCTACAATATTTTTAATCCCATAAATACATCATGCTTTTCGGGTATTATATTATAACCTCATTTATTACATAAACTTTACTTTATACTCAAAATACATTATAATACATAGTTTCATTTCCTTAATTAATTAATTCACTGAACCACCACTATAAGTTCGGTAATTATTATTTGAACATCATAACTTTAATAAATCACCAATTAGCCACATTTATTTTCGGCTATGCCACGTAGTTTCTTATAATTACATCTTTACCTCAATAACTTTATATAAGTTACATATTAACTTATAAACTATAGTTTTAATATTTAATTTCCTTAATTACCAAGTGGACATTTATATTTCTACAAATTATGCTTTCGCCCCATATAAGATCCGGTTTTATAGTTAAACTCTTATAAATTACATAATCACCCCAAAACTTTAATAAACTTAATATTTCATGTCATAAATCATTTTATCCCAAAGTTTTCGGTCAACATTTTGACCAAGGTTAAATTTTATACTTAATACATTAATATACTCATAAACTTATATAAATCTCGGCTTTACACCAATCTTTCCATAAATTACAAAATAGTCCCGAAACTTTATAATAGTTACTTAATAACTTATAAACTATAGTTTAAATATTTAATTCCTCAAAATTTCGGAAGTGAACTTTATAATTCTCTTAATTAAGAATTCGCCCATATTCAACTCCAAACTTTCATAATAAGTTTTATAAATTACATAATAGCCCAAAACTTTATAAATTGTCATTTTAACACTTGTTTAAATTAGCTAAAATTCAAACTTAATTCCTAACTTTATATTATATCACACTTATCCCAAGGATACCCTTTACTCTCGGTTTTATGATATATACACCAACCTTTGTAAGATTTACATTTTAGTCACATAAATTAATTAATTATCCATTTAAGCACTAATAAAATATTTTTAACTCTCCAAACTTTATAATATAAGTTTATATACATAAGTAGCTCATTAAAACCTATTTTTCACTTAGACCATTCGGCCATAATTAAATAGTTACCATATAGTATATAAAAGTGGATTTATATGTCAAAATAATTATACATAAATTCATATGAGTCATATAACTCATATAAAAATTATTGTAATGTCTTATATTGATTCTTAGCTCAAAATAGAGTATATTTGCCATTGACAATTCGGCTTGCATTTGTACTTAACATAGATAAATTTTGTGACACAAAAATGTGTCTTAAGGTAAATATTTTCCATATATGTTATAGATTATATTTTTGATATATTATACCATATGATTTCGGTTTTAGATACCCTAGGAGATGTACATAATTTTTGTATAATTTTTTTTAGAAGCTTAACCAAGCTTAAAACATAAAGATTAGCTTAGTAAACTTACTTCTTAATAAAGGTGGTTAAGTGCTTGAACTCTTCTTGAATCTCCAAGCTTTCTCCAAAGGAATTTTGATGCTCCACTTCGGTTCTTATGCAAGAAGTGAAGGAGTTAGGAATTAGATCTTTAACAAAGATCTTAAGTAGATTTGTAAGTAGTTTTCCAAGAATTTACCTTAAGCTTTTCTCCTTAGAATTTCGGCTCACTTAAGATGGATCAAGAACAAACTTTCCTTCATGAAAATGAAGAAGAAAAGAACTTAGAAGATGTAGAAATCGGTTACACATAAAAATGTGCTTTAAGGATTTTCAAGCATGAAAAATACCTTAAGGTAACCTTGAGATGCTCCTTGGATTAATGTTGATTTAGATAACCTCCTTGGAGTATTAGTTGATGCCGAATTGCTATGGTTGTGCTAGGAAGAGTTTTACTTCAAGGCTAGACAAGAAATGCTAGGAAATTACCTTAAAGATGAAGATAGAACTTAAATCTCCATTAATGGACTTAAGAGCTTCAAAGGAAGAAGATGAAAGAGAAGAGAGGAGCCTTACCAACCGGTTGCAATGTGTGAGAGAAATGAAATTGCAACCGTAAGTCTTAAGGCATATTTGCTTGATTTTTGTTTCAATTGACTAGTCTTTACATTAGTTATTCCATAGGTTATTGGCTCAATAAATGCCCATGTTCTATGCATGTGTTTGGCCATGTGGTGTGACAAGGCAGGGTGGAAGAAATAATGTGAGCTAGAATACAAGAAATTTAGGTAAGGTTTGTTCTTTTGATTTTCTATGTTTATGCTTGTCTTCTTTTCTCTTGTAGGTGAACGAATTCAAGGCTAAATGGAGCCTCTCAATCGGCAATGAAGAGCCAGGACAAGCATGGATGGCCACTTGAATTTAAGAAATCAAAAAGGTGGAATCTAGATCTATTTTACTTATCATTTTGTTTTTGTCTAGCTAACATGGCCTTGTCCTTGCATAATTTCGACAGCATGGAGGTCAAATGAGACCTACATTTGTTCCATTAAGTATTATAGCACATGGTAACACCCCATCCAAAGCCTATCGGGTGTCGCATCGAAAACACTTAATCGAAAACGTCGCAGCGGAAATAAACAACATATGGACCTTGCCACGGTCTGATCGTTAGAATATACCGGCTTAATATATACAATACTTAACCAAAATACTTATCCAGCTCAAAACATTAACATCCACAATCCCACGACCAACCGAGTACTAGTATCTCAATCATAATCTCAAACTTACAACAATTAATATGACAACCGGGTGCACCGGCGCAACCCGAATTCAAAATAAATGTCCCCTCCTAAGTCTAACCGCTCCTACTCTCGTAGTGCGTCCTCATGGGCCTCTTACCTGCAAGTGTAAAAATAGCCCCCGAGGGGGTCAGCACGAATGCTGGTACACCCTCTCATGGCCCCCAAGCTAACGGGGCTACGACGACTAATTGTCGATAGCATGGAAATTGATTACATACACAAACATAATATGAAGTGCAATAACAATAACCACAGATGAACATATATAGTTCACAAGCAATGAACGACTCAAGCGTTCCCTTAACAAGTGGGTTAGTAACCCCCTCCTTAGTCCTCATTTCCTTAATCTCAGTTCCTTACCTTACCTTACCTTAATCTATCTCAATCTCAATCTTAATCTTAATCTCAGTATACAAACCTTTCCTGGAAGGGATTGGTTGTAGCTTAATTCGAACCTGGGATTTAGGTGATCCCACCGCACCATCTTAATGCCACCTACTCTGGACGGGAGTCCAGCGTAGCTGAGCCGGCAACCGGCCCTAGGCTACAAGTCCGAAGACAAGTCCTTAAGCGGAGGGCGGATCTGATTCAGATACCGTCCCCCTTTCACTTAGCATGCATGACCGGAGATCGGTCCCGGGTTTCCTCACTCAAGTTCCAGTTAGTAGACATCTTAAACACCATGTGCTAGCTAAGCCTTAACGGGCATTAACCAACAACCATCAACTTAACTCTTATTCTTAACTCAGTAAGTACTAAACTTGGTTAGTAACAATCTCAATCTCGCGGGTTAGTGTAAATATAACACAATCACAACGAGAACAATATAACCGGTTGCATGCTTTATCTTGTTTTAGTCATAGCAAATAAACAGATAGCACACAAGCCGAGGGACACCTCGTTAGCAAGCAGGTCACGAAAAGGATTGTACCGTTCACCGTCGATCGTTGTTTGTTTAACCTTCTTCGGGGTCCCAATTCACAAACCTAAAACATTCATTCATTTTTAGGTTATTAGTTATTTGCACCTTACTTAACTCACTTAGTCCTAAGGACTTCCATTCAATAACCTCTCAAGTCTTTATCACTTAGTCTTACAAACTTAACTTTAAACATTAAAACTTATACTTAATCTTAACTTAATTCCTTAAGTTCTTAGGGTCCCAATCATTACTACCCTACCAAGGGCATACCTCATTACCCATTACCATTCTTAGAATTCAAATTTCTTTTTTTTTTTTTTTTAGGCCGACCGAACTTCCGACCGACCTTACCTAAGGTCGGTCCATTCCAGAACACTTCACCGTTTGAAAATTCTACCCGACCGACCTTGCAAGTCCGGTCCCCAAGGTCGGTCCATTCCCGAGAGTTTCCCCAGGGAAATTTAAGCTCGACCGACTTGACAAGTCCGGTCCTATGTTCGGTCGATTCCAGAGACTTAATTCCTTCACAAAATACAGGTCCGACCGAACTTGTAAGTCCGGTCCCCAAGTTCGGTCGATTCCAGAAACATTTTCCGGTAGTGTAAACTGAGCCCGACCGACCTTGCAAGTCCGGTCCCTAAGGTCGGTCGGCTCCAGAACCTTGTTTCTAAATTCCCATTCAACTCCAAACTTCTCCTCATATATCCTAATATGTTATAACCTCATTTGGGCACCTCAAATACACCTTAAGCCCTCCTTAAAATACCTTAAATCATCCACCAAGATCACCTTAGTCATTATGCATTTTCCTTGTAATAATGCTAACACTTGTAATGTTTTCCTCTAGGTTTCTAGGTGGTGGTTCATACCTAATGTAACCACTATGCCAAATGTTCCTCACCACTATAACATCATCTCCCAAGCATCTTTCACCTTCTAAAACTCTTTTATGCATTTACTTAAAGTTCCTTCAAGCTTAAACTTCCATCATCAACACATTATCCCTTCCTAGTTGTGCACAACATTTGCCTAAGTCCTAAATACTCAAATACATCCTCTTGATTTCTAAATCTTCATGGTGATACCTAAGTCATCATAAGTCATTAAACATCTTAACTTCACCCTTTTTCATCAAGACAACCCATAGAACATTCCTAGTACTTCCTTAGTCATTAAATTCCCTTAGGATATCTTAAACACTTAAACTCTCCTTTAAATTTTGCCATGGGTTCTCTAGTATATAGTACTTCCTAACAATGGTTTTTCTCCATCAAACAACCAATACCACACAAATTCTCATCACAATAGCTTAACACCCAATTTACACTAAAACTTCACCACATCATCATATAGTTAAACTTAAAATGCTTGGCACTTAGGCCCTTAAATGACAATAATCTTAACCACTGAATTTCCACATATATTGCCTTCAACCTGCGAATACACTCAACAAGGCTCCCATTGAAATAAAATGCTTCTTGTACTTCACCTTTATATTCTTAAACTATCTCTTTTCTCATTTGCTCCTTAGTCACAAGTTCACAAGTATAGTCATTGTTTCTCCTAGGTTTTATAGCACCTTCCCAAATAAACTCTACACTAAACTCATCAATACCCACATCTCATTCCCTTAAACAACAAACACCTTAAGGTAAGTAATTTACCTTGTTTTCTCACAAGCTTAAAAGCTTTTCTCCTTAGGTTTTCTTTGTTCAATCTCGGTCACCAATGTGATTCTCCTTGCCAATGTTCTAACCAATATCCAATGACTCCAATGAGTACTAGATAACACATTAACCCTAAGGAACAAACCCTAGGTTTAAAAATATGTTTTAAGGTATTAATGTGATTGTTTTACCTTGGTTTCTCAAGACAACTTGGATGTGAAGCAAGAAGGACCTCCTCTCTCCTTTGAAGAGTAGAAACAAGCTAGAACAAGGCATAAACATGGAGTCCCATGAGTATATATTTTCGGTCAAGTGAAGAAAATGGTGGAAACCTAGATTTTCTTACACTTTCTTTACCTTAAGAGAATGGAGATGCCAATGGAGTCTCCAAACTTGAATTTCCTCCTCTAATGGTGGTTTGACTTGGCACCAAAATGAAGCTCTTGAAGTTTTGAAAAGATAGAAAGGAGGAGCTTGAGCTAACTAAGAGAATATGTATTTTGTTTTGGATTTGGAGCTTAAATGAGCAAGTGGTGCAAGAGAAGGTGGAGCTTTCATGGAGGTGAGCTCTACGTGAATGGAGAAGAGAAAGAGAGCAAGAAATCGTGGGCAACAAGGAAAATGAAGAAGTGAGGAGAGAGTAAGCAAATGATATTTATCTTAAAAGGTGAATAGTTTTTGCTTTATAACTTACTTATTTGCTTTCTCTTACTTAGTTAGATAAGTGTGGTGAGTCACACTTAAAGAAACCGGCCCCCTTTAGTGAATGAGGGTAGTTTAGTCTTTGTTGACCAAATGTCTCACTTATATAGACTTATGTTATAAACTAGCTTAATAAATTCACTATTCATCAAAACAAGGCACATTGTTGTGAAATTTTTGATTTCCCATTGATATAGACCTCCAAATGTGATACTATATAGTACACATATTAATTAAAGAGTAATGATGGACATTTAGCCATTCAAAACTCATTTACAAGACAATTTTTCAAAAACGTGCTTTAAGACTCCTTAAAGCACATTTTGTGTTTTAACTTGTTTTCAAGCTTGGTTTTCTTTGGTAATTGACTTAAAATGACCATTAGGATATTACTAAGGTCTTAGAACAATATTTGGGTACTCTCCCATGTCTCTCCAAGCTTAGAGCACGTTTTTGCTTAAACTGCTCTTTTTGGTGTTTCCTTATATTTTCTTTGATTAGAAATGTTTCTTAATGTTTCTAAGGCATTATTTAGCCTCCTTATATCTTAGTTTATCATTTAAACACCATATCTAAGTTTGGGGTATTTCAATCTACCCCCCTTAAAAGAACTTTGTCCTCAAAGTTCACACATGTGTTTAACCATTCACGGTACACAGTTCTCTTAATCTTAATACCACATCTTATATTCACATTCATACATCTCAAGACTCAAAGGTCAATCTCAAATACAATACATAAGTATCATACATAACTCAAACTCAACTTACACCGAAGTGTAGCAACTTACACAAATCCACATCTTAAACAACCAAACAAACGACAAACATGATCGTTTCCTAACTCAAAAGCGAGGAAGCTCTACCCCCCTTAAAAAGGGGTACGCCCCGTACCCTATACAGACGATCTAGTCAGTAAATAAAGAAGGGTACTTCGCCCTCATCTTATCCTCTAATTCCCACGTGGCCTCTTCGACATCCTGGTTAGACCAGAGAACCTTCACCAGTCGCACTGACTTGTGGCGAGTGTCCCTAGTCTTACTGTCCAAGATTCTCTGAGGAGTCTCCACGGATCTCATATTTGGTTCTAAAGTCAACCTCTCAGGTTCTAACACATGGGAGGGGTGGTGCATGTATTTCTTTAGCTGTGAAACATGAAAAACATCATGCACTTTACCCAGCTCAGCAGGTAAATTCAACCTGTAAGCAACCGGGCCCACCCGCTCCGTAATCTCATAAGGACCAACAAATTTTGGGCTTAACTTGCCCTTCTGCCCAAACCTGAATACACCCTTCATCGGTGATACTCGCAGAAATACCTGGTCGCCCACTGCGAACTCCAGGTCCGTCGTCGAACATCAGCATACGACTTCTGCCTATCTTGAGCAGCTTTCATGTTCTCCCTGATTTGCTGAACTTCAGCCTTAACTTGTTCTAAGTACTCTGGTCCTATAATGACCGTCTCACTCGACTCATCCCAGCAGAGCGGTGTACGACATGGTCTACCGTACAACGCTTGAAAAGGTGCCATCTTGATCGAAGCGTGATAGCTGTTGTTGTATGAAAACTCGATCAGATGCAATCTGTCAATCCAACTGCCCTCCACATGCTCTCAGCATGTCCTCGAGTAATAGTACGCTCAGTCTGACCATCTGTCTGAGGATGGAACGCGGTACTCAGTTTGAGTTCTGTACCCAACGCTTCTCTGGTAGCTCTCCAGTACCTCGAAAGGAATCTGGTATCTCTATCTGACACTATGGTCTTTGGTATGCCGTGATGCCTCATGATTTCTTTCTCAAATAACTCAGCTAATTTGGTCACCTTCCAAGTATCCTTCATCGGTATGAATCGGGCTACTTTGGTAAGGCGATCCACCACCACCCATATCATGTTGAGACCTCCCCTAGCAGGTGGAAGCCCAACTACGAAGTCCATGGAGATATCATGGAACTTCCACTCCGGAACTGGCATCGACTGTACCATTCCGCCCGGTCGTCTGTGCTCGAATTTCACCTTCTGGCATGTGAGACACCTCAAGACGAACTCGGTAACATCTGTCTTCATCCCCGACCACCAGAAGTATCTCTTCATGTCTTTATACATTTTAGAGGCTCCCGGATGGATGGAAACTGAAGAACAGTGTGATTCTCTAAGTATACGGTCTTTCAGATCCGTGTTACCTCGTGGTATGCATAATCGGCCCTTAAGTCTGATCAGATCATCATCATGAAGTCTGAAGTCGTATTTCTGACTCTCAAAGGTACCATCTGTCAGCTTCTGTCTGACCTCTCTCATATACTCATCAGTCCTCTGAGCCTCTCGCACCTCATCAACCAAGCTGGAGAAAGAAACTAGCGAATGGAGTGAGTGTGCTCGACGGCTCAGGGCATCTGCTACAACATTGGCCTTCCCTTCTTTGTATTGGAGGTCAATGTCATAGTCTTTCAGAAATTCTAACCATCTCCTCTGTCGAAGATTTAACTCCTTCTGAGTGAATATGTATTTCAAACTCTTGTGATCGGTGTAGATCGTAACACTAACCCCATATAAGTAGTGGCGCCATATCTTCAAAGCGAAGACTACAGCTCCCAGCTCTAAATCATGTGTGGGGTAGTTCTCCTCATGTTTCTTCAACTGGCGTGAGGCATATGCCACCACCTTGCCATGTTGCATGAGCACGCAACCCAGCCCTCTGCCGGATGCATCACAATAAACCTCAAAGCCCTCTGTACCGTCTGGAATGTCAATACCGGTGCAGTGGTCAGTGAGTCCTTCAAGCGCTGAAATGATCTCTCACAGTCACTGTCCATAGAAATGGTGCATCTTTCTTCATCAGACTGGTCATCGGCTTCGCGACCTTGCTGAAATCTCTACAAACCTCCTGTAGTAACCTGCCAGACCGAGAAAGCTCCGGATGTCGGTAACAGTCTTCGGCCTTGGCCAGGTACGTACGGCATCAATCTTTGCTGGATCCACTGCGATCCCAGCATCTGAGATGACATGACCTAGGAAAGAGACCTGGTCAAGCCAAAACTCACACTTGGAGAACTTAGCATATAGCTGGTTCTCCCTTAATATTTCCAACACCCTTCTCAAATGTTCCTCATGCTCAACCTTAGACTTTGAATATATCAATATCATCAATAAAACCACCACCGACTTGTCCAGCTGCTCCCGGAACAAGCGGTTCATCAGATCCATAAACTTCGCTGGCGCGTTCGACAAACCGAACGGCATCACTGTAAACTCATAGTGGCCGTATCGTGTCCGGAATGCCGTCTTCTCAATGTCTCCCTCCTTAATGGCTATCTGATGATACCCCGATCTGAGATCAATCTTGGAAAACACAGATGCTCCCTTCAACTGATCGAACAGATCGTCAATGCGGGGTAGTGGGTACTTATTCTTCACTGTCACTGCATTCAGCTCTCTGTAGTCGATGCAGAGGCGGAGACTACCATCCTTCTTCTTCACGAAGAGGACTGGCGCTCCCCATGGTGACACACTTGGTCTAATGAATCCCTTATCCAACAAATCTTTCAGTTGTTCTTTTAACTCAGTCATTTCTGCCGGAGCCATACGGTATGGTGCTTTGGCTATCGGTCCGGTACCAGGTAGCAGCTCAATGGTGAACTCTACCTCCCGAGTGGGTGGCATGCCGGGCAGTTCCCGTGGAATAAGTCGGGGAACTCCGACACTACCGGTAAGTCGGGGTCGAACTCAGGGTCTCTCTCTATGTCCTGTACATAGCAGAGGTATACTTCTTCCTTTCTCCTTAATTCTCTTGTACATTGCCATGGCGGTGATGATCTTAGTCGAAGGCTCCCTGGGCCTCTGGCGGTATGATATTGTTACCCCAGACGGACTCCTGAGCAGCAATCTATGCTCGGCGCAGAGGATACGTCCCTTGTGCCGCTCCAACCAGTTCATCCCGAAGATAACATCAAATCCTAGCTTACTGAACTCAATGAAACTGACTGGGAAGTCTTCCCCCTTAATTCTGATGGTGGCTCCTCGGTAGTAACGAGTGCAACGAACCTTCTCCTTAGACGGGAGCGTAACCGTGAAGTCGGGTAGCTCATCAGCGTCTAGCCCCAACCTGCTCGCAAATGATGCAGAGACAAAGGTATGCGAGGCCCCTGAGTCGAAGAGAACTGATGCCTCAATCCATTGATCGGAAAGGTGCCGGTGAGGATAGTACCGCTAGCGTCGGCCTGTGCCTCTGTGAGTATGCTTAGTGCACCTTCCGTACCGAGTCCATACCTAATTGTGTTCACAAGCTCCATGAGTATTGATGGTATAACAAGAGTCGTAACAATTTATATGAACAACACTGTTATTTTATTCATGACCATCCTGTTTACAACATGTGCTTCAATCTTACATCTCATTTCTCATCTCATTCTAACATTACATGGCTAATATTGTCTAAAGGTTAGGTTTAATCTTCCTGGTCTCATATGCGTCGCATTGATTACTGCTGACGGTGCTGTATTCAGCTTGATTCTCTTAATCCCATGGTACAACATCCTTGATTCTCCTCCCAAAATTAATACATCACCTGACTTAAGTACTATCTTATCTGCACGGTCCGCACGCTTCTGCTCGCCGTATAAAAATCCGCATCATCTCCAATGGACCAAGACACTACGGGTATCCCTCTTTCGAGAGACTCCGTTGTCTCGTCCTTATCCTGGTGTAGTCCCAGTTTCCCATCTTTTTCGTAGAAGTTTACAATGCAAATGTCTGGCTGGATGTCTGGAATCGGTTCAGCTTCCAACTGCTGAGCGATTTCCACGACTTGTGTAATAACTGGATGGAACTCTTCGGGTATTCCCGGTGGTGAGACTCCATCTTGCTCCCTTGTGGTTTGGTAATTCTTGGCATACGGATTCCAATCCTTGCCCAAGCTCATCATCTTTAATTTCATCCTTGCTCCCCCTGGGTACTCCGGTGTGTAAAAACCTCCCGGTCCCATTCCTAGTTGATTGCATCTCCTGATGATGGCTATTTGTGCTCGGGTGTCAGGTATCCCCTTAATAAAATCATACCTGGGCGGATAACCTGACATTGTTCGGTTGGAAAGTGTATGGTTTCGATGTCGGTGTGCTCCGGGTTAGATGTAGATGGTATAGGGTAGCAGATGTTGAATCTTCCTAAAGTGGTAGTAGGTTATATCTTACTTAGGTTCTAATCTCATCTTATTTTACTTAACTCATATATTTCACCAAACATGCATGATAATGCGGTAAGCAGGTAGTTTTATTACTAAATGGTTATAGTGGTACCTGGCCTCGATGAGGGCTCAGGCTCATCGTCTCGGTCCACCATGTGTAGAGTGGGCCCCGTCTTCTGGGTCGCCCGTGGGTTTTTGTCCGCCGGCTGCTGCACTTTCCTCTGACCGTCAGATCCAGCTCCCTGATCGGTCTTGCCCTTGCCCCTGGTGTCGGGCCTATAGGCTCTGCTAGCAGGGTTCCGGTAACCTCGTACGCCCGGTGCCATACACCCCGCAGAAGTTACACTCCACCTTGTTTCCCTTACAGTCGAGCCCGGGGTGGTCCTTGTGACACCATCTACAGATGAAGCGTCGTTGGTAGCCACCACCGGCTCCCCTCTCAGTCTCAGATCCTGAGGATTCATATTGTCAATTCTCATATCTCAAACAGTTACTAATTTATTTCTTAACTCATTCAATATCAATTTCCTTACCCTTTGGCGCTTTAGAGCGCAGGGGTGTAGCTGCAATAGCATATGTCAGCTTCAATGGCTCCTCCGAAGCCTTCTCCTTTTCCTCCTTCCCTTTCGGGTTCTGATTTTTCTGGGCCTGAGGCTGGTACTTCTGTTTCTTGTACCCTCCTTGCCCTTGACTCTCTGACTCTTCCCAGCACTCTTCCTCTTAGCATTCTCCTCGTCCCTCAGCTGGACGGTAATCTCAACCTTAGCAGCGGCATGATAGCACTCCTGCTTTTCCATAGTATTAGTCTCACTTAATTCTCATAATCTAAATCTTATTCACCACTTACTCAAATTTCAATCATTCTTATTACCTGCAAGGTAGTGTAACTCGTCGGCCCCATGCCGTAGCGGAGTCGATGGCTAAGCCCGCCATAGAAGCGGTCTACCAAGATCTGGTCGGAATACCCTAGACCTGGCAGAAGACGGAGCAAGGCGGTGAACTCTGAGTAATACTCGTCCACCGTCATCTTGTCCGACTGCTTAAGCGCATCTAACTGCAAGCGCTTCTTCGTCTGGACATGGGCGGGGTAGTACTTTGCCCTAGCAAGGCGGTGTACTGCTCCCAGCCGAACTCTGGGTTGGCCACATGCTCGGCCCTCACCAGCTTCCACCAATCGCCCGCCGCCCCCTTCAGGTAGAAAGCAGCTAAGCGCACCTTGATCCCAGCAGGGACATCAAGGGTCTCGAAGGCGGTCTCCAGCTCGGAGATGTACGCCTCAAGCTTGGCGGGATCGGTCTCCCCCTTGAAGTGAGCGGGTCGAAGATCTGACAGACTCTTCACCCAGTTGGGTTCCCTAGGTTTTTGGCGTGGAGGTGGTGCAACCCACACCAGGCTGGTAGCCCATAGCCTAAATCGGCTCAGCTACATCTCTTGCGATCGTCTGCCCTCCAGGTATCCCTGGAGTAATCCTCACCCCGTCCGCACCTCGGCCTCCCTCTAGGGCGTCATCCATCTGGACCAAGCATAACTTACATTAGATTCACATTCACCACTTGTTGTGGTTAGTAAATTTTAACGTCCTATACTAAAGACATCCACACTTATTAAGGTCATCTGACTCTACTCACTCCTTCTCCAACATCTCTCACACCCTTAACCCAATACTTATTCCTTAGCTTATATCCGAACTCGTGGTCACTCATTCCGGTATTTCCTGATCAGAGCGTAACTACGCTCTGTATACCACTTTTGTAACACCCCATCCAAGCCTATCTTGTGGTTGTCGCAATCTGAACACTTAATCGAAAACGTCGCAGCGAAATAAACAACATATGGACCTTGCCACGGTCTGATCGTTAGAATATACCGGCTTAATATATACAATACTTAACCAAAATACTTATCCAGCTCAAAACATTAACATCCACAATCCCACGACCAACCGAGTACTAGTATCTCAATCATAATCTCAAACTTACAACAATTTAATATGAACAACCGGGTGCACAGGCGCAACCCGAATTCAAAATAAATGTCCCCTCCTAAGACTAACCGCTCCTACTCTCGTAGTGCGTCCTCATGGGCCTCTTACCTGCAAGTGTAAAAATAGCCCCCGAGGGGGTCAGCACGAATGCTGGTACACCCTCTCATGGCCCCCAAGCTAACGGGGCTACGACGACTAATTGTCGATAACATGGAAATTGATTACATACACAAACATAATATGAAGTGCAATAACAAAAACCACAGATGAACATATATAGTTCACAAGCAATGAACGACTCAAGCGTTCCCTTAACAAGTGGGTTAGTAACCCCCTCCTTAGTCCTCATTTCCTTAATCTCAGTTCCTTACCTTACCTTAATCTAATCTCAATCTCAATCTTAATCTTAATCTCAGTATACAAACCTTTCCTGGAAGGGATTGGTTGTAGCTTAATTCGAACCTGGGATTTAGGTGATCCCACCCACCATCTTAATGCCACCTACTCTGGACGGGAGCCCAGCGTAGCTGAGCCGGCAACCGCCCTAGGCTACAAGTCCGAAGACAAGTCCTTAAGCGGAGGGCGGATCTGATTCAGATACCGTCCCCCTTTCACTTAGCATGCATGACCGGAGATCGGTCCCGGGTTTCCTCACTCAAGTTCCAGTTAGTAGACATCTTAAACACCATGTGCTAGCTAAGCCCTAACGGGCATTAACCAACAACCATCAACTTAACTCTTATTCTTAACTCAGTAAGTACTAAACTTGGTTAGTAACAATCTCAAGTCTCGCGGGTTAGGTAAATATAACACAATCACAACGAGAGCAATATAACCGGTTGCATGCTTTATCTTGTTTTAGTCATAGCAAATAAACAGATAGCACACAAGCCGAGGGACACCTCGTTAGCAAGCAGGTCACGAAAAGGATTGTACCGTTCACCGTCGATCGTTGTTTGTTTAACCTTCTTCGGGGTCCCAATTCACAAACCTAAAACATTCATTCATTTTTAGGTTATTAGTTATTTGCACCTTACTTAACTCACTTAGTCTCTAAGGACTTCCCTTCAATAACCTCTCAAGTCTTATCACTTAGTCTTACAAACTTAACTTTAAACATTAAAACTTATACTTAATCTTAACTTAATTCCTTAAGTTCTTAGGGTCCCAATCATTACTACCCTACCAAGGGCATGCCTCATTACCCATTACCATTCTTAGAATTTAAAATTTCTTTTTTTTTTTATTTTTTAGGCCCGACCGAACTTCCGACCGACCTTACCTAAGGTCGGTCCATTCCAGAACACTTCACCGTTTGAAAATTCTACTCCGACCGACCTTGCAAGTCCGGTCCCCAAGGTCGGTCCATTCCCGAGAGTTTCCCCGAGGGAAATTTAAGCTCGGCCGAACTTGACAAGTTCGGTCCTATGTTCGGTCGATTCCAGAGACTTAATTCCTTCACAAAATACAGGTCCGACCGAACTTGTAAGTCCGGTCCCCAAGTTCGGTCGATTCCAGAAACATTTTCCGGTAGTGTAAACTGAGCCCGACCGACCTTGCAAGTCCGGTCCCTAAGGTCGGTCGACTCCAGAACCTTGTTTCTACATTCCCATTCAACACCAAACTTCTCCTCATATATCCTCATATGTTATAACCTCATTTGGGCACCTCAAATACACCTTAAGCCCTCCTTAAAATACCTTAGATCATCCACCAAGATTCACCTTAGTCATTATGCATTTTCCTTGTAATAATGCTAACACTTGTAATGTTTTCCTCTAGGTTTCTAGGTGGTGGTTCACACCTAATGTAACCACTATGCCAAAAGTCTTCCTCACCACTATAACATCATCTCCCAAGCATCTTTCACCTTCAAAAACTCTTTTATGCATTTACTTAAAGTTCCTTCCCAAGCTTAAACTTCCATCATCAACACATTACTCTCTTCCTAGTTGTGCAACAACATTTGCCTAAGTCCTAAATACTCAAATACATCCTCTTGATTTCTAAATCTTTCATGGTGATACCTAAATCATCATAAGTCATTAAAACATCTTAACTTCACCCTTTTTCATCAAGACAACCCATAGAACATTCCTAGTACTTCCTTAGTCATTAAATTCCCTTAGGATATCTTAAACACTTAAACTCTCCTTTAAATTTTGCCATGGGTTCTCTAGTATATAGTACTTCCTAACAAATGGTTTTTCTCCATCAAACAACCAATACCACACAAATTCTCATCACAATAGCTTAACACCCAATTTACACTAAAACTTCACCACATCATCATATAAAGATTAAACTTAAAATGCTTGGCACTTAGGCCCTTAAATGAAATAATCTTAACCACTGAATTTCCACATATATTTGCCTTTAACCTGCGAATACACTCAACAAGGCTCCCATTGAAGTAAAATGCTTCTTGTACTTCACCTTTATATTCTTACACTATCTCTTTTCTCATTTGCTCCTTAGTCACAAGTTCACAAGTATAGACATTGTTTCTCCTAGGTTTCATAGCACCTTCCCAATATAAACTCTACACTAAACTCATCATATATCCACATCTCATTCCCTTAAACAACAAGACACCTTAAGGTAAGTAATTTACCTTGTTTTCTCACAAGCTTAAAAGCTTTTCTCCTTAGGTTTTCTTTGTTCAATCTCGGTCACCAATGTGATTCTCCTTGCCAATGTTCTAACCAATATCCAATGACTCCAATGAGTACTAGATAACACATTAACCCTAAGCAAACCCTAGGTTTAAAAATATGTTTTAAGGTATTAATGTGATTGTTTTACCTTGGTTTCTCAAGACAACTTGGATGTGAAGCAAGAAGGACCTCCTCTCTCCTTTGAAGAGTAGAAACAAGCTAGAACAAGGCATAAACATGGAGTCCCATGAGTATATATTTTCGGTCAAGTGAAGAAAATGGTGGAAACCTAGATTTTCTTACACTTTCTTTACCTTAAGAGAATGGAGATGCCAATGGAGTCTCCAAACTTGAATTTCCTCCTCTAATGGTGGTTTGACTTGGCACCAAAATGAAGCTCTTGAAGTTTTGAAAAGATAGAAAGGAGGAGCTTGAGCTAACTAAGAAGAATATGTATTTTGTTTTAGATTTGGAGCTTAAGTGAGCAAGTGGTGTGCAAGAGAAGGTGGAGCTTTCATGGAGGTGAGCTCTACGTGAATGGAGAAGAGAAAGAGAGCAAGAAATCATGGGCAACAAGGGAAAATGAAGAAGTGAGGAGAGAGGTAAGCAAAAGTGATATTTATCTTAAAAGGTGAATAGTGTTTTGTGCTTTATAACTTACTTATTTGCTTTCTCTTTACTTAGGTAGATAAGTGTGGTGAGTCACACTTAAAGAAACCGGCCCCCTATAGTGAATGAGGGTAGTTTAGTCTTTGTTGACCAAATGTCTCACTTATATAGACTTATGTTTATAACTAGTTTAATAAATTCACTATTCATCAAAACAAGGCACATTGTTGTGAAATTTTTGATTTCCCATTGATATAGACCTCCAAATGTGATACTATATAGTACACATATTAATTAAAGAGTAATGATGGACATTTAGCCATTCAAAACTCATTTACAAGACAATTTTTCAAAAACGTGCTTTAAGACTCCTTAAAGCACATTTTGTGTTTTAACTTGTTTTCAAGCTTGGTTTTCTTTGGTAATTGACTTAAAATGACCATTAGGATTATATTACTTCTATATTTGGGTACTCTCCCATGTCTCTCCAAGCTTAGAGCACGTTTTTGCTTAAACTGCTCTTTTGGTGTTTCCTTATATTTTCTTTGATTAGGAATGTTTCTTAATGTTTCTAAGGCATTATTTAGCCTCATTATATCTTAGTTTATCATTCAAACACCATATCTAAGTTTGGGGTATTTCACATGGGAAGGTGAGTCACCATGTTTTATGCCTTTTATAAGTTTTAAATGTAAAATTTATACTAGTTTTTAGGTAGAAAATCGGCCCCTATAGAGCTCCTTGTTTGACACTGCCTTTAATTGATTTAGAGGTTCAATTCATCCCCATTTAAGATTCTTAATTCGTTTCATGTCAAAAACTACAAGGTAATTGCGTAAAACGCGTTTTAGTGACACCCGAAGGTGTGTTTTTGTGCTCTAAGGATATTTTGGGAAATAAGTTGTCTTCTTGAGTTACAAGTGTTTATAAACATTTATTATAGTAAATAATGGTATAATAAGATGTTACATTGAGTTATATGGGGTTACATCAACCCATGTCATAATTTCCGGGCTATCGAGACACTCCCGGGCAAAAAGGAGCGTTAAGGAAACTCCCCGAGGATTTTGTTGAATTTTGAGAAACTAGCTCTTGGGTTCTCTTTATAATGATTATTAATGATGTTAGGAACTCTAGGAATGAATTTTATAGGAGTTCGTGCCGCCTCGGCACCTCTCCGAGCTTTTCGTGCTTTAAGGGGCGTGCGTGAGCACTCCCAAGCGTTTTGCGTTTTTGACTAGATATAGCCTAGGGACTATGTTTGTATAGTCATATAATGAGGGTATGACCATTTGTTTTGAGTTTTAGAAGGTCACACAAGGTCATGCTTAATCACATGTTTTCAAGGCGTTTTACGAACGTTTTTCTTGTCAAGATGTTTAGTGCGCATCTTTGACCTTTGATGAGTTATTATATCTTCATAATATATACAATAGGTGTAACATAAGTTGTTACATTTATCTAAATGTGTATTTCAATTTATTTTAGCATTTATAGATGCTTAAGCATTCGTAAAGTATTTACGTTGCTCGTTTGTATACATGTTGGTATTGTTCTTTTCTTGTTGACGCTCTTTCTATTGAGCTAGTTATGCAAGAAGTTTAGTCCTTGTTAATAATCGTACATGAACATTTGTACGAATACGTTTAGTAAAATTACGCCAGTTAGCGTTTATGGTAAAACGACTATTTTTACGTGACGTTTGCATGCGTGAGTTTGCATGTGCACGCGTAGTACTATTAATTTACCTAACGTTTGCATGCATAGCTTAGCATGCTTAACTAAAAGGATCTGTTTCCAGATCAATTCTCCATTATTTAATAGTTTAAGGTATTAATTAGATTTGGGGTATTTCAATCTACCCCCCTTAAAAAGGACTTCGCCCCGAAGTCTCGTATCTAAGTTCAAATGGTTGTGGGGAATCAAGTTCCACTAAGCATCCACAACTCAATTCTATTTTAGGGATCAAGTCCCAAGTTTCACTACTTTTAAGTTCGTAGTATATATTCAATCATAACATACAGTGTAATGAGCATGAAAGGTCATCACCAAAAACAACTTACTACAGTGCAACGTAGTGCACGTAATTCATTCATAGCAGTGTAGCATAGTACAGATCATGCAAACATGCAGTCATTACAATATAGTATAACGTAGTACACATAATTTCGTAGTGCTAAAGTAGCTTCAATATAGTGTAACGTAGTACACATAATCCATTCATGCTAGTGTAGTACACACATCATCAAGTAAGAGTTCATAGAATCGCATAGTCATACTTGTTCACATACAAATTATAGTGCAACAGTACAATGAAAGTGTACTTCCATGCTAAAAATGCTAAAACGCAGTAGGCTCCCCCCCCCCCCCCCCTTAAAAAGAGGGGTACGCCCCCATACCCTAGACTAGTATAGCTAGTCGGTAGATAGTGAAAGAGTCTTCACTCTTATTTTGAACTATTAGTTTAAAAAGATAGCCTCTCAGCTATAAGACTTTTATTTTTGGTTAAGATACGTGAAATACGTTGTGTATTCCCCTTGGACTCAGTAGATAATTCTAACCGATGGAACCACCACGCTTCTGCTGTGCAACTCTGATTAAATAATGTCTAATCATTCTGGAATAGTTTTAAATGCGCTTGTAGGTGGTATGTTAAAGTTTGTTTATGTACATATGTATGGTTGATGAGTTTTGTTCATCATTTTCTTCATTTGGTTACCATTGTTGATCTTGTCTGGACCTCTGTCCGTTTACGGGGTATTGCCCCTAAGAAAATCTGTGTATTCTCTTACATGTTCTATTTTGCATTATAATGCTTTTATACTTGAATCCCGCATGTATGGGTGAAGGTGATTAATCATCTAGTTTGTTGCCAATATTATCCCATGGCTTGTTTAACTGTCGGATCGATATGCCACGTTATGCCACTGCTCCCGATTATCTTGTCTCTAAGTAGCTGTTAGTTGCAGCATAGCTTGGTATTCCTCATTGTATATCTTGTAACTGTACGTCGGCTTTCAATAATATTGTAAGGTTTGCCCATCCTGTGATGCTCATGCACATGTCATGTATCTTCCATTATCCCCTTTGGGTAAATCTACTACGAAGTTCTTCCTCTACGTGGCATATACTGTAATACAGTTCGCCTTCCATTTGATTTTTCATCGTTGAGTTCTTCACGAGTTTCACTTGATTGTTTTGTGCATGTACTCTTATTTGTGATATCTGCTCGTGGCGGTGATTCCACTGAGATTTTTCTCGTCAATATTACTGAGGTGTCTTGCTCTTTATCAGAGTTGATTCTTTTCCTGTGTTCCTCCCGCTAGTTGCCTTCGCATATGGGGTATCTTCTTGATATATATTACCACTTACCTGTCCAATTCAGGATTATTCCTTGTCAAGTCGATAAGCTCTCGCACGTTTTAGTTGAAGCATTCTTCCATCCATAGGTCCTTATCCGATTGGTCTGCTATATATATTCTCCATTGATAGTGATAGCATCCAGATAGTGGGGTTCATCATCTTGTCGGTGTTGCTGATGCATCCAGTGGTTCAGTCGTTATAGCTGTAGGGTTGTAGTAATCTTGTTGATCTAAAATTTGTCTTCTATACATCACCTCCTGTAATTGTAATCAGCGGTGTTCGGATTTGTATAATACTGGGGCATATTAAAATTCTTCTCGTTGACCTTCAGGTTATCATCCCGTAATTCTGGTATTTTAGTTTACAATCGCTATATTCGGTTTTCATTCACAAAATAGAGTATGTGCTACGGTCGCGTCGTGCATGTTGTTAATAATATAGAAAGATTCTTGTTATTATTGATTCACAAATTGTCGGTGTACATACACAATCTTTTATTGTCTGTTCATCAAGTATACCACAGTGGGTTCCCGTTTAGGTTTCTAACAAGGTATAATTTTCTCACAATTCCACTTTTTCTTGTGGTTTATAAAACAACTCATGTGAGTCGTAGTATAATGTTTCTACGCTTTATATTCTACCATACTTATAGGTATGTTCTCACTTAATATACTGGGTTTGAATTTATAAAGAAAGACTTAAAGTCGATCCTTCCCTTCAGATGGCAATAAGGCCATAACTTAGAAGGTAGCTTGTAAATACTTACATTATAGGTAGATGTCTCTTGATCTCATATTTAACTTATTATCATGACTTATGGTATAATAACAATTAGTATTTCCTTCATAGTTGACTATTTTTTCGACAAACACGGAGTCGTTTTAGGTATTTAATCTCTTCAGGATAACCTGGACCACTTAACTCTTAACTTAAACCTTCCACATCTCAAATACTTATTAGCCAAATTTTATATTAAAATTAAGGACAAATACTTACTATCACAGAGATATTTGTGACCACTTGTAGGGAGTCTCGGGAATCATCCAACTCTGACGGGGTCAGCGTCAGTGTTGAACTATCCCTCCACCCCATTTTGTGTTTGGTTTTCCCTTGACCTGACTAGGATCAAGTTTGACCTCCCACGTCAAATATCAAACAACACATAATTGCAAGTTTCCAAAATTTATCTTATCAAGACTTTGTGACGATGTGTTTACAACATTCTTCCTTGACTGTTATACAACTACTCTAGTAACTGTTGTAACTTACACTTGAAACTAGTGTATTCCTTAATCCCCGGAATTAAATCCCTTTGATCGAATCATCAAGCGGGGAAGCCAGTTTTTCCTCTTGGCTCAAAAGATAAGTTCTTATTAAACATCTAGACACATATTGTCTATTAATTATATTCAGCAATCATTTGACCCTGGGACCCATCATACAAGCAATAAATTCAGTTGTGGACTTGGATACCTTGAGACATACTCTTCTCTTTAAAAGGCTTTATCTAGTATTTAACTCATCAGGGCTTGTTTATTGCATACACTTTGGTTATCACTGCTTGGAACAAAGACAGTTGTAGTTATTACTAAATCTGGAATAAGACTCCGAGAAAAGTTTTTATAACTCATTCTACAGTTAGGGTTCCATAAAGTATTAATCCCTCCGCCTTAAAGCTTGGCCTTTTCTTGTTACATTTAAACTCCATGGATCAGGTGAATCATATGTTCAACCTATGTTAAATATCTTTTAATATTAGTACCATTCCAAACTAGGGGTTCCCAGTTTGAATCCTACGGTTTGGTGACAAGACAATCAAAACTTATTGTTTGTTTCTCTCAATTAGAAACGTGCTTAATCCACAAACTCAATGGCTTCCAAAAATAGGTTGCTTAGGTGTATAAAATAGAGGATTTTAATCATAGAGATTGATATTATTGTTAGGAAAGTTCACGTGTAATACGCTTGTTACAAGTCAAGGGGTATGTTCTCCCCCCCTTAAAAGTTTAACTTCCACTCACCCTTGGTGCATATCCGATTCAAACTCTTAGTATAGCTTACACTGCCTCCATAGAGAGTTATTTGTTACTATAATCATATAAAAATTTATATTACTTTGGGAGGTAACATATTTGTTCTCATGCGTTCTTACTTACATTCCCAAATGGAGCTGTCATAAAAGACATATGCTCGTATAAATTCATAAGGATAGAGTAGGACATGTGCCTCAAAATTGGTTAGGTATATTTAATGATACTTATCCCTCTGAAATATATCAATATCCCTCAAAAGTCTTAGGTTAATAACCTCCCAATTATATGTATTATATATATGTAGCACTTGGCATTACTAAGAAGTATTTTTCCTGACTTCTGAAATATAGATTTAAAGTTTGTTCTTTTCTCACTGTTTATTATGAGCCCAGTATTGTCACTGTAATGACACTAGCTGAGACCCTTGGTAAATGAGCAGGTATTACGTCCCATGTCTATTTATTTTGGATGTTTTATATATGTTATGTCTGTTATTCTGTTATGCTTTTCTTGTCATTGGTTATTTTTGTAGGACTACACTTTAGTCATATTTCAGGGTTTCGCCACGATTTTCTCGTGAGGTTTAATAAGGAATTGTAAGATCTTCCAGTCCCGCACTGGGCAACAACTCAGTGCCTGGGTATCCCATAAATTTCAGTGTTTTTTTCTTCTCTCCGCAGGTCTTCGTTCTCTTTTATTTGGTTTATTGGAGCAGCACTTGTTTAGCAAGTGCGCCATGCAGGTTGGATATCATCATGCAGTTTATGTCCATTGAGATATACTTTTCCTCCATCATCACTGTATACTTAGCGGTATTGTCAGTCTTCTGGTTATCATCGGCATAGCGTCACTGTTTATTTGTCGTCAGCTCCCGTGTAGATGACAGTTGGCGTCTGTAGACACCAAAATTCTCACCCCATAAGCAAAAAAAGACAAATAAACAAATAAGAGAGTCGTCCCCTTTCTTATCAAGACTTATCAATGTGCATACCAAAATGAAACTGTCATTTTATAAAAATTTTCTGAAATCAATTTTCAAAGCATTCGCTTCCAAACCCGTCCCTTTTCAATATTTCCTTGTTTTAAACCATTTTATTCTCGATTTATTTCATGTTAGTCGGTTCTATTTTATTCGCTTATTTGTTTGCCTATTTCGTTTTTATTTTGGGTTCATGTTATTTTGTTACTTGTTTATTTTTATCTCATTTACTACCGCTACTCCTACATATCTAATGCGGTTTTCATTTTTGTATTCTATTACCATTGTATTAGTACTATTTCACCATTTTTATGTATGTATTAACTTTATGATTATTGTTATTAAGTACTCTCATGATTTTGATTATTCTACACATTTTTATTCTACCTCATTTGTTGTTATTTGCATGTATCTAATTCAGTTTCCATTTTTGTTGCACTTGTTTATATTTCCACCATACTAGTATTATTTTATTACTCCATGTACTTATTATTCTTTATTTCACTTATTTCATACTTTATAATGTTTCGTTTTTTTCATAATTGCATGATCCTAAAAAAAGAAAACAATTCATTTTATTACGTTTTCATTAGCGTTTTAAAGGCTTTATTCGATTCGAGTTATAACTTCTGTACTATTTTTCACATTGTAGCATTAAGTTCTGTTATAGCTTAACTGGTCAATATGAGTGTTTGAGAGGCTGGAGGTGTAGAGTTCAAAACTCATTGCACCTGTGAACTATTTTGTTTCCTTTCTTTCATTTTCATGTGTCACTGGTTGACCCGATTGCAGCAAAACCCAATTCATTTTCCCAGCCTTGTCCATACCAAACATAACTGAATCGGGTTATAAACCCTACTGTTCTATTCCTATAAAACAGGCAAACAAAACCTAGATAAAGAGGGGAGAGAGCCAGCCGACACTTACCACGTTTTATTCCCCTTGGTCTGAACATTCTAATCAGCCACCTGAGACCTTTCCCTCGTTTCTTCCAATCCCGATACGAAGCTTCCATTCCTCCGACTCTCGGCATGTCCTACACTCAAAAGAAATCTCCGTGTTCTTCATAGCTCTAACCCTTTCGATCTGAAAACCACTCATATCGACACCTTGCTTTCACCGGAAATCCATCGCCAACCCCAACCTTCACCGGTTTACTGCCTAGTTCAAAATCGTCTCCATTAATCGACTCATCTCTAAACCAGAAAAGTGTAAGGCTAGTTTCATCTCCCGCGGTTCTGGTTCTACTCTCTCCCACTCGTTTCGTCCTCTTCTCATCTTCTCATTTCTGTCGATTTCTTCGCAAAATGAGCCAAACTGGCGATGGCTAAAGATGTGAGCGTATGGGATGTTTTTACCGGAAATGTATTTCCGATGTTCATGCCGACCCATTCGTCTCGATTCTTGTTTTCAATACTCTCATTTCCTCTGCTTGCATGTCTATTTCACTATATTTTCCTGTTATATTTTGCCACTCGTTACATATGAGCCCCGTTGGAAGCTAGACCCACGTTGGTTTGATTGTTTGAGAAACCTGGACTGTTTCATGCGAAAAGGGAGAGACCCTGTCCATGATGGATTTTGGATTCCACCTCTTTACGCCATTCAGTTTTTTTGTTACCGTGTTTCTTTTCCATATTGGTAGTTTCTAATTCTTTTTTTTTCTTTCAATCTTGCCAACATACTACCTGTCCATTATGTCATTACGTGTGGACGAGTTCCATGTTGATGGAATAGATGATTATGAAGCTTGTACCCATTCGGTATCTGTCTTGTGACTCAGAAAAGAGATATACCAGTGACAATTTTGTATAACCTCGTGTATTGTTGCTTATTGTTCGACGATGGATAGAGTGAACTTATGTTCATGCCTTCATCTTTGTTTAGCTCTACTCGGTCTGTTACGGATTCGAAGAAAATGAGGACTACAACAGTTTCTCTCATGTTTCAGTTCGTTTTCTGCCTAGAGGGGTTTATGCCACTCGTTTTCCTTCTGCTCTGTTCGTTCACTCAACTCCAGTTTGAATTTGACTTCATCACTGACAATCCCTTTTTTGTGCACATCTTGCAACTTAGACAGGTCTGAACAGAGGATGATAGTTGCCTTTATGAGCTTCTGGTTTTGATTTTCCTCTCTACACTCTTCCTGTACATTTGCTTGTGTTTACTTCCTAATTCGTTTATGCCCCTTGCGCTTTCTTAGTCTCTTGCAGGATGTCTCTGGCTGCAACAAAAATTTGGACTCAGATTCTGTAGTTCGCTAAAGGAAATGCAGATCACGAGTTGTACCTAGGGGAGTGAATCATCGTATTCGAGTCTTCCATGCTTGATCAGATGGAAACACTACTCCTTGTCAATACATACTCACACCGTTCCTAACCATTTTTCCCTTTGCTTGCTGATATATCCCGGTTGTATATGTAAGTCTGATTTGGTTTTTTGTTTTGTCTGTGTTGTCTTTTGTTTTATTTTCTTTACAGGAGACTTACTCATCTTCATTTCGGTACATAGGCTCAACTGATTAATCTTTAATATCTCTGGATCTGGGTGTCGTGCTTCATGTGTATCTGCATAATATCTATCTTGTATGCACTCAATAATCCGTTAATAGGGTCGTGAGTACCCTGCACATGCTATGGCTTTTTATAATTTATGCAACGCGTTTGAATAGGTTGTGACGAGCATGTCCGTTTAGTTGTCTAACAGAGGATTTGAGAAGTTTGGTTATATAAAGCAGAAAACAAAATGCGCATGGTTGATCCTTCCCGTCTTTTGTTTCTTTTACTCTGACGTGAATTTTGTTTCCCCTCTGGTGGGTTTGGGTTTGTATTTTACTGGTACTCATGTCAAGAGTGTAAATCCCTTGTTTAATATAGGATTTAAGAGGATAGGAATTTATTGACTGTCTTAACCTGTCGACAGCGAGGCTCCATGGGGTTAACCGAGTGGAGTAAAATCTGATTAGCAACTTGAGCTTATTTTGCAACGGCATTTCAGTTTAGTTTCTACATAGAAGTAAAGGGGAGAGATAAATAGAAATGAAGGATCTGAGCTAGCAATGCATTATTGGTTTTGTCATCCATTTCTTTTTGGGTTCGAACCTTTGCTTGATCATTAATGTAATAAACAAGAGAGACCTCTCAGAACTTGACCAATAATGTAATGCCATTCCTTACTTGCCGATTTGATTTGCTGTTCATTCTGATTATTGTTTCATTCTCTCAACCTGTAAATATTATTTTACATCTGTTTCTTTGTAATTAATCATTTAGACTCCTGCAATATTTCTAACTAAGCCCTAGTTATTAGCCTTTAGGACCAAGCCATTAGGATAGAGGGTGTCCCTTGGCATTTAGTGGGTCATGTGTCCTTCTTGGTCAAGGTGACACCCTAAACCTTAAAACACACATCTTAAAAGTATGTATGTATATATATGTAAATAATTAACACATTTCTTCAAACCCAAAATTCTTTCAAACACCCATCTCTTCTCTTCCCAGCCTAAATCCAAAATTGTCTCTCTTTTTAATGTTTCATTACCGCTTATAAAAATGAGTCATGAACCTCCACATGTTTTCTTTTTAAAACTTGGTTCAAAGGCCCTAAAAAATGGACAAGTCCAAATACTTAGCCCAAGTCTAAATTCAAAAGCCCAAACCGTCCCAAGCCCACAAACTGGGCCAAACTGAAAAGCCCAAACTAGCCCAATTTCAAAGCCTATTTGGCCCAATTTTCCAAGACCCATTAGGCCCTAATATCAAGCCCATTTTGTACCCAAACCTCAAGGCCCAACCCAGCCTAGATCTTCAGTCCAATTTCAAGGCCCAAACCGGCCAACTGTTCAAAGGTCCAATCCGAACCCAACTAATTTAAACTCAGCCCACGAATCCGAATCCAGCCCATTTTCAAATCCGGCCCGATTCCAAGCCCGACCCACTTCCACTTCAAAATCAGCCCAAAAATCAAATCAATCCTAATTCAAAATCAATTCAATTCTGACCCAAATCAATTTAATTCAACCCAATTCAATTTGATCTCAACTCAATTCAAGTCGGTCCAATTTCAATTCAGCCCAATTCATTCAATTTCAAATTCAATTCAAAACTTCATTCAATTCCAATTCAATTCAAAACTTCATTCAATTCCAAATCCAAATCCAAATCCAAATTCAAATTCAAATTCAAATTCAATTCCAAATCCAAATCCAATTCAATTTCAAATTCAAATTCAAATCCAAATCCTAATCCAAATCCAAATCCAATTCAATTTCAATTTCAAATTCAAATCCAAATCCAAATCCCATTCAATTTCAAATTCAAATTCAAATCCAAATCCAAATCCAAATCCAAATCCAAATCCAAATCCAATTCAATTTCAATTCAAATTCAAATCCAAATCCCATTCAATTTCAAATTCAATTCAAATCCAAATTCAAATTCAAGTCCACGTCATCCAATCCGCGCTCAACTTGTAAATTCCAATTCGATTCAAAAACTTCATTCAATCATTCTTTCATTTCATTCCCAATTCATTCAAAAATTCAATTCAATTCTCATTCAATTTCATTTCAATTCCAAATAAAAATTCATTCAATTCCAATTCAACTTCAATTTCAATTAAATTCCAATTTCCCCTATACTCAGAATGTCTCACAGACCTGAGCGTCTCACAGACTTTGTTATTCCAGTGATTCAAATATCTCACAGACCGGAGCATCTCACAGACCCGAGTGTCTCACAGATCCGAGTGTCTCACAGATTTTGACATCTCAGGATTTCAAATGTCTCATAGGCCCGAGCGTCTCATAGACTCGAACATCTCACGAACTCGAATGTCTCACAGACCGAGCGTCTCACAGACTCAATAATTCTGAGATTTCAATGACTCACAGACTGGGCGTCTCACAGACTCTAACCTCCCAAAACCCGAAAAACTTCTTGAAACTTCAAATCCTTCTAAATCTCAAACATTACAAATATCCTCAAGCTCCACAAACATCAAAACTTCCAAACCCAAACATTCCTGAACTACGTAAGGTCTGATCTCAACAGGGAGTTGAGTACGTAGGCAGCCCACACAGGGTGTGACCTCATTCCAAACAAAAAACCCTTTTTCCCCTCTAAGGTGTTCTTCATATCTCTCAAAACATTCAAATCCCCTCTGACTCCCACAAACCCTCAACTTCTTTAACTCTCAAAATCAGACTCCTAATCTTTCATCCTATACTCATCCGAACTCACTCATTCCTCTGCTTGGCGCTAGCTTGACAGAAAAGCTCGTCTCATTCACTCTCGCTCTCTTCCGTCCTAATCCTATCCTTATGGCTCTTTGAAATGAATCTCTCTAAAAAGGTTTTGAAAGAAGGTAATCCCGACAATTGGAGACCGAGGTTTCCTCGGGCACCAATCCGAAGTCGTGGTCGTTGCCACTTCTAAGGGGTGTAACCCAGTGCGAACCCACATAGAATCTTTGCAAATGACCAGATAAGTCCTATCCATAGGCAACAATTTCAGAGTCAACCAACGGTTCTTAGAACCCTCCTTCCCTTCCTTCCTAGTATCGTAGGTCAAACTAGGTGGCGACTCTAGTCAATTCCGCCTTATAGAGGCATAAGTCCGCGTGGGGCCCATTGAGAGCGGGTGTAGTGCTCACTAGCATTCCCCTTATGCTTTCTGGGAAAGACGGACGATAGTGTAGGTATTTGAGGGATGCCAAGGTGACAGGTTTTCACCCTCCACAGAATGGCAATTTCTAGGATCTAGGCTTTTAGTCAGACCGTATTTAGATAGACCCCCCTCATACCGAAAAATCACCCTCCACAGAATGGCGACTCTGCTGGGGAAAACTTGAGTAAGTTTTTCTCAAACTCAAGGAAGACTGAACTCCATTCAAAATTGCCAGGATTCCCCAACTTCTTTCAAAACCTTCAAGAGATTCATTCCAAGCCTCTAGGATTATTCTACTCCACACTCAGAGTGTGTATCTGATAGGACAGATAGGACTTGATAGATCCTCAACAAACATTGCAACAATTGGGTTAATAATTAGCCCACGATTAGAAAGAGACACTTAGGATTGAATGAAGCTAACTTCCCTTTAGGTTAATAAACAACGAAATTGGAATTATCACCTTCAAGACAAACATTTAGTAAATAGGTTGGTGCTAACTTCTCTGCTTTACTTATATGTTTATGGGGTGCATTGGTTGGGTAGCTTAGGACATGCATTCCTTTGTGTCAACCGCTATATTCACGAGTCACGGGATGCCGATCGGTCCACGATTGATTCCCCATGAGTCGGGTCATTCATTTGAATGGTTATACCCACGGGGCGAGATGGTCATCGACCTACCCCTTGATACTCATGATCCAAATATATCATCCGTTATCCGAGTCTAAGCCAGCATATAGTAAGCTATGAGCCTTCAGTGTCCAGCTGCCTGATCCGGTGTCTAGGACGGGTTCATGGGTAGTCACCCCTTTGTATGACCGTCTGTCTGACCACCCTCTGCCTTACCCTGAAGATTGCATGGGCTCAGCTCTCTATGATTCCTCTGCACCACGGGTGTCTTTAAAGCCCAATGTCACGCTACAAATCCATAGAGGATCCCGTATTTACCGGATACCCATACATGGCACAGCGTAGTCAGTGAATAATTTGGACTTTAGACACACCTTATCGTGTAGACGACGGGAGACCTGACCCCATGCAGTACTTCCCCGAGTTTCCCGAAAAGTGAGTATGTTGTGATAATCCCCGGCCGTGGCTCGTGTGACTGTATCACTTCGGTTATCCTGACCTTTCGAACTTAAGCACTCCGGACTTTCTTGATGACGTGCCCCACAAGGCGTAACAAGATAAATCCCGAGAGATGATCAGTGAAGGGACGACGGTTCCCCCGGTGGTATGGAAGCACTGATTGACCTGGAAGGTGATTATCCCAACATTAACACTTACAGCTCCACATAAAATCAGCCACGATTTTCATTTGCGCTTACATTCATGTGTGATCATGTTTTGAAAATTAGCAAAAATCAGAAAATTGAATCATGTCGAACACTCTAATGAAATATCTTCAAAGTCGTCTATCTCAAATGATTTAAAAAAATAATGATTTTCAAAATTGTTGTTTCCAAAACAGTTTTCAAAAACGGTTCTAATCAAAGTCTTCCAGAAAACAAACTTTGTCAAATGGTTTGCAAAGAATAGATTTCAAAAATCTACTACTTGCAAATGATTTTCAAAAAAAATGTTTTTCACAAATGTAGTTCAAAAACTATTTTCACAAACAGATTTCAAGAAAACCTACTTTACACAAACGAATTTCGAAACAACATTTTTCATGGATTTTATTTCAAAATAGTTTTCGAAAACAGTTTTCAAAATTGACTTTCACAAAGGTATTTCAAAATAAATGATTTAGTCCCCATGTTGTGACCCGCTATTTTTGAAGTTCAACCCACCTTCAAAGGCAGCAGTCATTACCGTGGAGCGTACTACTCATTTCGTGTTTTCACAAAAGTGGTGGATTTTCACAATGATTTTGTGCTCGATCATTCACTTTTCCATTCTCAAAAAAGAACGCCCCTCATTTTCCTCGTCGGAGCGAGTGGAGCACATGAAGATCAATAACAGCCGTTTGAACAAAAAATCAGAGCTGCACCAACCCGAGTCGAGCGACATGAAGACCAGAAACAACCGTTCAAGTTTGAAGCTACTAAGGGTTAGAAGAGCACCAACCAGTTTCTCTTGATCATAATGTCACCTTGTTGCCCAAACCCGAAGATGAGCGAACGGCCAATCAGGAGCCCACACATGAATAAGCAGTCAGTCAGAAGCTCGAAGACGAAGCATAAGAATTCGAGAGAAGTTTTTAAGCTCAAACTTCCCCATTTAATGACTTTTAGAATTGATGTATAGGTTTTCCCCCTAGCATTCTTTTCTCTCTTGTCAATTTATGAATAGACTTTGTGTATAGGTTGTACATTTCATTTGAATTTATTTAGATCAATGTGTATAGGGTTCCCCACTCCCTATTTATTTGCGAATGATCGAGCATCAAAATTTATATTGAGAAAGTTCACCACTTCGAAAACACATGTTTTCAAAACTATTTTTCTGAAAACTTGATTTCTTATAGCACACACGACTTACTTCTTCCCATTTTCGGTCACTTCACATTCATTAATCATGCATGAATCACGCACATCTTAGGAAAATTGCATAATCACATGTCGTATTCCCAACACATCACACATAAGCATTCATCCCAGTTTTTTCAAAGCATGCTAACATCCACATTTGTCATATTCTTTTTCTATTATAATGACTGTGTTTGCAGGTGAATAACCGTGTTTGCCTACGAGTGAAAGCGTGACCCTCGAAGCGATAGCAGGAAATACCAAGGATTCAAGCATTTTCCCATTCGACATACCATGTACATAGAGACCAATAACAACAAAAATCATATACAAGAAAAAAAAATCATACATCCAAAAATCCAAAAAACCATACATCCAAAAATCCAAAAAACCATACATCCAAAAATCCAAAAAACCATACATCCAAAAGTCCAAAAAAACCATACATCCAAAAATCCAAAAAAATCATACATCCAAAAATTCCCAAAAAAAAAATCATACATCCAAAAATCCAAAAAAAATCATACCTTCAAAAATCCCAAAAAATGTCGTCACTGTCATATCGCAGGGCCATAATGCGGGAGTTCTCACTCCCTAAATTTCCACAACCTAGGAGCCAGTCACCACCCGACCTCACTCGAGAATTACTTCTCCGACAACAACAGCTAGACCACCTCTATGACCATTTGTGACGGGATGAGCTTCATGGACCATCAATTGGAACCGACTCAAGCGAGACTTGGTGTAGCCTTACCACTCACGCATTGCATCAAAAATAAAAAAAAAAACAAAGACATTCAATCAAAATCCAAAATGAGGCATTTTCGTTGTCATTACTTCATGCATCCAATACGTAGTAATTCCATATTACCACAACATATTGCATGGTAGATAATTGCATTTGCGTACTTCCATATCGGAACGACATCTTTGGGAAATATCTTGAGAGAATGGTTGAATAGAATGCTTGAATCACTAAACTCTCGACCCTTCAATTTACACATGGGTTTAAATCAAAATCAGCACCACAAGCAAAATGAGTAGCGTGCGAAGAGCGGTATTTTCCTTTGAATTCCGAACGAGGATACTGGGCAATCCCCTGAGCGATGAGGGAAAGTTGAGAGAGCCAATCGAGGTAAAACCACGAGCGACATGTGCATTCCTTTAGCACAAGGAGAGGCATAATTCAGAGTGAGACCAATGTCGATAAACGAGATACGAACTGTGATTCATGCAAAGATCCGAGAAGTAGTAAGAAAACAATCATTGACTAATGAGAATGACGAGGCTCTTAGGAAAAAAATCACCACAAAACCAAAAAGCTTTGACGGCCCTGTACATAATCCCTTAGTGAGCCCCGCTGAGCCTTTCATGATAAATCATTTTCTGCGAACTCCACAACATGCCACCTGACATATACATACTTACCCTTGCAATAGAGGATCTCGAAGGAGCCAGAGCCATGGTCTCTCCCCCACCATCTTCCACAAAAAAAACAAATGAAATGTTCGATGAAATCAGTGAGTCAATGCAACTCCAAAGCCAAACACCAAAAAAGAACACCGAAGATGTTCAAAAAGATCGATGAGTCAATGCAACTCCAAAGATGAAAGCCAAAATACAAAGTAAAGACTGCTCGAGAAAGTTGATGAGCCAAATGCAATTTCAAAAACACAAAAATGAGAAGAAAGCTCAAATCGTACGCCAGAAGAGGCAAGAAGGAGAAATCCAAACCAAAAGGACCAATGATGTCCTGAAGAAAATGATAAGGGGTTATCAAAACCCGTCTAATAATTCCACCCATGGCAAAGGTGAAACATGTTCTCTATTGCACAAAAGCTCCACAATTCCTAAACAATTCCTCTAGTCCCATGTGACATACATCATACCCCTCAGCCCTGTTACAACCCAATAAAGACCTCGGACTCATAAGTTAATGAGCGTTAACTGAAAGTACCGGATCTGAAACATGAATCATAAGCTTCGTACTTGTTATCAACATGTCCCGTCATACCAAAGGGACCGTTAGCGAATGAGTGTGACCTAATCTCACAAGGTCTTTAGAGTGCGAGTGACTCTTCAACTAAACCACCAAATCGTAATCAGCCTACCCCATTGTAGGTGAGGAATTTGTGAGGATCGGAAAGTCCAGAACCTCAAAAGGAATTCTAAGGAAAATACTGTTCCAACCATCGAGAGTATCAACACACCATTTAGCACACACAACCATACTCGCGAGAGATTGACCCATATCCCTCCATGAGAGGGAAGCGATTCACGCATTTCAGTTCAACAGTCACTCAAGATCGAACCGAAGACGTCTTATATTCGTAAACCTCATAGTAATAGAGATAGAGCCATACTTTCTCTCCAAAAAAAAAACTGCATATGCATTGTGCATCTCTTTTAGCAGTTAGCATTTGCATGCATCATAACAACTTCATTTTCAATATCCGACTAGTAAGAACTCCACCTAGTCTCGCTGAAAGTCGACTTCAGTTGCATTTGTTGAAGCGTAACTTTTGATGTCAACTGGAGCCATCCCGGACCATCATCAAGCTATATCTAGCCCCTTCGGAGCCATCATAGGCCATCACCAAGCTACATCGAACCATTCAAAAGCTATCTGAAGCCACACGAAGACCATCCCGGTGCCATGCACTGCCATACTCAATCCTTATCGACACCGCTTCTAAAGCCAATCCGGAGCCATGCGAAGATTTTTCCGGAGCCATTCACTGTCATGCTCGAGCCTCATTGGCACCAATCCCAAAGCCAAGCTAGAGCCATACGGGAGCCATCATCCAACATTGAAACCATCCTCAAACATTGAGACCATCCGAGAGACCACCTCTAGGGCTACACATGAGTCATTTCCTCACCAATGCCTTGCCTACACAGTTTCGAACTACGTACGGTCTGATCTCAATACAGAATTGAGTACGTAGGCAGCCCACCCAGGGTGCGACCACCTCAAAAGAAAGTTCCCCTTTTGTTCCCCACTATCACCAAATGGAGCCATCTCGTAGCCCTTCCCGGAGCCATCCCGAGCTATCCCGGAGCCATCATGAGAGAATCCTAAAGTCATAACCGGACCGGAGCCATTCATCACAACAAAAACTATCAACCACATCTGAATACATCAATCAAATCAAAAGCCACCAATCACATCGACCCACCACTCGACTCAAAATCCAAGCTAAATCGAAACCCGCCAACCATACCGAAAATCTCAATCCAAATCAAAACCCACCAACCATCCCAGAGTCGTTGGTCATAATGGGGTCGTGAATCATGTCAGAGCCATCTGACCGCATCGGAGCCATTCGATCACACCGGAGCCATCCGATCACACCGGAGCCATCAACGTAATCCGGAGCCATCAGTGCACACCGGAGCCATTGACGTAAGTCGGAGTCATGAGTGCACACCGGAATCATCAACGTAATCCGGAGCCATCAGTGCACACCGGAGCCATCGACGTAATCTGGAGCCATCAACACATGCCAAAGTCATCTCAAAATTCGAAACGACTCTAGAGACGTCAACTCACACAAAAGTCTACATCCACCGACAGGGAGTTTGATTCGTTTAATGCATTTGTTAACCAAGTCATATCTCATTTCATTTGCATATGGGAATCCTTTCAAGGGTACCACAAAATTACTCACGTCATTCGGTCAATTATTTCACTCAAGTTTGAAATATAATTTCCATTCCACTCAGGTGGCCTTTCACTCGTAAAACTCTTTCGCTCACTTCATAACCCGCTAGGCAGCTATTACGCTACTAGTGTGGTCCCGTCTTTTTTCCTCCACTAGGCAGCTATTATGCTACTAGTGCAAGATCGTTTACTTCATAACCCGCTAGGTAGCTATTGCATTACTAGTGCGGGCCCGTCTTTTTTCCTCCACTAGGCAGCTTTTACACTACTGGTGCGAGATCGTTCACTTCATAACCCGCTAGGCAGCACTACGCTACTAGTGCGGTCCCAATTTTTCCTCCACTAGGCAGCTATTACGCTACTGGTGCGAGATCGTTTACTTCATAACCTGCTAGGCAGCTATTACGCTACTAGTGCGGTCCCAATCTTTTCCTCCACTAGGCAGCTATTACGCTACTGGTGCGAGATCGTTCACTTAATAACCCACTAGGCAGCTATTACGCTACTAGTGCGGTCCCATCTCTTTTCCTCCACTAGGCAGCTATTACGCTATTGGTGCGAGATCATTCACTTCATAACCCGCTAGGCAGCTATTACGCTACTAGTGCGGTCCCATCTCTTTTCCTCCACTAGGCAGCTATTACGCTACTGGTGCGAGATCGTTCACTTCATAACCCGCTAGGCAGCTATTACGCTACTAGTGCGGTCCCATCTTTTTTCCTCCACTAGGCAGCTATTACGCTACTAGTGCGAGATCGTTTACTTCATAACCTGCTAGGCAGCTATTACGCTACTAGTGCGGTCCCAATCTTTTCCTCCACTAGGCAGCTATTACGCTACTGGTGCGAGATCGTTCACTTCATAACCCGCTAGGCAGCTATTACGCTACTAGTGCGGTCCCATCTTTTTTCCTCCACTAGGCAGCTATTACGCTACTAGTGCGAGATCGTTTACTTCATAACCTGCTAGGCAGCTATTACGCTACTAGTGCGGTCCCAATCTTTTCCTCCACTAGGCAGCTATTACGCTACTGGTGCGAGATCGTTTACTTCATAACCTGCTAGGCAGCTATTACGCTACTAACGGTCCCAATCTTTTCCTCCACTAGGCAGCTATTACGCTACTGGTGCGAGTACACTCCATAACCCGCTAGGCAGCTATTACGCTACTAGTGCGGCCCCCCTGTTTTTCCTTCACTAGGCAGCTTTTACGCTACTGGTGCGAGATCGTTCACTTCATAACCCGCTAGGCAGCTATTACGCTACTAGTGCGGTCCCAATCTTTTCCTCCACTAGGCAGCTATTACGCTACTGGTGCGAGATCGTTTACTTCATAACCTGCTAGGCAGCTATTACGCTACTAGTGCGGTCCCAATCTTTTCCTCCACTAGGCAGCTATTACGCTACTAGTGCGAGACCGTTCACTTCATAACCTGCTAGGCAGCTATTACGCTAATAGTGTGGACCCGCCGTTTTTCCTTCATTAGGCAGCTATTACGCTACTAGTACCAGATCGTTTCAAACCCACCTGCTAGGCAGCTATTACGCTACTAGTACGGTGCTCATTCAAAGTATTATAGGCTCGTCATAAGTCCTATAGCTAGATGTCAAGAGGTCTAGTTGAGGCTCGTCATAAGTCCTCGTACTTTCAATTGCATTATAGGCTCGTCATAAGTCCTATAGCTAGATGTCAAGAGGTCTAGTTGAGGCTCGTCATAAGTCCTTGTGCACCCCAACCAATCTAATTGTTAGTATTATTGGCTCGTCATAAGTCCTATAGCTAGATATCAAGAGGTCTAGTTGAGGCTCGTCATAAGTCCTCATGCTTTCAATTGCATTCTAGGCTCGTCATAAGTCCTAGAGCTAGACATCGGGGTCTAGTCGAGAATCGTGAAAAGTCCTCGTGCATTCGGTCATCGTGTCATTCTCCCGTCGCATTCATACATCATTTCACTCATGATCACATCCTGGTGCACCACGTGAACCGTAGTGAGAATTTTTGGCGCTCTTTCAACCTTGATCCAATCCTGCAAGGGCTTGCAGAATTGAATCAAGGGGAGCCATCTGTAGACACCAAAAATTCTCACCCCATAAAGCAAAAAAAAAGACAAATAAACAAAATAAGAGAGTCGTCGCCTTTCTTATCAAGACTTATTCAATGTGCATACCAAACTGAAACTGTCATTTTATAAAAATTTTCTGAAATCAATTTTCAAAGCATTCGCTTCCAAACCGTCCATTTTCAATATTTCCTTGTTTTACCATTTTATTCTCGATTTATTTCATGTTAGTCGGTTCTATTTTATTCGCTTATTTGTTTGCCTATTCGTTTTTATTTTGGGTTCATGTTATTTTGTTACTTGTTTATTTTATCTCATTTACCGCTACTCGTACATATCTAATGCGGTTTTCATTATTGTATTCTATTACCATTGTATTAGTACTATTTCACCATTTTATGTATGTATTAACTTTGTGATTATTGTTATTAAGTACTCTCATGATTTTGATTATTCTACCTCATTTGTTGTTATTTGCATGTATCTAATTCAGTTTCCATTTTTGTTGCACTTGTTTATATTTCCACCATACTAGTATTATTTTATTACTCCATGTACTTATTATTCTTTATTTCACTTATTTCATACTTTATAATGTTTTGTTTTTTTCATAATTGCATGATCCTAAAAAAAGAAAACAATTCATTTTATTACGTTTTCATTAGCGTTTTTAAAGGCTTTATTCGATTCGAGTTATAACTTCTGTACTATTTTTCACATTGTAGCATTAAGTTCTGTTATAGCTTAACTGGTCAATATGAGTGTTTGAGAGGCTGGAGGTGTAGAGTTCAAAACTCATTGCACCTGTGAACTATTTTGTTTCCTTTCTTTCATTTTCATGTGTCACTGGTTGACCCGATTGCAGCAAAACCCAATTCATTTTCCCAGCCTTGTCCATACCAAACATAACTGAATCGGGTTATAAACCCTACTGTTCTATTCCTATAAAACAGGCAAACAAAACCTAGATAAAGAGGGGAGAGAGCCAGCCGACACTTACCACGTTTTATTCCCCTTGGTCTGAACATTCTAATCAGCCACCTGAGACCTTTCCCTCGTTTCTTCAATCCCGATACGAAGCTTCCATTCCTCCGACTCTCGGCATGTCCTACACTCAAAAGAAATCTCCGTGTTCTTCATAGCTCTAACCCTTTCGATCCAAAAACCACTCATATCGACACCTTGCTTTCACCGGAAATCCATCGCCAACCCCAACATTCACCGGTTTACTGCCTATGTAACACCCCAACCGTTAAGCTCGTCATTACCTCTTAAATTGACACCAATTACTCTTACTCACGCAGCGGAACTCTAATTACAACGAGGGGTGAAACAACGCCGTTAGCCACCCATATGGCTAACCAGGCCTATCTCACATACAGTAACGGTCTGATGGACTGGATCAACCGAGTACTTCATACAAATACAATACTCATTTCACTTCTTTACTATACCGAGTCTACAATATACGTATGCCGATAACATACTCGGACTTACACCTCATTCAAATGCATAAGTAATTACGATCTAACTACCCACTCTTCATAGTTGTCCCCGTCCTACTCTCTCGAACGGTGGTCAGCTTCAAGTGCCTGCACACTAAAAACGTTCCCCCTAGGGGGTCAGCTTACGCTGAATATGAAATTCGCATATACCGCGTGCTAACCGCGGTACGCCGACTACTTTTGGTCGGATATACATGGAGTTCAATTTAGTCAAACGACATGCATCACAGCAATACAATATATATGTATATAACACAAGGAATCTACATCCAATCATGGAACACAATTCCTAACTAACATAACAAGGTTGTTAGTTGTATTATTTACTCTTAGGCCTTGAGGGTTATACCTCACTTGCCTTGGTTACTCATTCAATAACTTGCCCGCTCCCTCGGGTTACTTATTTTTATACACTCCCATTCTCTTGGGATACTCATTTTGTACTCACCCATTCTCTTGGGTTGTTATACTCATTATCTCACCCACGCTCTCGGGTTATTATACTCATTGTCTCACCCACGCTCTCGGGTTATTATACTCATTATCTCACCCACGCTCTCGGGTTATTATACTCAAGCTCTTGTAGATTCTCGAGACACTACAGGTCTCCTACGTCACGCTTGTTACTCTTGATACATACTCAAGCCAAAACTCATGGCTCTCGAGCATAGTCTTACTTCCCCGGTTTCGACCCTACTCTGGGTCTAGCATGGTGGGAAGGTTCAACTAGCTCCCGGAACTCTCTCTTAGTTCCTAACTCTTTTTACATAGGTCCGACTACTCTCGGACTACTCACATTCCCATATACTCCTCTCTCGGAGTTATAATTATATCATGTATAGTAGTCTAGAAGCATCATTCTCGATGTTTCTAATGACTTAGGGAACATTACTCAAGTTCGGTTAATCTTAGGTTTTAAGAGTTACCTTTACAATACATATACTCATACTTTCGGTTATATTCTTATACCGGGTAAAACCCTCTTATAGGAGGTCGACCATGTCTCAAGGGAGGTACTAATCCCCTAGGTCTCTTTTACCTTCTTTATAAGTTCACATTATTGGACTAACTTCAATCCTCTCGATGGAGGTTCATTTATCTCTCCACTCATATTTATTTCGTGGATTGTTTCAGTAAGGTTTTCTAACCGTTATCGGGTATTTACTCAACCCGTACATCTCCTCACGTTCTAGGGAGTTCATATGTTTGCGTTATCGTTATACTTTAATCGATAGCTTGAGTGTGTTTGCATAATACCATTGTTCATGAGACTACCCGATCTATGGGTTTTTAGTCAAACACTACTCTCTATGAGTCGGTCTATGCACTATGTTAGACCACACCGGCATACAAGTATGTTAGTTCATACAACATACAACAAGGCATACATAATCAAACAAGGGATTATTTTCATGCTTTAATCTTGATTAAGCCGGCACACAAACACACAAATCAGAGTAACTCGGTTAGCATACGGGGCATGAGAAAATCATACCTTTCACCGGGGTTTTTACTTTTACCGTGTCATCTCACCATGCTCGGGTCACGCACGATTCTCTTGTTCATTTCGGTTTTCACCCCTCTTCTTCCTCTTTCTCTTATTCCCTCTTTCTCTCCTCGGTTTCACAACACACAAGGGGTCAAGATTGCCATCTTAGAAAGTCCAAGAGGATAGCTTGGCAATCAATTGAAGGAGTTTCCAACAGCCCACAAGAGCAAGGTGCCATCGGCTTAAGACATTAAGGAGGTGGAGGAGAGTTAAAATCAGCTCTCCAAGCTTCAAAAGCTCCTACACCCATGGAAGTGAAGGTGGAGGAATCAAGACTTTGCTGGGTGGAAATCGAAGCTCTCGCCGGTACGAATCTAGCGGTATAATTTTTGTGTGATTTGGTGGAGAAATGAGTGAATGAGAGGAGGAAGGAGATGGGGCTTGTGAGCTCCTTCTCGCATCGGTAATACAGAGGAAGAAGAAGATATGCAGAGGCTGGGAAGAACGTGAATGAGGGAAAAGAAGGGAAGGTGAGAGAGTTAGTAGTAAAGTGTTATTTACTATTCCCTTTTTACTTTATACTATTTGCTTTACTTATTTATTTATTTGTCTTGTTATTACTTAATAGCTAGCAAGCTATTAATGGGTGTACACATTATAATTAAAACCGGCCCACATTAATTAATAGCCCGGGTCGTTTTTCGTCTTTTCGAATTAAACGCGTTTCGTCTCCCGGTTTCGTCACTATTCACTTACCGGGTCCGTTTTCCGGAATTTTCTCGCTTAATTAATTTTAATGGTTATTAAGCTCCCATTAATACTTAATTATAGTTATTTAATCAACTATAATTTTTACGGGTCCATTTGACCACTTAAAGTCACGTTTTCGGGTTTTCTCGAAAAACGTGCTTTTATGCTTATTTAGCATTTTAATCCATTATTTGGATCCGTTTTCTTCGGGAATCATTCCCGTATACTAATTAGGCCTAACTAAGCCTTAGGAATCCATCTCGGACCCTTACGAGATTATATATCTCTTATCTTCATTTAATGCGCATTTTAGCGTTTTTCGCGTTTAACGCATTTTCTCTTTTCTTTTGGTTTTATTCTTTTTACCAATACTCTCTAGGCACAATTAGGCCCTTAATAATCTTATTAGAGTAATTACATCACCATTTTTAGATCCGGGTATTAAAATCTACCCCCCTTAGGAACTTTGTCCTCAAAGTTGGTGAATCTAAATGGTTACTCTCATGGGCGTACTATGCCAAGGTTATAATACATGTACAACCTTACAGACTTCACAAGTCTGTCTCATTTCATACTACACATACCTCGCACATATCACAGCATGTATAGCAATCAAAAATACTTTTTGTTCTCTCTCCATGGAATCGGTCCGAAGACAAGAAGGCACTACAGTCCTCGAATCCATGTTGAGTATTATACTACTGATCCCTCAGGTACCGGTCACGTTGAACACTTACTCTTTCTGGTTCACGGCCGTTTCATGACAAATGGGCACTTACTCTCTCTGGCCCACGGTCCCTTCGGTTCTGATCAAAACGTTACACATATACATATCCTCAGGCACTCTGGTTGACTCACTCAACACAGGAACATCTCAGGGTACTCTCCCCGTCCCGCTGCCTTTGGAAAAATCACACACTGACACCGCCCCAACCGGTCACTTAGGACCGCCGCACGTACGGTGCAATGGTTTCAAAACTAGTACACGCCCACCGTTCTACCGGTCATCAAGACTTAAGGCCGTAGCCATCGACGGGTGATAGCGGTTTAAAAACCAGTTTCATTTCCATCTTCATACTTGAAGAAAATTCTTTTTCAAAAATCTGTTTGAAAATTCTTTTTTAAAACATCACACAACTCCAAATCAGATTTATGGTAGCTGTATCTTTCTTAGCGTGATTACTTGTGACCACTATAGGGAGCTTCAGGAATCATCTAACCCTGACGTGATCAGCATCAGTGTTGAACTATCCTTCCACCCCAATTTGTGTTCGGTTTCCCTTGATCGCTAGCAGATCAAGTTCCACCTCCCACGTCAGTTTCAAACAATCAGATAGTCAAACATTTTTGTTTTCTATCTTTTACTCTTTCTAGTCATATTCACGAAACAATTCGTTTCAATTAATCTCTAGTTCCTAGTACTTAGGTCATTTGTCATTCTCATTGCTTCACTACTTACCTAGGTATTCCATACTTATGGCTTCTTTTACTCAAATTGTTGCTCAATTTAAAACACATAACATACAACTCCAAAGGATGGAACTCACTCCATCTATCATTCTCAAATAAAATCACCTAGGGAACTCACTCCCTCTTAGGTTACACATCGGTTTCATGCCGATTCATACTCATCATAACTCATGTCTAACCTCACTAGACATATACTATAGGGATTCTCATTCCCTAGGTGTCTCTCTACTCCTCTTTTCATAAATATTACATACTCGTTACTTGCATCACTCATGCACAATAATCATTATTACACAATGAATGGGTACATATGTTTATGTAACATAAGTTCCAATCATCAAAACAATTTCTTTTTGTGCTATGAACACAGTAGTTTACGCACCAATACGTAAAACATACTCTAAGCGGTTTCTCGCCCTACCCCCCTTAAAAGGGGTTACGCCCGCGTAACCAACCATATGTTATCACTGAACATTGGTTCATTAATTCGAGTATTATGAAGTGTTTTAACTTCAGTACGGTTAATTAACTCATAACCAGGTTCGGTTCTAGCCTCTAAGGCTTCAAGGGGTTTACGAAATAGGTATACTTAACCCTGAATCACGGTCCACAAGCTTCTGCTGCGTGACCTGATAACTAGAGCTTAATTCGCTCTTTGGTATTCTCCATGTATTTCAATTGTCGCTTGGTATCTCTTACCGTATGCGAATTCGATGAATTTTAGATTGTCTCTCCAGTTCTCTGGGAATCTACTTCGTATAACACTGTATACCTTTGTGATTATTCACTTATTTTTCCCAACTTGTTGTCGGTTGAGGTCAAGCTACTACTTAGCATGTAGTGCTTCCTCGTTTAACAGTGGCTTATGGATTATGTTTGTTTCTTGGTTCTGTACCAGAGTTCTTCATTCATACTACTCTGCATTTACCATTCATCGATCCTGGGCCCTGTGGGTTATGGGCCCACGTTCGTCGTGCATCTTTGGCCAACGGCCGCACGGTTATCTCTCTAAATTCTCGCTCAACAGGCTTCGTTGACATTTCTCAATTCCTGGCTCTCCCACTCGATCATTACCGCACAAGTGCAATACCAAAACACTCAGTCATACAGAGTGCAGAAGCGTAAACCCTTGACAGTAAATCTCTCATGAGATAGGAATGAACATGTCTCCTTTACCACATTTCTTCATCAACTCTAATCACTATCTGAATATACTCTTACAATGGTCGCTTACTGCGCACCTTGGTCTTTCTCATTTCTATGGCATCCGCTACTACTTTAGCTTCCGCCCAGGTGTTCTCGCCATTTACACGATGGCTTGCCATTCACTTGGCTCAACAATATACGCTATTCTTTAAATCTCTCTGCGCCCTTGCGCACTGCTTACTCTGCAGTTCATATTGTACACATACAGTGTTCACTACTCATCCGATTACTCTATCGGTTTCCTTTTACTGCTATCAAGCCTTCCTGCAGACTATTTGATTTCAAATACTCCTTGGCAATACACACATGCTCAGGTTTTAGTACACCGCTTTAATGATTTCACATTACATACATAGGCGGTAGCCTTTCTCTGGAGGATTCGCGCAATTACCGCTTTGTTGGCTCCACAATAACAAGTGGTGTCCCCACTCTAAGGTAGTGGTTCGTGCTCCATAGTAACTCTTACGTCTTTATGCATATGTTTACAACGTTTGGATCTACGTATTGTAGTTGGTTTTATCGGCTTACAAGCCACCTAGCCTCGAGTCATGCTCCATGCGGGCTGTTTATATAGGTTTTTGCTTCTCCGTATACCATTAAATGGTTTGGAGGTATTACTGGGTTTTTCGATAAGGTTGTCTCAACACTCTTCCATACATGGAAGGCCCTTTAAATAACTTGATATTTGTTGATGCCCTCTGGCAATCTAGGGTATCCCGTGTTACGTGGGATCCCTTAGGGTTTTACCCGAGTGTTTGCTTAAACACTTGTGTTTTCAACACGATGTTTCGTTCAACTACTGTTGACTCTGGCACCCTTCTCGGATTGCTCCTGGGTGTTACTGAGTAATGCCATTACATCTGGCTTGTACTTATGGTTACGTTCAGTTGCGACTTCGCCTTGCGGCTATGTATAACTCAAACTATCCCGTTTAGGGTTGTAATGTCTCCCGTTATTGGGTAGAGTATTAGTACTTTCCCTTTACCTACTTAATTAGGTCGTTATTCTCTTAGTGAGATATACTGTGGGAATTCTATCCCGTTTATCAAACATTGATATGATCCATTAAGGCATTCATCTTATTGCTTACACTGGTATCCATTCCGGTTATTAGGTATTTCCTCCTTGATTCCTGAGACATATCTCATGTCTGTGCTTAATACTCTGTGCTTCTCGCACTTATTAACGCTATATCCTTAGGTCCGTCACCTTACTGGATTCTAGACTCCTTTATCTTGGTAAGCTTCCTTATGTTCTTCGGTCATTCGAGGTGTCCAACTGTCTTTGTTTGAATTGGCTCTTTCGTCCGTAGTATGGAGTGGGCTACTTCCCGTGTTCCGTACTCTACTAGTATACATACATGGAGTATCTTATTGATACGTTACCACTTACCTGACTAACTCATAATTGGTCTATCAGGTCCGCAAGCTCCTTCGGAGTGCGGTCGTTCCATGTCTCGTTTAGTACACCGTAGTGTCGGTCACACGCCTAGGTGAAGTATTTTGTTGCCAACTCTTCTTATATCGTCCTATGATAACTTACCGTGGTTCTCTGGTTTGATTTTAAAATTTGGGGGTTTTTGGAAAATTTTATGTTTGAAAGAAAATTCGAGCTTTAAAAGCAAGCTCTTCACGACATTTCAATGCCGGCTGATTCTTACCCAGTCCAGCTTCTTGCTGGCCGGTATGTTCTTTATACAATGATCAGGCCGTTAGGCCTTTTCAAGGTTTCATTTCAGAATTCTTAAGGTTCGAGTTGCTATATTGGCTTTGTTCGCCATCCTGGTACTTTGCTAAGTACTGGTAGCTTGTCAAAGCTCCTCCAAAAGTCTCGCTTTTACTGCACTTGCCAAGGCAAGTGCGCGGTACAGGCGGTTTTTAGGTTAACTCATACCGATCACGGTATTGTTCACATTGTATTTGGTAGCCTCGTCGGCTCTTCCTTCGTTTCCTTGGTTGGATAACTGCCCTTCAGGGCTGCTTCTCATTCATCCTGACATGGTTGTCATTCATTTAGGTGCTCCTCCACTCTCGGAGTTCCTTAATTACTTTAATTCTAGGCTTTACCTCGTTGCTCGTTCCCACGTCTTTACTGTGGTTACCGAGGTTTAACTTATTTAGGTACCACTTTTGTAGTCCTATTCGGGTATATCCCGTAGCTATGCTCGTAGCTGTCTAAGCTGTGCCCGTTAGGTATTGCAACCTCTTCGGGTGTGGCAGGGTGGGTGTATCTACTCTTGACTAGATTCTTAGTCGGTTAGTGTACCGTTGATGGTATTATTTAGTTATGGCGGTCCGTAGACATGTGTCTCGGTTTTTGTTATTATCATTGCTTCTCATTAATCCGCCTTCTTGCACGGTTAGTGCTTTCTTCTTGCTACTGCTCGGCCAGCTAGGTTCTCGCGACTGCTAAGCATGTCGCCCCAGGCTGCCACAAATTCTGGTCTCCTTGGATTAGGATGTCTCGACCTTTCGTCATTGCATGCAGTTATTGTCATTTCAGCGGGATCCGTCTCCAGGATTTCCGGTTCTCGGGATCTACCGCGTGACAGATTCTGGTTCATATCGAAATATTAATTAAATGCCAGATCGGGTTTCCCCGTCTCCCAGGCGTTCTTTCCTGAACTTTTAATACGGGGGTTGTGGAGGGCGGGTTTGGTATTGTAGGTATCCAGATCATACTGGAAGTTCCTAACTAGCGCATCTCTCACGATACCACTCAACCCTTAGCCCTAATTCATTAATTCCTAACTCGGTATTTCCGAAGCTCGGTATTTCCAGTCATCAGAGCGATACTTCGCTCTGATACCATTTTTGTAACACCCCAACCGTTAAGCTCGTCATTACCTCTTAAATTGACACCAATTACTCTTACTCACGCAGCGGAACTCTAATTACAACGAGGGGTGAAACAACGCCGTTAGCCACCCATATGGCTAACCAGGCCTATCTCACATACAGTAACGGTCTGATGGACTGGATCAACCGAGTACTTCATACAAATACAATACTCATTTCACTTCTTTACTATACCGAGTCTATAATATACGTATGCCGATAACATACTCGGACTTACATCTCATTCAAATGCATAAGTAATTACGATCTAACTACCCACTCTTCATAGTTGTCCCCGTCCTACTCTCTCGAACGGTGGTCAGCTTCAAGTGCCTGCACACTAAAAACGTTCCCCCTAGGGGGTCAGCTTACGCTGAATATGAAATTCGCATATACCGCGTGCTAACCGCGGTACGCCGACTACTTTTGGTCGGATATACATGGAGTTCAATTTAGTCAAACGACATGCATCACAACAATACAATATATATGTATATAACACAAGGAATCTACATCCAATCATGGAACACAATTCCTAACTAACATAAAAGGTTGTTAGTTGTATTATTTACTCTTAGGCCTTGAGGGTTATACCTCACTTGCCTTGGTTACTCATTCAATAACTTGCCCGCTCCCTCGGGTTACTTATTTTTATACACTCCCATTCTCTTGGGATACTCATTTTGTACTCACCCGTTCTCTTGGGTTGTTATACTCATTATCTCACCCACGCTCTCGGGTTATTATACTCATTGTCTCACCCACGCTCTCGGGTTATTATACTCATTATCTCACCCACGCTCTCGGGTTATTATACTCAAGCTCTTGTAGATTCTCGAGACACTACAGGTCTCCTACGTCACGCTTGTTACTCTTGATACATACTCAAGCCAAAACTCATGGCTCTCGAGCATAGTCTTACTTCCCCGGTTTCGACCCTACTCTGGGTCTAGCATGGTGGGAAGGTTCAACTAGCTCCCGGAACTCTCTCTTAGTTCCTAACTCTTTTTACATAGGTCCGACTACTCTCGGACTACTCACATTCCCATATACTCCTCTCTCGGAGTTATAATTATATCATGTATATTAGTCTAGAAGCATCATTCTCGATGTTTCTAATGACTTAGGGAACATTACTCAAGTTCGGTTAATCTTAGGTTTTAAGAGTTACCTTTACAATACATATACTCATACTTTCGGTTATATTCTTATACCGGGTAAAACCCTCTTATAGGAGGTCGACCATGTCTCAAGGGAGGTACTAATCCCCTAGGTCTCTTTTACCTTCTTTATAAGTTCACATTATTGGACTAACTTCAATCCTCTCGATGGAGGTTCATTTATCTCTCCACTCATATTTATTTCGTGGATTGTTTCAGTAAGGTTTTCTAACCGTTATCGGGTATTTACTCAACCCGTACATCTCCTCACGTTCTAGGGAGTTCATATGTTTGCGTTATCGTTATACTTTAATCGATAGCTTGAGTGTGTTTGCATAATACCATTGTTCATGAGACTACCCGATCTATGGGTTTTTAGTCAAACACTACTCTCTATGAGTCGGTCTATGCACTATGTTAGGCCACACCGGCATACAAGTATGTTAGTTCATACAACATAAACAAGGCATACATAATCAAACAGAGATTATTTTCATGCTTTAATCTTGATTAAGCCGGCACACAAACACACAAATCAGAGTAACTCGGTTAGCATACGGGGCATGAGAAAATCATACCTTTCACCGGGGTTTTTACTTTTACCGTGTCATCTCACCATGCTCGGGTCACGCACGATTCTCTTGTTCATTTCGGTTTTCACCCCTCTTCTTCCTCTTTCTCTTATTCCCTCTTTCTCTCCTCGGTTTCACAACACACAAGGGGTCAAGATTGCCATCTTAGAAAGTCCAAGAGGATAGCTTGGCAATCAATTGAAGGAGTTTCCAACAGCCCACAAGAGCAAGGTGCCATCGGCTTAAGACATTAAGGAGGTGGAGGAGAGTTAAAATCAGCTCTCCAAGCTTCAAAAGCTCCCACCCATGGAAGTGAAGGTGGAGGAATCAAGACTTTGCTGGGTGGAAATCGAAGCTCTCGCCGGTACGAATCTAGCGGTATAATTTTTGTGTGATTTGGTGGAGAAATGAGTGAATGAGAGGAGGAAGGAGATGGGGCTTGTGAGCTCCTTCTCGCATCGGTAATACAGAGGAAGAAGAAGATATGCAGAGGCTGGGAAGAACGTGAATGAGGGAAAAGAAGGGAAGGTGAGAGAGTAAGTAGTAAAGTGTTATTTACTATTCCCTTTTTACTTTATACTATTTGCTTTACTTATTTATTTATTTGTCTTGTTATTACTTAATAGCTAGCAAGCTATTAATGGGTGTACACATTATAATTAAAACCGGCCCACATTAATTAATAGCCCGGGTCGTTTTTCGTCTTTTCGAATTAAACGCGTTTCGTCTCCCGGTTTCGTCACTATTCACTTACCGGGTCCGTTTTCCGGAATTTTCTCGCTTAATTAATTTTAATGGTTATTAAGCTCCCATTCATACTTAATTATAGTTATTTAATCAACTATAATTTTTACGGGTCCATTTGACCACTTAAAGTCATGTTTTCGGGTTTTCTCGAAAAACGTGCTTTTATGCTTATTTAGCATTTTAATCCATTATTTGGATCCGTTTTCTTCGGGAATCATTCCCGTATACTAATTAGGCCTAACTAAGCCTTAGGAATCCATCTCGGACCCTTACGAGATTATATATCTCTTATCTTCATTTAATGCGCATTTTAGCGTTTTTCGCGTTTAACGCATTTTCTCTTTTCTTTTGGTTTTATTCTTTTTACCAATACTCTCTAGGCACAATTAGGCCCTTAATAATCTTATTAGAGTAATTACATCACCATTTTTAGATCCGGGGTATTAAAGCCTAGTTCAAAATCATCTCCATTAATCGACTCATCTCTAAGCCAGAAAAGCGTAAGGCTAGTTTCATCTCCCGCGGTTCTTGTTCTACTCTCTCCCACTCGTTTCTGTTCCTCTTCTCATTTCGTGTCGATTTCTTCGCCAAATGAGCCAAACTGGCGATGGCTAAAGATGTGAGCGTATGGGATGTTTTTACCGGAAATGTATTTCCGATGTTCATGCCGACCCATTCGTCTCGATTCTTGTTTTCGATACTCTCATTTCCTCTGCTTGCATGTCTATTTCACTATATTTTCCTATTATATTTTGCCACTCGTTACATATGAGCACCGTTGGAAGCTAGACCCACGTTGGTTTGATTGTTTGAGAAACCTGGACTGTTTCATGCGAAAAGGGAGAGACCCTGTCCATGATGGATTTTGGGTTCCACCTCTTTACGCCATTCAGTTTTTTTGTTACCGTGTTTCTTTTCCATATTGGTAGTTTCTAATTCTTTTTTTTTCTTTCAATCTTGCCAACATACTACCTGTCCATTATGTCATTGCGTGTGGACGAGTTCCATGTTGATGGAATAGATGATTATAAAGCTTGTACCCATTCGGTATCTGTCTTGTGACTCAGAAAAGAGATATACCAGTGACAATTTTGTATAACCTCGTGTATTGTTGCTTATTGTTCGACGATGGATAGAGTGAACTTATGTTCATTCCTTCATCTTTGTTTAGCTCTACTCGGTCTGTTACGGATTCGAAGAAAATGAGGACTACAACAGTTTCTCTCATGTTTCAGTTCGTTTTCTGCCTAGAGGGGTTTATGCCACTCGTTCTCCTTCTGCTCTGTTCGTTCACTCAACTCCAGTTTGAATTTGACTTCGTCACTGACAATCCCTTTTTTGTGCACATCTTGCAACTTAGACAGGTCTGAACAGAGGATGATAGTTGCCTTTATGAGCTTCTGGTTTTGATTTTCCTCTCTACACTCTTCCTGTACATTTGCTTGTGTTTACTTCCTAATTTGTTTATGCCCCTTGCGCTTTCTTAGTCTCTTGCAGGATGTCTCTGGCTGCAACAAAAATTTGGACTCAGATTCTGTAGTTCGCTAAAGGAAATGCAGATCTCGAGTTGTACCTAGGGGAGTGAATCATCGTATTCGAGTCTGCCATGCTTGATCAGATGGAAACACTACTCCTTGTCAATACATACTCACACCGTTCCTAACCATTTTTCCCTTTGCTTGCTGATATATCCCGGTTGTATATGTAAGTCTGATTTGGTTTTTTGTTTTGTCTGTGTTGTCTTTTGTTTTATTTTCTTTACAGGAGACTTACTCATCTTCGTTTCGGTACATAAGCTCAACTGATTAATCTTTAATATCTCCGGATCTGGGTGTCGTGCTTCATGTGTATCTGCATAATATCTATCTTGTATGCACTCGATAATCCGTTAATAGGGCCGTGAGTACCCTGCACATGCTATGGCTTTTTATAATTTATGCAACGCGTTTGAATAGGTTGTGACGAGCATGTCCGTTTAGTTGTCTAACAGAGGATTTGAGAAGTTTGGTTATATAAAGCAGAAAACAAAATGCGCATGGTTGATCCTTCCCGTCTTTTGTTTCTTCTACTCTAATGTGAATTTTGTTTCCCCTCTGGTGGGTTTGGGTTTGTATTTTACTGGTACTCATGTCAAGAGTGTAAATCCCTTGTTTAATATAGGATTTAAGAGGATAGGAATTTATTGACTGTCTTAACCTGTCGACAGCGAGGCTCCATGGGGTTAACCGAGTGGAGTAAAATCTGATTAGCAACTTGAGCTTATTTTGCAACGGCATTTCAGTTTAGTTTCTACTTAGAAGTAAAGGGGAGAGATAAATAGAAATGAAGGATCTGAGCTAGCAATGCATTATTGGTTATGTCATCCATTTCTTTTTGGGTTCGAACCTTTGCTTGATCATTAATGTAATAAACAAGAGAGACCTCTCAGAACTTGACCAATAATGTAATGCCATTCCTTACTTGCCGATTTGATTTGCTGTTCATTCTGATTATTGTTTCATTCTCTCAACCTGTAAATATTATTTTACATTTGTTTCTTTGTAATTAATCATTTAGACTCCTGCAATATTTCTAACTAAGCCCTAGTTATTACCCTTTAGGACCAAGCCATTAGGATAGAGGGTGTCCCTTGGCATTTAGTGGGTCATGTGTCCTTCTTGGTCAAGGTGACCCACTAACCTTAAAACACACATCTTAAAAGTATGTATGATATATATGTAAATAATTAACACATTTCTTCAAACCCAAAATTCTTTCAAACACCCATCTCTTCTCTTCCCAGCCTAAATCCAAAATTCTCTCTTTTTAATGTTTCATTCCGCTTATAAAAATGAGTCATGAACCTCCACATGTTTTCTTTTTAAAACTTGGTTCAAAGGCCCTAAAAAAATGGACAAGTCCAAATACTTAGCCCAAGTCTAAATTCAAAAGCCCAAACCGGCCCAAGCCCACAAACTGGGCCAAACTGAAAAGCCCAAACTAGCCCAATTTCAAAGCCTATTTGGCCCAATTTTCCAAGACCCATTAAGCCCTAATCTCAAGCCCATTTTGTACCCAAACCTCAAGGCCCAACCCAGCCTAGATCTTCAGTCCAATTTCAAGGCCCAAACCGGCCAACTGTTCAAAGGTCCAATCCGAACCCAACTAATTTAAACTCAGCCCACGAATCAGAATCCAGCCCATTTTCAAATCAGGCCCGATTCCAAGCCCGACCCAATTCCACTTCAAAATCAGCCCAAAAATCAAATCAATCCTAATTCAAAATCAATTCAATTCTGACCCAAATCAATTCAATTCAACCCAATTCAATTTGATCTCAACTCAATTCAAGTCGATCCAATTTCAATTCAGCCCAATTCATTCAATTTCAAATTCAATTCAAAACATCATTCAATTCCAATTCAATTCAAAACTTCATTCAATTCCAAATCCAAATCCAAATTCAAATTCAAATTCAATTCCAAATCCAAATCCAATTCAATTTCAAATTCAAATGCAAATCCAAATCCAAATCCAAATCCAATTCAATTTCAAATTCAAATTCAAATCCAAATCCAAATCCCATTCAATTTCAAATTCAAATTCAAATCCAAATCCAAATCCAAATCCAAATCCAATTCAATTTCAAATCCAAATTCAAATCCAAATCCAAATCCAAATCCCATTCAATTTCAAATTCAATTCAAATCCAAATTCAAATTCAAGTCCACTTCATCCAATCCGCGCTCAACTTGTAAATTCCAATTCGATTCAATTACTTCATTCAATCATTCTTTCATTTCATTCCCAATTCATTCAAAAATTCAATTCAATTCAATTCTCATTCAATTTCATTTCAATTCCAAATAAAAATTCATTCAATTCCAATTCAACTTCAATTTCAATTAAATTCCAATTTCCTCTATACTCAGAATGTCTCACAGACCTGAGCGTCTCACAGACTTTGTTATTCCAGTGATTCAAATATCTCACAGACCGGAGCATCTCACAAAACCGAGTGTCTCACAGATCCGAGTGTCTCACAGATTTTGACATCTCAGGATTTTAAATGTCTCATAGGCCCGAGCGTCTCATAGACTCGAACATCTCACGAACTCGAATGTCTCACAGACCCGAGCGTCTCACAGACTCAATAATTCTGAGATATCAATGACTCACAGACCTGGGCGTCTCACAGACTCTAACCTCCCAAAACCCGAAACTTCTTGAAACTTCAAATCCTTCTAAATCTAAAACATTACAAATATCCTCAAGCTCCACAAACATCAAAACTTCCAAACCCAAACATTCCTGAACTACGTAAGGTCTGATCTCAACAGGGAGTTGAGTACGTAGGCAGCCCACACAGGGTGTGACCTCATTCCAAACAAAAAACCCTTTTTCCCCTCTAAGGTGTTCTTCATATCTCTCAAAACATTCAAATCCCCTCTGACTCCCACAAACCCTCGACTTCTTTAACTCTCAAAATCAGACTCCAAATCTTTCATCCTATACTCATCCGAACTCAATCATTCCTCTGCTTGGCGCTAGCTTGACAGAAAAGCTCGTCTCATTCACTCTCGCTCTCTTCCGTCCTGATCCTATCCTTATGGCTCTTTGAAATGAATCTCTCTAAAAAGGTTTTGAAAGAAGGTAATCCCGACAATTGGAGACCGAGGTTTCCTCGGGCACCAATCCGAAGTCGTGGTCGTTGCCACTTCTAAGGGGTGTAACCCAGTGCGAACCCACATAGAATCTTTGCAAATGACCAGATAAGTCCTATCCATAGGCAACAATTTCAGAGTCAACCAACGGTTCTTAGAACCCTCCTTCCCTTCCTTCCTAGTATCGTAGGTCAAACTAGGTGGCGACTCTAGTCAATTCTGCCTTATAGAGGCATAAGTCCGCGTGGGGCCCATTGAGAGCGGGTGTAGTGCTCACTAGCATTCCCCTTATGCTTTCTGGGAAAGACGGACGATAGAGTAGGTATTTGAGGGATGCCAAGGTGACAGGTTTTCACCCTCCACAGAATGGCAATTTCTAGGATCTAGGCTTTTAGTCAGACCGTATTTAGATAGACCCCCCTCATACTGAAAAATCACCCTCCACAGCGTCGTACGGTCTTCAACAACCCTTTCGCCAGTTCAGGTAGTCTTAAGTATTTGTTTTAATTAATGTATTCCTTTTCATGACATCTGCTCGTTATTTAGGCAGGTCATAGTTTGTAGTTACTGTAAGTTTGAACAGTTATTAACGCCCTTCGGCGGACCAAGTAAAAATAACTTTCTACTCCTCACTGTTCTATCACACACCCTGTAACCCAAGGTTAATTTCGGTTGTATTCAAAAGTGTCTAGCCCTCCTGAAGCACGACCGTCTCCTGAACACTATTATTCTGCACAAAGTTACAACCAGTGGGTTATCTGCCAGACATGTGGAGGGGATCATGAGAGTTCAGAATGTCAAAGTAATCTATCTAGCTTGGTAGCTGCTCTTGCAAATTTTAACAAAAAACATGGCGAATCAAACCCCGGTTGGCATTAGTCCTTCAGGATGGATAAGAAGGAGATACGGGAAAGTAATGCAAGAATTTTAGCCCATGTAGATGAAATATCACAAAAGCTTGGATGTGAACCGGTTCCTGAGATCGAACAACCTACTGCAATAGCTGAGTGGAGTGATACGCAGCTTGATCATTTGATCCCTGAAGTTGCAGACACGCCTGAGGTGGAGATCATGGAGAGACCAGAGCTAGAGATTGAGCAATGTGTTGAATCCACAGAGTTAGAGAATAATATAATTCATGAAGCTATCCAGTCTATTCCCCCTCCACCCGTACATGAGCCTGGGAGTCTTCCAGTTGACTTTCTTCCTGCACCTGCTGATGTGCCATCAGAGCAGAGATATCTCATCGACTTTAAGGAGCCCTTGGTTCCTGTTGAAGTTGATTTTCCTATTGGTTCATCCTTTGAGCTTCCACCAGATGACAAGGATGTTTACATCCTTGAATTTGAGAAGGAGGACCACCCAAAGTGTGATCTTCACATCAAGGATCAACCACCTCAACACAACCACGTGACGCATGATCAGCGGAGTTTACACTGTTATATATAGAGTTTTGAGGTTTTATTTCCATTTGATCGGGGTCGTTTTATGAAGATATTTGATGCCCGCCCCGCCCACCCTTTGGCACCCACATCGACATTCATATTCGATCCTGGTTGACCTCAGGGAGGTATGGTCTAGCCAAAGACGTTAAAGAAGGGCATCTGACTATGAGGCAACCCAGCGTTACATTTTTATTTGTTAGTTTTTAATTAAGGTTTTAATTTCTTTTTGTAGTTATTTTCCTGGTTTTGTTGTTTATTAACTCTTAACTATGTTTGTAGTTTTTGGTTGTTTTTAGTATCTTTCTTTCAGATGAATTCTTCATGGTGTTACTACAACCAGGCTGCAACACTTGCGCAATGCTCAAGTGTGGGGTGGGGTCATTCTACATATCACAACAACAAAATTCAGGGGAGTTCTAGTTTCAGTTTGATTTATTTAAATTTTAAGTTTTATTTTTGACTGCTCTGTTGTGTTTCTTTCGGACATAAATGTTTTTCTGTGTGCTCAGAATTTTTCACAGCCTTGTCACACAATGAGGACATTGTTTAATTTTAAGTGTGGGGTAGGGAGTGCTCTTCAGTTATCACTTCAGACCACTAGCTTTTGTTTGTTTTTAGGTGATGAATAATATGCTTCTCTTTGCTAATAAATGTTGAATTTTGGGTGAGAATATTTGTGGAAGTTTGAAATTGAGCCTGATGAGAACCTTAAAAATCTTTCTGCTTAAAAGTTGTCAATCCGGAATTGTTTTTCTTAAATTTACTCTATTTTCACTGAAATTTGATGGACTGACTGATTGTGGAGACTAAATGCATTTAGCTTTGGACATTGGAAATGATATGAATGTTTGGAATGAAAGGATAAGGCAAGGTACACCTCTGATAAAAAATTTCCTAAACCGTATCAGGCCTCTTTTATCTGGTTATTAAGTCCTCGGGGTGCTTTATCACCTATCTACCTAAGGTCCTGTGATGTGGGATAGTTGGCCCAAAGCCGTTACATGGATAAAAAGAAAAGTTGGGTGAAGGAACAACTATGCAATTAATTAAATAAATTATTTGTTTTTATTTCTTGACGAAGAAAAGTTTTTGCATACGAAATATTTAATTGCTGTTTTTAGTTCTTGATCATGAGTGTGTGGTGTTGAAAGGTATTGCGGAAAGGCATTACTTCACACCCCTTGACATCCAAAGGGTAATGGAAAAAAATTGGTGGAAGATCCTAAGCTAATATGTGTTTCAGTTTCTGCAATTCAGTTTATTCATGCTTTTATAAAATTATTCTTTATTCACTGTTTGCAAAAATTGATAGCTTAGAGCAGATTGATTTTTCTGATTGTCATTTTGCTTGTTTTCCTTCTGCTTATGTTTAATCCTGGAGTTTGATGTTTCGGTTTGGAGCAGTAATATTCTTTATTTGCTTGAGGACAAGCAAAAGCTAAGTGTGGGGTAGTTGATAAGTGTGGAATTTATCTATATTTCTACGCTTAATATGATTAATATTTTATTGGTTTATATGATAAATTCCTTACTTATATGTTGTTTATTGTTATATGCGAAGAACTCCCCTTACTTGTGGTTTTATGCTTAAACAGGTTAAAAACACTGAAGAAAAGGTCAACAAATGTGTGATTAACATATGCATTCGCGGACCACATATAATGCTCGCGTTTTAGAAAGGAGATTGGGCTCAACAAACTGTACGCATGCATGAGCCATGCACATCATCGTACAACGGAGCTGGGCTTGCACTTGACAATTGCACGTCTTGAATTGTTGCTGGGCTTGAGGCGGCGCCATGCACTCCAATTTCGGAAGTCTGGATTGGCGCAGACATTTTCTTACAGTGGCGCAGACATGGATCAGAGGCGCAGACTTCTCACCGACATGCGCTGACTTTCACGAGTGCACATCAGCATGACCATGGTTTATCAATATCGGCTGCATGGACTTAAGGACAGACGCACTCATGACATGTTCTGACAATTTCTTTATTCTTTTGGGCAAGGGGCAGCACGACAAAACTAATAGGCATAGACAATTTAGAGCTGCTCGTCAGTGGGCCGTAAATGTAGATAGGCAGCATACTACTCCTGGGCCGAGAATAGGAAATCAGGCGTGAATAGACTTCAGAGGTGCAGACTCATGACGTGGAGTGGGCTCATTCTGAGACATTCTTCTACAGAGGTGCAGATGTTTGTCGACTAACAAAAGTCCTGGCTTCATAACATAGTATGATTATCACATACATTCATATGTTGGACGTTAATATGCAGCCCATGCACAACGAACAAGCCCATGTGGAACACATACAAATCGGCTCATGACTGAATTTGGAAGGGGCTGGATTCCATAACCGACATATTCCAGAGGGGGCGCAGACACTGGCCGACATGGAGCCGCAATGCTGTGGACCTTGACATACATGAACAGTGGTCTTGATGTGAATAGAATTGGCGGCGCAGACATCTGCACACGTGAGCCAGGGTGGGCTTAAAAGTCACGATAGAGGCGCAGACATATGGGCTGATATGGAGTATATTTTGGAGATTGAATACTGCAACATTTAATGAATGACCGGGCTGCACAAAAAGAGGATATATCATGATGATATCATGATAGGAAGAGAGGCACGACATTTGTAATCTGGAACCGACAAAACATATACAAAGGCGCAGAAGTGAATTGAGACAGGTGCAGACTTTACAGAGGCGCAAAGTATGGGCATGACATCTTTTAACATATCATTTAGTCACTCACGACAAATCTTCATGGTCATGCATAACAACACAGATGCACAGCGTGGGTGTAAAGACTTTACAGAGGCGCAGATAGACATGGGAGGATGGGCTACTCTGGAGAATACTTTAGAGGCACAGACATTCATGTGGATATGGATGGCATACATGCATGCGCATGGAGCTGGACTTCACTTGAGTCCATCCTTTGACCGAGGCTCATGTACGGGAATGATATTTGGGCTGCATGTGCATGTGGAGGAACAACCACACCAGATTCTCTCACGCAAATTCACAAATGACAGCCCATCATGACCACAAACGGACGACACAAGACAAAACAACAAAGCAGTCGCAATATATATATTCTTGGAGAATTCTGAACGCAAAAGCCGTTCGAGAGACGAGAGCAGTCGCCGAGTTCAAGACAGAAGAGGGAGAATTGAGAGCAGTTCTTGGAATTGTTCGAGACAGAAGAAGAGGAACAACAACAATTGACAGACCGGAGCAGAAGGCAGAGAGTGGATTCATCATCGTTCTTCAATTAGATGACGTTTTCTAATCTCTTAATTATTGTTATTATTTCTTTGTCTCCGGTGTCTGAGTAATTGTTAGAATTCTGGTTTTATTATGGACAACTAGTTTATTGTTTTTCTTTCTGAGTTGTTAAATATAAATTCTATATAGATTGTAGTTTTGTTCCTAGTTATTCATTGAATTCTCTTGTGATTAATTATTGCTTGAGTTTATTTGGTATGAATTGCTTGCAAGTGAGAACTGCGGCGTTCATTAGACCATAGGAATATTACCAGTGAAACTACAGATGGTAATTCCTGGGGATTAGCTGACTAGAAACTAGATGAACTGTTAATGCTACTAGTTAATTTGTAAATTCGTAACGAGAGTTAGGATTTGAGAGTTGATAGTAAGAATCTATCTTGTGGGAGACCGGTTTTAGATAATTTAGATCTGAGGTTGCAATCTAGAATTTCGAAAAGACTCAGGAAGGGAATTGATAAACTAAAGAGAAGTAGTAAACCAGGATTCACTTTTTAGATTTATTAGAAACTCACTTTTAATTGTTTTTATTATTTATTGAATTTCTGCAACCAAACCCCCAAGTTTACTGTTGTTATTTTCCTTCAGTTTATTAGTTAGATAGATTAAAGATTAAACTAGACACAGCCTCCTTTGGTTCGATAACCTAGAGAATACTACCTATGAAAACTTGCTACGATAGACCAGTACACTTGCTGTAATACGCTTTTACCCGTACAAGTTTTTGTAACACCCCAACCCGAAATCCAATAACCTGTACAATGATAGCTCCCAAAGATAACTGGAAATGCAGCGGAAAATATATACATATCAACGGGTGGTGCTACAACGCCGCTAGTCACCCATGTGACTAACAAGGCTAACTCCAACATAACTTACAAATTATGCGGTCTGAGCGCTGAATACAAACCTCTTAAAATAACAAAACCAATAGTATAGATGCAGTACTGTAAATTGCTTCCGGTAATAATAATCCCCTATCTTAATTCTACCCCACCTACACTCGGTCGGGTAATCTCTTCAACTTCAAGTACCTGAAAAATGGGGGTGCCCCCAAAGGGGCTCAGCAAACAACGCTGGTATGGAAAACGTGCAGCCCATCGGCTACTGGGCCACACCAACTACTTTGTCGAATACATGCAGTTCATTTTTATAAAGCTGTAAACAAGCATCATGCCATAATCATAACAAGTATCCATACAAGGACAACAATGTCACACAGAACAAGACTTCAGAAGGTCGAGTTAGGTGATCTGTAATCTTTTAATAGTTGTCAGGTCCACACAGTGGGACTGACAGGTGTATATGAGTATGTCAATATAGTGGAGGTATAGTGACCTCGTTAAAAAGGAAAGGTGGGTAATTAGTCCCTCAGAAGATAACGTAGTTAACTCCTGCACTTAAAAGAGGTGGGAATCGAACCCTCGAGAGGAATAAAGTCTTCCTCCCCACTTGAACTGTTCCGGTACGCCGCCGGTGAGTGACATAGTGCACCCAAAACTCCCGTCGCGACGTAAATTATATACGAGACGACCTGTGACAGGTACAGCTCCAGTAGCATGCATGGCCAGATCCAACTGGGTTCCTCGCTTCTCGTAGTATAGAATTTGTTAGATGTCACATAAGGACATTAATCAAGAACACAATGTGTATTGTCGATTATCACGTTTAGGATAACGACATTTGTTATAAAGTGAAGTTAGTGAGAAACTTGAGTTCAAGTTCTCGGTATGATAAAACGTAGGTATTTAATCCACTGGTAATGTAGTGTTGTATGCGTGGGACATACACGTTATAGTTAGTATCATTCACGTAAGTAAAGCAACACAACAGTGCACAAGAGTAATACAACATCTTACATGCAATTATCTTGGTCATTATTTCAAACAACAGATAGCACACAAGCCGGTGTAATCCGGTAGCAAACAGGTTGCAAGAATCCCATACCGTTCACCGTAGACTGTACTTGTTTAGTTCCCAGTCAACGTCTGGTCAAACAATGTCCTAGAATAGGATTGATCTGAGAGTGTTAATTTATGTAACTCTCGTATAATAATTTTATAGATTCATGAAACGATTTCATATTCGTTATTTCATGTGAGGTTTATTTCTTTATACTTATGTAGTTTCTTTAAGCTCTTACCCTTATTATTAATTAAGGTATTTATATATTTCCAAAACATGTAGTCTTTAATGTTTAAAACTTATATTGTGTGGTAACTTCTTTTAATTACCTTATGATTGGATATATAACTTATTTGTCATTCCTTGTGGTTTATCTTTAAAGCCTTAAATGTATATAACTATATATTCATGTACCATTTATGTTACATGTTTTACAATTGTCCAATTGACATAGTAATTTATAATTTTATCAGTGACATTTATTGGTCACATGTTAATTAATTCTCCTCTTAACTTTATTTTAAAAATATACTATAGCTCCAAATATTATCTGGTGTTTCCACATTAAATTCCTTATATTCTTTTCCTTTTGATTTTCTTGAAAATCTAAAATATATATATTTCATACACATGTATTATTTGTGATACATATATATAATTGTCTAAATGACATAACCACTTCATTAGTTCTCAAATTATTTTTACATGTCACGCATGGGCATATTTTTCCCATATCTTTTATTAATTAATAACTAACCCCAAATAATATTATTTCTTTTACAAGTAAATTACTTGTACTTGCATCTCATATAGTTTTAATTTCATAAATCCTTAAATCATAATTATCTTTTCTAAATTTCTTAAATATCCATATAGGACCTACAAATATTTTTAATCCCATAAATACATCATGCTTTTCGGGTATTATATTATAACCTCATTTATTTCATAAACTTTACTTTATACTCCAAAATACATTATAATACATAGTTTCATTTCCTTAATTAATTAATTCACTGAACCACCACTATAAGTTCGGTAATTATTATTTGAACATCTTAACTTTAATAAATCACCAATTAGCCACATTTATTTTCGGCTATGCCACGTAGTTTCTTATAATTACATCTTTACCTCAATAACTTTATATAAGTTTCATATTAACTTATAAACTATAGTTTTAATATTTAATTTCCTTAATTACCAAGTGGACATTTATATTTCTACAAATTATGCTTTCGCCCCATATAAGATCCGGTTTTATAGTTAAACTCTTATAAATTACATAATCACCCCAAAACTTTAATAAACTTAATATTTCATGTCATAAATCATTTTATCCCAAAGTTTTCGGTCAACATTTAGACCAAGGTTAAATTTTATACTTAATACATTAATATACTCATAAACTTATATGAATCTCGGCTTTACACCAATCTTTCCATAAATTACAAAATAGTCCCAAAACTTTATAATAGTTACTTAATAACTTATAAACTATAGTTTAAATATTTAATTCCTCAAAATTTCGGAAGTGAACTTTATAATTCTCTTAATTAAGAATTCGCCCATATTCAACTCCAAACTTTCATAATAAGTTTTTTAAATTACATAATAGCCCAAAACTTTATAAATTGTCATTTTAACACTTGTTTAAATTAGCTAAAATTCATAAACTTAATTCCTAACTTTATATTATATCACACTTATCCCAAGGATACCCTTTACTCTCGGTTTTTATGATATATACACCAACCTTTGTAAGATTTACATTTTAGTCACATAAATTAATTAATTAGCCATTTAAGCACTAATAAAATATTTTTAACTCTCCAAACTTTATAATATAAGTTTATATACATAAGTAGCTCATTAAAACCTATTTTTCACTTGGACCATTCGGCCATAATTAAATAGTTACCATATAGTATATAAAAGTGGATTTATATGTCAAAATAATTATACATAAATTCATATGAGTCATATAACTCATATAAAAATTATTGTAATGTCTTATATTGATTCTTAGCTCAAAATAGAGTATATTTGCCCTTGACAATTCGGCTTGCATTTGTACTTAACATAGATAAATTTTGTGACACAAAAATGTGTCTTAAGGTAAATATTTTCCCTATATGTTATAGATTATATTTTTGATATATTATACCATATGGTTTCGGTTTTAGATACCCTAGGAGATGTACATAATTTTTGTATAATTTTTTTTAGAAGCTTAACCAAGCTTAAAACATAAAGATTAGCTTAGTAAACTTACTTCTTAATAAAGGTGGTTAAGTGCTTGAACTCTTCTTGAATCTCCAAGCTTTCTCCAAAGGAATTTTGATGCTCCACTCCGGTTCTTATGCAAGAAGTGAAGGAGTTTAGAATTAGATCTTTAACAAAGATCTTAAGTAGATTTGTAAGTAGTTTTCCAAGAATTTACCTTAAGCTTTTCTCCTTAGAATTTCGGCTCACTTAAGATGGATGAAGAACAAACTTTCCTTCATGAAAATGAAGAAGAAAAGAACCTTAGAAGAGGTAGAAATCGGTTACACATAAAAATGTGCTTTAAGGATTTTCAAGCATGAAAAATACCTTAAGGTAACCTTGAGATGCTCCTTGGATTAATGTTGATTTAGATAACCTCCTTGGAGTATTAGTTGATGCCGAATTGCTATGGTTGTGCTAGGAAGAGTTTTACTTCAAGGCTTGACAAGAAATGCTAGGAAATTACCTTAAAGATGAAGATAGAAGTTAAATCTCCATTAATGGACTTAAGAGCTTCAAAGGAAGAAGATGAAAGGAGAATAGAGGAGCCTTACCAACCGGTTGCAATGTGTGAGAGAAATGAAATTGCAACCGTAAGTCTTAAGGCATGTTTGCTTGATTTTTGTTTTGTTAATTTTTAATGTCAATTGACTAGTCTTTTCATTAGTTTATTCCATAGGTTATTGGCTCAATAAATGCCCATTTTCTATGCATGTGTTCGGCCATGTGGTGTGACAAGGCAAGGTGGAAGAAAATAATGTGAGCTAGAAGACAAGGAAATTTAGGTAAGGTTTGTTCTTTTGATTTTCTATGTTTATGCTTGTCTTCATCTTCTCTTGTAGGTGAACGAATTCAAGGCCTAAATGGAGCCTCTCAATCGGCAATGAAGAGCCAAGGACAAGCATGGATGGCCACTTGAATTTTAAGAAATCAAAAAGGTGGAATCTAGATCTACTTTTTACTTTATTCATTTTGTTTTTGTCTAGCTAACATGGCCTTGTTTCCTTGCATAATTTCGACAGCATGGAGGTCAAATGAGACCTAAATTCTTTTTCCATTAAGTATTATAGCACATGGGAAGGTGAGTCACCATGTTTTATGCCTTTTATATGTTTTAAATGTAAAATTTATACTAGTTTTTAGGTAGAGAAACGGCCCCTATAGAGCTCCTTGTTTGACACTGACTTTAATTGATTTAGAGGTTCAATGCATCCCCATTTAAGATTCTTAATTCGTGGCATGTCAAAAACTACAAGGTAATTGCGTAAAACGCGTTTTAGTGACACCCGAAGGTGTGTTTTTATGCTCTAAGGATATTTTGGGAAATAAGTTGTCTTCTTGAGTTACAAGTGTTTATAAACATTTATTATAGTAAATAATGGTATATTAAGATGTTACATTGAGTTATATGGGGTTACATCAACCCATGTCATAATTTTCGGGCTATCGAGACACTCCCGGGCAAAAAGGAGCGTTAAGGAAACTCCCCGAGGATTTTGTTGAATTTTGAGAAACTAGCTCTTTGGTTCTCTTTAGAATGATTATTAATGATGTTAGGAACTCTAGGAATGAATTTTATAGGAGTTCGTGCCGCCTCGGCACCTCTCCGAGCTTTTCGTGCTTTAAGGGGCGTGCGTGAGCACTCCCGAGCGTTTTGCGTTTTTGACTAGATATAGCCTAGGGACTATGTTTGTATAGTCATATAATGAGGGTATGACCATTTGGTTTGAGTTTTAGAAGGTCACACAAGGTCATGCTTAATCACATGTTTCTAAGGCGTTTTACGAACGTTTTTCTTGTCAAGATGTTTAGTGCGCATCTTTGACCTTTGATGAGTTATTATATCTTCATAATATATACAATAGGTGTAACATAAGTTGTTACATTTATCTAAATGTGTATTTCAATTTATTTTAGCATTTATAGATGCTTAGGCATTCGTAAAGTATTTACGTTGCTCATTTGTATACACGTTGGTATTGTTCTTTTCTTGTTGACGCTCTTTCTATCGAGCTAGTTATGCAAGAAGTTTAGTCCTTGTTAATAATCATACATGAACGTTTGTACGAATACATTTAGTAAAATTACGCCAGTTAGCGTTTATGGTAAAACGACTATTTTTACGTGACGTTTGCATGCGTGAGTTTGCATGTGCACGCATAGTACTATTAATTTACGTAACGTTTGCATGCATATCTTAGCATGCTTAACTAAAATGATCTGTTTCCAGATCAATTCTCCATTATTTAATAGTTTAAGGTATTAATTAGATTTGGGGTATTTCAATCTACCCCCCTTAAAAAGGACTTCACCCCAAAGTCTCGTATCTAAGTTCAAATGGTTGTGGGGAATCAAGTTCCACTAAGCATCCACAACTCAATTCTATTTTAGGGATCAAGTCCCAAGTTTCACTACTTTTAAGTTCATAGTATATATTCAATCATAGCATACAGTGTAATGAGCATGAAAGGTCATCACCAAAAACAACTTAGTACAGTGCAACGTAGTGCACGTAATTCATTCATAGCAGTGTAGCATAGTACAGATCATGCAAACATGCAGTCATTCCAATATAGTATAACGTAGTACACATAATTTCATAGTGCCAAAGTAGGTTCAATATAGTGTAACGTAGTACACATAATCCATTCATGCTAGTGTAACGTAGTACACATCATCAGGTAAGAGTTCATAGAATCGCAAAGTCATACTTGTTCGCATACAAATTATAGTGCAACAGTACAATGAAAGTGTACTTCCATGCTAAAAATGCTAAAACACAGTAGGCTCTCCCCCCCCCCTTAAAAAGAGGGGTACGCCCCCGTACCCTAGACTAGTATAGCTAGTCGGTAGATAGTGAAAGAGTCTTCACTCTTATTTTGAACTCATAATTAGTTTAAAAAGATAGCCTCTCGGCTATAAGACTTTTATTTTTGGCTAAGATACGTGAAATAGGTTGTGTATTCCTCTTGGACTCAGTTGATAATTCTAACCGATGGAACCACCACGCTTCTGCTGCGCAACTCTGATTAAATAATGTCTAATCATTCTGGAATAGTTTTAAATGCGCTTGTAGGTGGTATGTTAAAGTTTGTTTATGTACATATGTATGGTTGATGAGTTTTTTCATCATTTTCTTCATTTGGTTACCATTGTTGATCTTGTCTGGACCTCTGTCCGTTTACGGGGTATTGCCCCTAAGAAAATCTGTGTATTCTCTTACATGTTCTATTTTGCATTATAATGCTTTTATACTTGAATCCCATATGTATGGGTGAAGGTGATTAATCATCTAGTTTGTTGCCAATATTATCCCATGGCTTGTTTAACTGTCGGATCGATATGCCGCATTATGCCACTGCTCCCGATTGTCTTGTCTCTAAGTAGCTGTTAGTTGCAGCATAGCTTGGTATTCCTCATTGTATATCTTGTTACTGTACATTGGCTTTCAATAATATTGTAAGGTTTGCCCATCTGTGATGCTCATGCACATGTCATGTATCTTCCATTATCCTCTTTGGGTAAATCTACTACGAAGTTCTTCCTCTACGTGGCATATACTGAAATACCCCTAAATTAATTTAAATTAATTTAGGGGATTTCTTTTATTAAACCTTTAATAATACTATTGAATATTAAATTATTATATGGAATTATGAATATTAAATTATTATATGGAATTATGAATATTAAATTATTATATGGAATTGTGAAATTTATTTAGGGGTTTTCTCCTATTTAACCCTAATTATTATATATTACTATATAGTATTATGAATTTAATAATAAGACTTATAAGTCAATAAATCTTGGGAAAATTTCTAAACACTCCAATTATATTATAAAGATTTTAGGAAGTGTTGGAACATTGTTTTGAAATATAAAAGTCAATATAAAATCCTAGAAACCTTAAAGCTTATTAAGCCTTGCTAGGGTTGACTTTTTGAGAATGGTCAAACCAGGCCATGAAACCTATACCAATAAAGAGGTTATGGAAAACCATGAAGATCGATAAAAAGAACGTCAAAAACGGATCATCCTAGCCAAAGTTATGATAGATTGAAGTTTAGAGCCAAAATTTTAAGAGATGCCACGTGTCACTCTGTAATGGGTCGCCAATACTTAGCCGATTCTATCCCTTGAATTTCGGTAGCGGTTTTCCATACTTTGCCCTAACTTTAGACGGCTATATCTCATCTCTCCATACTTTTCAATGCTGTCTTCTTTGTTGTCTTCTCCTACATTCCCTCTAAACAACTATAACTCATACAAACCCTAATTCATTCTGAATCAACCGGAAAATCGAGTCAAAGTAGCCACCCTGCAAAAACCGAAACTGCAATTCCAGTTTTCTCTTCAAATTAGGTAAATTCGATCAGCCATAACTTCTTCGTTACTCATCCAAATTCCATGTTCTTTAGCTTGTTTTAAAGAGCTCTAATTCCTCTAAAACTTTCATGTTTATGGCCTAAGCTAATTCCCAACCGATTGGAAGAGTAAGGCGTCTAAAGTTTCGGTTTCACCACCACATAAAATCATACCGAAACTGTAAGGTAAAGTCGTGTTTTACGACTTCAATTTCTTTCTGTGTGATGCGAGTTAGGATTAGTTCTTGCTATCAATACGTAGATCTAAGTTTGCTCTTTCCAACGAGCCCTTACTTATAGCCTAACTCGATTTGTACTGCTAGTTATAGATCTTTGAAGTTGGCACCACGAACTACTCAAAGTTCATATTTTTCCAGTTTTCCCGATTTCGATTTCGCTTAATTCGTACAACTCCGGTAAGTTTCCGATCAATTGCTCCGTCTTTGTCAAACCTTGTCATGTTTTCGACCTAATCCATGTTCCAATTTAGTCAATTTTGTGTTAGGTTAGCAGAATTTGTTAGGATTGTGTTCGAATTCAATTTTGTACCCGAAATAAACCCTAACACTCGAATTGATTTCGAAACTTGATGTATACTGCATTATAATTGGGGAAACCGGTATCAATAGAACCGAAATTCGATTTCGAATCCATAAAAACAAGAATCACTCGATTTTGTTCTGTAGATTAGGAGATATTGATGATTTAGTACTCGGGTTAGAATTCGAAATCGCTGAAGAACACGGCGTTCAGGGGCCGTTGATTTCGTTTTAAAGGATTTGGACGGCCGAGATTAGATCTGGTAATTTAAAACTGTTTTAAGTTTCTATAAAATTCAGTAAATAGCTCTAACTTGTTGATTTTAGTTAATGGCTTTCCCGAAGGTATTTTGACTTGAAATTTTAACCATAGATTCCTTATTTAATCTAGTTTATTTTGATGTAAATTAATATGGTTTTGGAGTTTTAAAACGTAAGTTATGATTTTTTCAAGTTACGGGTTTTCTGGAATTAGTTGGCTAAGTTAAAAAGATATTTTTATGAAATAAAAATTTTATAATATGTCTAAAATGTTATAGTTACTGTATATTAAATTTGGGAATTTTTGGGCAATGGTAAAAGGTTTTAAAAATTGTGTTTATGAGTTTTTCATAAGAATGACCTATAATATAAGGTTTTTAATGTAACCAAAAATTAAAGTATGGTTTGTTAATTAACTTTTAAGCTGGGGAAAATAAGGGAAACTAAATTAACATTTTATAACAGTAAGTTTATAAATGTTTTGGTATTGGCTTTTAAGAGAAGTGAAATTATTTACATATATGTATATATATACTTACTTAGTAGAAACTTATATAAGTTAAGGAATTTAATTATCCTACATCTTATTTACTATATTATATGGGAGTTAATGTTTTTAATTTAAACTAAGGAAAATATATATATATATATATATTCTATACATATATATAAAAGGAATAAAATAGTAACTTAGGTTAAATCAAGGAACTAAATTAATCTACATGTATATTAGTTATATAATAGGGTGGTTAATATACTTAATTGAAACTAAGGAAAATACTTTATTTTATAAACCATATTTTGGATGTGGATATGTGTAAAAGTTAATATAAATAATTAAATGCAATAAAACTACATAAAGAATGTCTTGAATAAATCCTAGTATACATATACGATAAATACATAAATAAATAAAAGACATAAAATACCTTATAGCAAATAGAATATGAAGGAATTAATAAGTTAAACTAAACCTATACATAATACTATTAAAAGAATATTATATGAGCTAGTATTGAATTGTGGTTATGAAATTGAGCTTAAAGAGTTATCGTGGATTTCTAAGATTTATATAAACCATATTAGAATACATGTGTAATATTATTTGTCAAAGACCATAATGTAAATCTATAATTTGGTTAGGTAATTAATAAGTTGGGACTTAGGAATATCTGTAATTAGATTTTACACAAATAGAACTTACTATATAATTAATGAATAAATGTAATACTTTTACATCTAAATGTCTTAATATATAAACAATAATAAAATAAATAAAATACATTTACATCTAAATGTGAGGTGGATTAGTAAGTCTAGATTTAATCATTTCTTAACATTTATGGTATTGGAATATAACTTAATGTTTTAAGATAAAATCATTAAAAGGGTTATGATATAAAACTATATTAAACTATGATTTGGAAATTTATCTAAATAATAATCCTTAAGTTTCCTGGCATTAGATAAGCCATATGAAATACATTTATAACATTTATTACCAATACTTAGGATGTGAGTTTACAATTAAGTGAGGTATTTAGTAGTTAGAATTTATAGAAGGTTTATAAATAGGAATTTGATACTTAAAACCTTTGAACCTTTTGTTAGATAAAACAAAGTTACATCAGATATTATATTGATATACTTTACGGTAATGGGAATTAATGATATGTTATTTGAATATAAAATATGAGAATTTTCATATAATTAACAATTTCGCTTACGAACCAGAATTTAATTCCTTGATACATTCTACTCTATGTAGATATATTGTCCATCTAAATACAATAAAGGGAATTAATTTATTAAGTTATTCCTTTGAAACCTTAGGCTTTGTAAAATAATTTAAAACATATTTAAGGCTTAAGTTTATTGAAGTTTAGTACAAAAGGATTATACATAGTCTATAGAGAATAAGTGTGAAAAAATAAAACATTTAGGAGATTAAAGGTAAGTAATGATACATAAAAGGTTATATTTAAACACCTTATTATATAGGTAATATTTAAGCAAATAATGTACCTTGTGAATACTAAATGTAAGAGTTCGATAAGTCTAAGTTAACTATAATATAGTTGTTTCAATATGAGAGGTAATTCAACATCTTATGGCAAGATTATTAGACGGTTATAATAGGAAGTCATTCTGAACTAAGGATATGATAATTGAGTTTAGTGGCTCAATTAAGTTATAATAAATTGTATCTACAACATTATGATTCCAATATACAAGATGTAGATCTTAATAAAGTTAAGGGAAAGACTTAATCATTATGGGTTGTCTAGTAGATATTGTTTAAATACATAATCTTTACATTGTGAGATAATAGTATAGTATTCTGAGGTGAGTCCATCATAGGTCATAATACAATGTTTATTCTAAATTAAGAATAAAGGTATTGAGCTTAAGATTATTATCGAAATTCTTAGATTTAATTATATAACATGAACACATTTATGATATAGAGGTCTCAAAAGTCTTGAATGTGAGGATTGTGGTTAAGTATGAATAAAGTGGATAGGAGTGGACAATTAGCAAATGTTGATCGAATACATTCCTTGATCTTACCACCTTGGGCTATACAACGTTCTCAGATAACACAAAGATTATACATAACATTTAAGTGAGGGCTTAAAAGATAATTGGGACTTTGAAATAAGAGTAAGGAGTTTATTTAAGCGTAACATAGGCTACAAGTGATTGATGATAGATTACCTTTAATATTCTTCAAGTACTGTTGATTTTTGCGCAAGTTGATTAGAACTGTACAGCGTTACCCAGGTACGATTTCTCTTATTCAGATACTATTGATGTACGATTCTCGTACACAGCTTGTTGTGTTTGGACTCTATGGAATGTTTTGTACGATTTCGTACTCCGATCTTTTGCTGATTGACTTGTGGAATGTTTTGGAAAACGCTAACTGACTTAAAGAGGAATTTCTAAAAAGGAATTGGTTGTGTGACTAACCAGCTTGTGTGACTAACTGAGCCTTGGATGCGAAACTCTCTTGGGTATTGGTTCCTTCTATTTGGTTGTTCCATTAGACATTGACTACTTAGGGTTTACGCTTCTGCACTCTGTAGGTGTAACACCCCCATCCTACATTAACACACTTAACAACCAACTGAGCGGAAAATATACTACAACACATTACTTAACTCGTTGGTGTTACACGCCATTAACCACCCACGTGGCTAACAAGGCTATTACATATACATTGTACCGGTCTGATGGACTAGATTCCCGAGCGACTACACATTACTGTCCCTTTCCATTAACAACAACAACAACATACACCTTTCAACTATACCGAGTATTCACAAACGAATGCCGATAACAATTTCGGTCTTACTACACCTACTGTACATATATAACTTAAGTGATTACCCATGTACAAACACTACCCCGTCCTACTCTCGAACGGCTTCCAGCTCTTTGTACCTGAAATAGGAAAAGAAGAGAAAGGGTGGCCCCCAAGGGGCTCAGCACCTTTGCTGGTATGGTAATCCCGCATCCCACATGCTAACGGGCCATGCACAACTAATTGTCGTCTTAGCATGCTGTTGATTGTATTTGAATCATGCATGTAAACTATAAACACACAACACATAATATTCCGCCTCAATGGCTCAACAAACAGATAACACATCCACACTTAATAGGTCACTCATGGTATTCATTACCCCTAGAGTGTTTCTCCTCTAATGGAGCTACTTCCTTAATAGACGACAACTACCCATTATTCGGGTTATCCTTAAGCGCCTCTTATCACAAACTGGGATTCATATCCATGATCCACATACTCCACATTTTACAACATATATCATACATCACATAACAACACATAACAACACTTTTCACGTTCAACGTGCACATAACAACATCGCAATAGAAATTGCATTACATCAACAACACTTAACATAACGGGAGCGGTTCTCTTAGGAACCGACCCAAACATTGTTAATTCACTGGTGAGCCTAGAGAATGATGTCACCCACATGGTAAGCTCGTTATACAACACTCATTACCGTCCTAATAGTCGGACGAGTAACTTAAGTTAAGATGGTTCGGGTTTGGTGACCCGAACACACCACACAAACACATGTTCCCCCTAAACCGATCATAAGTCAGAATAGCTAAGCTTTGGAATAAGCTAATGAGAGATCATAACCTGAGGGAAACAACCATAACAGAGAGAAGGGTAAGGCTAAAAAGGACCCACTCCCAACCCAACACACGCGCGACCGGCCTAACGGATTCCTCACCACTGTTAGTACATACTTACTTTTAGATATTAGTTAGAACCCCACTATGGAGTCTATCACATCTATGCACCATACAGTATTACAACTGGGTTGAACATACAAGGGAGATCCCTACATTCACATACACATATCACACAATTTACACACGCATAGCCGTGGTTAAAACGTCCCATGGTTCGGGTCGTTTAATCCGAATACCGAACTCTCATGTGATCCTAGACTCAGTTAGCTAAGGTTTAGCACTTCCGAGGTTAAATGGTATCGGAGTTGAACACGCCACATAAATGAATTACTGTAAACTCATTACATGTTTAATCTTACAACGTGGCAAACAAACAGAAAAACACATTGGCATACAAGCCGGTGTAATCCGGTAGGACACAGGTTGCAAGAAAACCATACCTGTCATCGGAGTCTACTCTATCATGTCCACTTATGTTCCTCGAGCAATTCTCGAACAACTGATAACATTACATGTACTTTTATTAACATCGGGGTAACATAATTGTTTAAGGTCTAATGCTCATAACTTATCCCCGTTAACTTAGTTAAATAACTTCACATTTTAACTTGTTTTACTTTTACATTTGATACAACTTTTCCCCCATTATATTGTCATCATAACTCACTTAACATGTCCTCAACAATCTTATAACATCATTACTTAATAATCCCCATCATCCTATAACCTTAAACAATGTTTTTGGTCTGATCGACCTTACCGACCGACCTTACACAAGGTCGGTCCATTCCAGAACACATTACCGTCAAAAATTCTACTCCGACCGACCTTGCAAGTTCGGTCCACAAGGTCGGTCCATTCAAGAAACAATTCTCGTACAAAAGTTTAGACACGACATACCTTGCAAGTCCGGTCCCAAGGTCGGTCTATTCCAGAGACTTAATCCGTACTAAAGCCCGACCGACCTTGCAAGTCCGGTCCCCAAGGGCGGTCCATTCCAGAAACTCTTTCCGGTAGTGTAAACTGAGCTCGACCGACCTTGCAGGTCCGGTCCCTAAGATCGGTCGGCTCCAGACCTTTGTTTCTAAAATCCCATTTGACTCCAAACTTCACCTCATAGTGCCCTAGTATGTTCTAATCACATTTGGCACTTCAAACACATCTTTAGCCATGTACTAAACTCCTTAAATCACACACCAAAACCCTCTTTATCATTCCACAAACTCCTTACAAAACCTCTTAATACTTGTACATTTTTCATTTGGTTTTCTAAGTGGTATTTCACTTATAATGACCACTATACCAAGATGTTTCCTCTACACCTTAGCATCATCTCTCAACATCTTTTCTTACTAACTAAATCTCCTTTTTCACATCTACCTAAACATCATTTCCTCCTTGTACATCAACATTCCTAAACCTTAAACAAACTTCTCCAAGACTTTAATACATCCTCAAAAACACTCATTGAATTCCTAGAACTTCCAAGATAATACCTTAATCCTTGTATCACTCTAAATCACCTTAATACATGCTTCCTTCCCTAGTAAAACACTTGTTCATTTTTAACACTTCCTAGTTCACCAAAACTCATTTAAAACACTTAGTACTTCTTATACATCTTCCAAATTTTGCCATAGCTTCTCTTGTATATTCTCACATTCAAACACTTAGGTTTTTACCTTATTTCATTCAAGAACACCTAAAATCCATCAAGAGTATTCTCACACACAACACTCACCAAATTTACACTACATCACAATATAGTGCATAAACTTAAATTGCTTGGCACTTAGGCCCTTAAATAACATGGCTCTTAGGCCCTTAAATTGCATAAACCTTAAACACTGAATTTCCCACATAAATAATGCCTTTGACCTGCAAATACAACCAACAATACATATGCCCTTAATAAACTCCTTGAGAGCATTTTACTAGGTCATTCACCATTGGCTCCTTAGGTATTTTTATCAAGCAAATCAAGCTCATTTTTCCTAAGGCATTTAAACTACATTGAGATAGTTTGTTTACCTCTTTTCCTCACAAACTTCTTTCTTGTTTCCTTGTTTAAAAATCGGCTAAGCTTAGTTGCTTGTCAACTTCTAAACATTATACAAACAATGAAATGAGTATTCAAGCTTCATGCTTAAACTCATTTACAAACCCTAGGTTATATATTGTCTTAACACATTAAGGTAATTGTTTTACCTTGGAATTGGAAGAGAGCTTGAACAAGTATCAAGAGAGGACTCCACCAAGCCCTTGAATGATTAGAATGTAACTAGAACAAAGCAAGGTAAATACACCATTAGTGGTGATTTTCGGTCAACATAAAAACATGGAGGAAACATGGATTTTCTTTGAGTTTCCTTACCTTGAAGCAAAGGAGAGCAACAAGGTGTGAAAAGATGAGGTCAAGCTCCATCTGGTGAATCTCCTTGGCACCGAAATGAGGCTTTTGAAGATTTGAAAAGATAGAAGTGTAGAGCTTGCTCCAACTAGAAGAATGGTGGTCTTGAAATTGAATTTGGACCATGGAGCTAGGAGTTACAAGCATTCAAAGATGGAGTTCTTGTGTGGAACTATAGCAAATCGTAAAAGAGAGAAAGAAGGAAGGTAGAAGACGGTGGGAACAAGAGAGGAATGAGAGAATGAGTTTTAAGTTTGCTTTTGGAAGATATTTACATAATAAAGTAAATAGTAACTTAAGAGTCATCTTTATTTACTTAACAACTAACAAGAGTGGTGAGTCACCACACTAAAAACCCCCCCTTTATTTTCTTAGGGGTATTTTAGTCTTTGTTGACTCATTTAATTACTTAATATAACATATGTTACAAACTTGCTTATTTTAGTTACTATTCACTAAAACAAGGCACATAGTTGTGAAATTTTTTGATTTCCCATTGATCTAGACTTCCAAATGTGATACTATATAGTACACATGTTAATTAAAGAGTAATGATGGACATTTAGCCACTCAAAACTCATTTACACAATTTTTCAAAAATGTGCTTTAAGACTCCTTAAAGCACATTTCGTGTTTTAACTTGTTTTCAAGCTTGGTTTTCTTGGGTAATTGATTTAATATGTTCATTAACATATTTATAAGGTATAGGTATGACCATTAGGTCTTATACAAATTTATCCCAAGCTTAGAGCACATTTTTGCCCATATTGACTTTAAGGCATTTATTTGTGTTTTGTTTGGTTTAATTGTCTACCAAGGTTTCCTAAGGACTTAATTAGCCTTATTAAATCATAATTGAATATTATTAAGTCTTGGTAGGCTCTTTGGGTCCTAACCAAGTTCACTCCAAGCTTAGAGCATGTTTTTCCTCAAACAGTATCTTAGTGCTTTATTGCATTTTACTATGGTTTAAATTGTTCACTGATGTTTCTAAGGCACTTTTTAGCCTTTAAATACCATAGTTTAACATTTTGACAATATATCAAGGTTTGGGGTATTTCAATCTACCCCCCTTAAAAGAACTTCGTCCACGAAGTTTACACTTCCCACACTTCTTTTGGTTTAGAACGCAGGAAACACTTAGAAATAAACTTCCATAACCAAACATACTTTACATCACAACCTCGGACTTAATGGTCCGGGTAACATATTCACATAGATACATAACATAACATAACATACTTACATGATAACCTCGGACTCAATGGTCCGGGTATCTTAACAATATTTGCACATACTTAACAACCCTTAGACTCTCTGGTCTTGGGTACCATAACAACATTTAGACACATAGGTCTTGATAACATAACAGCCTTTAGACATAGGTCTATGTAACACAACAACATTTAGACTCATAGGTCTTGACAACATACACTTTTGGAACTCAAGGTCAAAATCATATTTATTACACATACCACATAACATGTCTTAGCATGTATAACAATCAAAAATATCCTTTTATATACACTGTGATCCCGCAGAACCCGGTCGCGATGGACACCTTCCGTCCCCGTTCCTTTGGGAGATCAAAACAATCACTTAAATTTAAAATTTTTCCTTGTGAGGTTAAGTAAGAGAACTTTAATTATGTAAAGTACCTGTCGACGTTTTTTATAAATACCAATTCAAAATCCTTTTTGAAAAACATACAACTCCAAGTCCAACTTATGCTCTTTGCTTCTTTTCTTAGCGTGGTTATTTGTGACCACTTATAGGGAGCTTCAAGAATCATCCAACCCTGATGTGATCAGCATCGGGTTGAACTATCCTTCCACCCCAATTTGTGTTCGGCTTCCCTTGATCTCATGAAAATCAAGTTTCACCTCCCACTTCAATTTCAAGCATCAGGTAAATCACTCATTTCCAATTTTCTATCTTTTTAATCATTCTAATCATGATCATACATCTCCAAGGGATAGAACTTCGTCTATCAGTTATTTCCATTCACTTTAATGTTGTTACCTAGGGAATCTTATTCTCACTAGGTTCTATGTCGGTTTCATACCCTTTCATGAATCACTATATAGTATATATATACACATACATTTTATCAAAATACCACACACAGTTTCACATTTATACACTGTCGGGGTTTTTGTTCCCCGAGAGTTTCTCTACTCCCCACACTTGTACCATCACACACAACTGTTAATAAATCAACACACTTATCACAATGGTATTCGCATCTTCTGTGCGCAATTACCACAATTAAACCATGAATGAATGTGTATGTTTACGTAACACACACACCAATCATCAAAACAATAATTTTGTGCTATGCACAATATAAGTCACATACACTACGTACACTTGTACGGTAATACACACTAAGTGGTTTTGCACTCTACCCCCCTTAAAAGGGGTTACGCCCACGTAATCAATCACTTAATCATTGGTTTAAAATGTTCTACCATCGTGAAGTGTTTTAACTTCAACGCGGTGTGTTATACAATGTGTTCTGGTTAGAGGATCTTGACCATATTGGCGGTTTAGTCCCTAAACCAAGAATTCCCATTGGAGTTTGCTTTAACTCTTAACTTGTTTCGGTTCTGGCTTGTGAGGCTTCTAGGCATTAATAATTAGCCATTTATTCGTATTCACCATGCATATTCGGTATCTGAAGCATGGGTTCACTGGCCTCTGCTGCACAACTGTGATAGCTGTAGAGCTTAGTTTGCCCCACTCGTTATTCTTACTGTATTATACTTCTTCTATTATCACCTTTATCTTGGTAATACAGTTTCTCAACCGATGCGTGGTATCTCTTACCGTGAGCGAATTCGGTGAGTTTCAAGACTTTCCATCCACTTCTCTAATAACTTACTGCGTAAACTGCTACGTATTTCATAATGATTGATTTGTTCCCTTCCGACTTACTGTCGGTTGAGATTGAGCTGCTACCTAATGTGTAGCGCTCTCTTGGTTATTTCCAACATTTGGGGTATATTCCATACCGATATTTGGTAGTTAGTGCTACTGTAGTCACTTACTATTAATCATGCCTCCACATTTGGTTCTGTACAAATACCCTTTCATGGTATGTCTTTGCATTTCCTATGCATCGGCCATTATAGCGTTATAAGTCTCTTTCTACTTACACCAGCATTAACATTTCCCAAGTCCTAGCTATCGCACTCGATCATTACTGCATAAATGCAATACCAAAACACCCAGTCATCCAGAGTGCAGAGGCGTAAACTCTTGGCAGTAAATCTATTATACGATTGCAATAGGAATTTACACTGTGTTTCACTATGATTCTTATCTCATAGTTCTAGCTACCGGCTTAGTGCCCAGTTCGTTTGGTATCACTTACTATGCATCTCCACTGAGTTTAACTCGTAACTGGTCTTACCTGCCATATTATTATTCAACAACACTTATACAACGGTCGCTAACTGCGCACCGTGCTCTTACTTATTGTATAACACTAACTTATATGGTATTCACTGTCATATTAACTTCCACACATATCCTTACATCCTTCGTATTATGATTCGTCATTCCTTTGGATGACTACTGAATGCTCCTTGAGCGTAGCTCACTCGAGTTACAAGCTGCCGTTATTCAGCTAGGTGCTTCACATGCTACTAAACTAACTGTTCTCTCGCAATATCAACATTATCAATCCCTAATATATTTCTTGAACTTGGTTCACATAACTACCGCTCCTGCGGTCTCACGATATCGAGAGGTATCCCCACTCTTAATGCAGTGGTTCGTCCTCCACTCTATTCACTTATACAACATAAACTTCTACAATCAATCTAATTTACATAGCACATTTTTATTTGTGGCTTATGAGCCTTACTGCTTCGAGCTCTGTCCATTATGGACGGTTCACACATTTATTTCTCTGTACAACATTACATGGTTAGGATGTCATATTGGGCACCATGACAAGGTCGTTGCATTTCATTTCCTTTCGTGGGATGCCCCTTAGGATTGTTAGTCTGTCTCCTGACAACTTATGTGTATACTGGGTGTTAGTTTCAACCCTTGTGTTTCAGTCACGTTATTTCGTTCAACTATTGTTGATGCGAGCACCCTTCAAGGATTGCTCCTGGGTGTTGTTAAGTTATGCCATTACATCTGGTTCGCACTTATTGGTATACTCAGTTAGCCACGCCGTTTGCGTTCTTAACTGGTTTGTTATCCTCTTCTGTGAAGATCAACATTTCCTGGTAGTGTAGGTACTCATTCTGGGAGTTTCATCCCGTTCATTGCACACTAATGTGTCCACATTAGGCATTTGCCTTGCCATGCACAAGTTGGGTCTCCGTTCCAGCTAACATGTTTATCCCTGAGGATCCTTAAGACATATGCTATGTCTTTACATAACAGTCAGTGCACTTCGTATTCCCTGACTCTTAAACATTTCCTTGAAATGAATTCACTAATTCCTTTAGTTTCGTTAACTTAAGTAAGTTCCTTTACTTCAACCATTCATGGTAATCCTTAGCTCTTGTTTGACTTACACTGCTGACCGTAGTACGGAGTCGACTACTTCCCGTGTTTCGGACTCTACTCGTATACATATGTGGGGTACCCTACTGATACATTACTACTTACCCAACTAACCCATAAACAGGTCTGTCAGGCCCACAAGCTCCTATCGGAGTGCCGTCGTCCCACATTATAGTTAGTACACTCGTAGTGTCCGTCACATGCCTAGGTGAAGTATTCTGTTGTCAACTTCCTTATATTGTCCTGTGACAATATGCATTCCTTGCTTCCCGAACTTAATTGAGGGAAAGTCTCTCCACCGTTGTATTATTATGAACCCAATCCATTCCCTCGGGTTGCTACCCTTGGGTTTACCGGTTTTCGTCCTGTTATTCAAAAGAATACTGGGTATGACTTACCTATCATGTGGCACTGAGGCCGGTGTAGCTCCTCTGGTTTGGTTTTTAAAAGAAGGTAGAAAATGAGTATGGGTTTGAAAGAAAATCGGGTTTTGAAAGAAAAGAGTTCGAAGTTTGAAAGAAAATTTTTCATGGTTTCACAACGTCTTCTTGCTTTAACCAAGTCTAGCTTCTTGCTGACTGGTGTACTTCCAATTACAGAGGTTAGGCTGTAAGCCCTCCCACAGTTATGATGATCTCACCTAACTTCATGGTACTTTACTAAGTACTTCGTATTTGTTAAAAATTTTCCCGAACAGCCCTGTTATAGCAGCACTTGCTATGGCAAGTGCGCCATGCTAACTGGCTCTCGGTTAAACACACATCGGTTGCGGTATTGTTCTCACCCGCACTGTCATCAGTGGCCTTGTTGGCCCTCACTTGATCTTACAGTCTTGACAATTAACCCTCTGGGCAACTTCTCGCTGTATTCACATGATAATCATTAACTAGGGTGTTTCCTATTCTGGAGACCCCTTTTCTTTTGTATTGTTTCCTCTTCGTAGCCCGTTCCACGCATTTGTCGTGGTTACTGAGACTTGTCTCTTGTTTGGGCGCTACGTTATAGTTCCTTTGTCGGTTGGTATACCGTTGGTGTATCACTTAACAACTGTGGTTCCGTAGACACTCGTCTCGGGTTTCATTAATCCATTTCTTGCCTGTTGCACGGTCGGTGCGTTGCAAGCTGGTTATTCTCAACTGCTCGGCATGTCGACCCAGGTTGCCGGAAATTCTATTCTCTTATACACAAAATTCTTCATTCTTCGCTATGAAATGCGGTTAACATTGTTTAGATGGGAACCGTCTCCGGGATTCACAGTCTTCGGGATCTACCGTATGACAGGTTCTCCGTACCTCTAGAGGTACTTAATAACAGCCAGATCGGGTATTCCCGAGTATGAGAGAACTGTCATCTCTCTGGCGTTCTTTCCCAAGTTATAAAACAGGGATTGTGGAGGGCGGGTAGGATATTGTAGGTTCCCAGTACACACTGGTTATACCTATCTAGCGTATCTCTCACACTATCACTCAACCCTTAACCCAAGGTACTAAAATTCTAACTCGGTACTTCCTAAGCTCGGTAATTCAGTCATCAAAGCGATACTTCGCTCTGATACCACTTTTTGTAACACCCCATCCTACATTAACACACTTAACAACCAACTGCAGCGGAAAATATACTACAACACATTACTTAACTCGTTGGTGTTACACGCCATTAACCACCCACGTGGCTAACAAGGCTATTACATATACATTGTACCGGTCTGATGGACTAGATTCCCGAGCGACTACACATTACTGTCCCTTTCCATTAACAACAACACAACATACACCTTTCAACTGTACCGAGTATTCACAAACGAATGCCGATAACAATTTCGGTCTTACTACACCTACTGTACATATATAACTTAAGTGATTACCCATGTACAAACGACTACCCCGCCCTACTCTCGAACGGCTTCCAGCTCTTTGTACCTGAAATAGGAAAAGAAGAGAAAGGGTGGCCCCCAAGGGGCTCAGCACCTTTGCTGGTATGGTAATCCCGCAGCCCACATGCTACCGGGCCACGCACAACTAATTGTCGTCTTAGCATGATGTTGATTGTATTTGAATCATGCATGTAAACTATAAACACACAACACATAATATTCCGCCTAAATGGCTCAACAAACAGATAACACATCCACACTTAATAGGTCACTCATGGTATTCATTACCCCTAGAGTGTTTCTCCTCTAATGGAGCTACTTCCTTAATAGACGACAACTACCCATTATTCGGGTTATCCTTAAGCGCCTCTTATCACAAACTGGGATTCATATCCATGATCCACATACTCCACATTTTACAACATATATCATACATCACATAACAACACATAACAACACTTTTCACGTTCAACATGCACATAACAACATCGCAATAGAAATTGCATTACATCAACAACACTTAACATAACGGGAGCGGTTTTCTTAGGAACCGACCAAACATTGTTAATTCACTGGTGAGCCTAGAGAATGATGTCACCCACATGGTAAGCTCGTTATACAACACTCATAACCGTCCTAATAGTCGGACGAGTAACTTAAGTTAAGATGGTTCGGGTTTGGTGACCCGAACACACCACACAAACACATGTTCCCCCTAAACCGATCATAAGTCAGAATAGCTAAGCTTTGGAATAAGCTAATGAGAGATCATAACCCGTGAGGGAAACAACCATAACAGAGAGAAAAGTAAGGCTAAAAAGGATACCCACTCCCAAACAACGCGCGACCGGCCTAACCGGATTCCTCACCATTGTTAGTACATACTTACTTTTAGATATTAGTTAGAACCCCACTATGGAGTCTATCACATCTACGCACCATACAGTATTACAACTGGGTTGAACATACAAGGGAGATCCCTATATTCACATACACATATCACACAATTTACACACGCATAGCCGTGGTTAAAACGTCCCATGGTTCGGGTCATTTAATCCAAATATCGAACTCTCATGTGATCCTAGACTCAGTTAGCTAAGGTTTAGCACTTCCGAGGTTAAATGGTATCGGAGTTGAACACGCCACATAAATGAATTACTGTAAACTCATTACATGTTTAATCTTACAACGTGGCAAACAAACAGAAAAACACATTGGCATACAAGCCGGTGTAATCCGGTAGGACACAGGTTGCAAGAAAACCATACCTGTCATCGGAGTCCACTCTATCATGTCCACTTATGTTCCTCGAGCAATTCTCGAACAACTGATAACATTACATGTACTTTTATTAACATCGGGGTAACATAATTGTTTAAGGTCTAATGCTCATAACTTATCCCCGTTAACTTAGTTAAATAACTTCACATTTTAACTTGTTTTACTTTTACATTTGATACAACTTTTCCCCCATTATATTGTCATCATAACTCACTTAACATGTCCTCAACAATCTTATAACATCATTACTTAATAATCCCCATCATCCTATAACCTTAAACAATGTTTTTGGTCCGACCGACCTTACCGACCGACCTTACACAAGGTCGGTCCATTCCAGAACACATTACCGTCAAAAATTCTACTCCGACCGACCTTGCAAGTTCGGTCCACAAGGTCGGTCCATTCCAGAAACAATTCTCGTACAAAAGTTTAGACACGACCGACCTTGCATGTCTGGTCCCAAGGTCGGTCTATTCCAGAGACTTAATCCGTACTAAAAATACAAGCCCGACCGACCTTGCAAGTCCGGTCCCCAAGGTCGGTCCGTTCCAGAAACTCTTTCCGGTAGTGTAAACTGAGCTCGACCGACCTTGCAGGTCCGGCCCCTAAGGTTGGTCGGCTCCAGACCTTTGTTTCTAAAATCCCATTTGACTCCAAACTTCACCTCATAGTGCCCTAGTATGTTCTAATCACATTTGGCACTTCAAACACATCTTTAGCCATGTACTAAACTCCTTAAATCACACACCAAAACCATCTTTATCATTCCACAAACTCCTTACAAAACCTCTTAATGCTTGTACATTTTTCATTTGGTTTTCTAAGTGGTATTTCACCTATAATGACCACTATACCAAGATGTTTCCTCTACACCTTAGCATCATCTCTCAACATCTTTTCTTACTAACTAAATCTCCTTTTTCACATCTACCTAAACATCATTTCCTCCTTGTACATCAACATTCCTAAACCTTAAACAAACTTCTCCAAGACTTTAATACATCCTAAAAAACACTCATTGAATTCCTAGAACTTCCAAGATAATACCTTAATCCTTGTATCACTCTAAATCACCTTAATACATGCTTCCTTCCCTAGTAAAACACTTGTTCATTTTTAACACTTCCTAGTTCACCAAAACACATTTAAAACACTTAGTACTTCTTATACATCTTCCAAATTTTGCCATAGCTTCTCTTGTATATTCTCACATTCAAACACTTAGGTTTTTACCTTATTTCATTCAAGAACACCTAAAATCCATCAAGAGTATTCTCACACACAACACTCACCAAATTTACACTACATCACAATATAGTGCATAAACTTAAATTGCTTGGCACTTAGGCCCTTAAATAACATGGCTCTTAGACCCTTAAATTGCATAAACCTTAAACACTGAATTTCCCACATAAATAATGCCTTTGACCTGCAAATACAACCAACAATACATATGCCCTTAATAAACTCCTTTAGAGCATTTTACTAGGTCATTCACCATTGGCTCCATTGGTATTTTTATCAAGCAAATCAAGCTCATTTTTCCTAAGGCATTTAAACTACATTGAGATAGTTTGTTTACCTCTTTTCCTCACAAACTTCTTTCTTGTTTCCTTGTTTAAAAATCGGCTAAGCTTAGTTGCTTGTCAACTTCTAAACATTATACAAACAATGAAATGAGTATTCAAGCTTCATGCTTAAACTCATTTACAAACCCTAGGTTATATATATTGTCTTAACACATTAAGGTAATTGTTTTACCTTAGAATTGGAAGAGAGCTTGAACAAGTATCAAGAGAGGACTCCACCAAGCCCTTGAATGATTAGAATGTAACTAGAACAAAGCAAGGTAAATACACCATTATTGGTGATTTTCGGTCAGCATAAAAACATGGAGGAAACATGGATTTTCTTTGAGTTTCCTTACCTTGAAGCAAAGGAGAGGAACAAGGTGTGAAAAGATGAGGTTAAGCTCCATCAATGGTGAATCTCCTTGGCACCGAAATGAGGCTTTTGAAGATTTGAAAAGATAGAAGTGTAGAGCTTGCTCCAACTAGAAGAATGGTGGTCTTGAAATTGAATTTGGACCATGGAGCTAGGAGTTACAAGCATTCAAAGATGGAGTTCTTGTGTGGAACTATAGCAAATCGTAAAAGAGAGAAAGAAGGAAGGTAGAAGACGGTGGGAACAAGAGAGGAATGAGAGAATGAGTTTTAAGTTTGCTTTTGGAAGATATTTACATAATAAAGTAAATAGTAACTTAAGAGTCATCTTTATTTACTTAACAACTAACAAGAGTGGTGAGTCACCGCACTAAAAACCGGCCCCCTTTATGTTCTTAGGGGTATTTTAGTCTTTTTTGACTCATTTAATTACTTAATATAACATATGTTACAAACTTGCTTATTTTAGTTACTATTCACTAAAACAAGGCACATAGTTGTGAAATTTTTTGATTTCCCATTGATCTAGACTTCCAAATGTGATACTATATAGTAAACATGTTAATTAAAGATTAATGATGGACATTTAGCCACTCAAAACTCATTTACAAGACAATTTTTCAAAAATGTGCTTTAAGACTCCTTAAAGCACATTTCATGTTTTAACTTGTTTTCAAGCTTGGTTTTCTTGGGTAATTGATTTAATATGTTCATTAACATATTTATAAGGTATAGGTATGACCATTAGGTCTTATACAAATTTATCCCAAGCTTAGAGCACATTTTTGCCCATATTGACTTTAAGGCTTTTATTTGTGTTTTGTTTGGTTTAATTGTCTACCAAGGTTTCCTAAGGACTTAATTAGCCTTATTAAATCATAATTGAATATTATTAAGTCTTGGTAGGCTCTTTGGGTCCTAACCAAGTTCACTCCAAGCTTAGAGCATGTTTTTGCTCAAACAGTATCTTAGTGCTTTATTGCATTTTACTATGGTTTAAATTGTTCACTGATGTTTCTAAGGCACTTTTTAGCCTTTAAATACCATAGTTTAACATTTTGACAATATATCAAGGTTTGGGGTATTTCAGTAGGATGAGTGTTTTGGTATTGCTCTGGGTAGTTAGTGATCTGGTGGGAATTTGGAAAAGGTCAATCTTGGAATTCTTCTTTTGACTCTGGATATCGTTTCATCCATGGGCTGGTTCTTGAGGTTTCGACGTGCGCGTGTCATTAATGGTGACAGAGAGGGGCTGTATATCCCCTGTCCCAAAAGAGACGTAGTTAACAGAGAGGGGTATATCCCCTGTCCTTAGTGGACGTGGTAAACAGAGAGGGGCTGTATATCCCCTGTCCTTAGTAGACGTAGTTAACAGAGAAGGGCTGTATATCCCCTGTCCTTAGTGGACGTGGTAAACAGAGAGGGGTTGTATATCCTCTGTCCTTAGTGGACGTAGTTAACAGAGAGGGGTTGTATATCCCCTGTTCTTAGTGGACGTGGTAAACAGTGAGGGGCTGTATATCCCCTGTCCTAAAAGGACGTACTTGGCGGTGGGGGCCATCTCTCCCAATTGAATTAATTCCACTCTTGAGTATATTTTGTCTATGGATTCAGCTTTCTGAAATGGTGGGGACATAAACTGTCTACCACGGGTTATGGGTTTTCATATCATTCCTAGTCCTTTGTGACTACCTGAGTCTTTCTATTCTTAACCAGAATTGGTTCTAACATCAGTAATGGATGCTCACTAACTATATGGTGTGATTTCTTAAGTGGTTGATTTGGTTTTTAAGTTCTTTGTCTCTATCATTATCTTGTTCTCTCTTCTCTATGATTGATTGTTTTGAAGTGCCTCCTTTCCCTGTTTTACTTTCAAGAGTTTGATTTCAAGTTACTGTTTATTTTGAAGAGTTATGTTTTATAAGTTTGTTTTTGGAGAATTGTACCAGTTCCATTCCCGGGAACTGACTCACCCCTCCCGGGGTGGGCTGCTTGGTTTCATCTTGCAGGTATAAATGGATTTACAGGTGGCCACGAAGAGCATGAGTGATTGGTATGGGATTAGGTTTATGGAGAGTGAATGTATTTATTTATTGTTTTGCTTATATTAAGTTTTCTCGAAGTTCAAACCGTAACTTAGTTAATTGTAATGGTTGTAACTGGTGAGGTTGGTACCGGGTGTTTGGAGCCCGATAGTCTGTAATCGCCATTAGAGATTTTATTCCGCTGTATTTATTGTAAATAGGGGCGTTGCAGAAAGTGGTATCAGAGCGTAGTTACGCTCTGAACCCGAGAAAACAAGCCGAGTGAAATACTTAGATTATAGGTGCACTTAAAACTGGGGAACTGGGATAGAATTGGGAAGTGAGGACTCTAGTAAGGCACGACTCCTAACCCTTTTGGAATTGAGAACGATTCCTTTACACACTTTTCTTTTGTGAATGTCTGTTGAGTGTGATGTGTTGTTATACCGTTCCAAAAATAAACTACAATATATATAAGTTTGGAACATCCTATATTAAGTACGATAAGATTTTGGTTGAGATAAACCAAATATTAAGCTATTTTCAAAAGCATACTCATGGAGAATACATTGCAAAAAATGCAATCCTTTAAAAGCTAGTACACATATTCCTAGAATTTTAAAGAATACTTTTGGTTGAAAACATTATACAAATAGAACTTTACATAACTAAATTAGTATTGATATTATGTGAAAGTACTTCAACTCCTTTAAAGTTTGAAAATAAATCTCATGAACTACTTGGTATCAATTTATTACCTAAAGATAATGTTTAAGATAAATCTTAAGTCTAGAAAATTATTAAGCTAACAAGAACTAGTAGCGTATTAGAAAAGATCAACATCTGAACTTGTAAAACACATTAAAACTCTATGTTAACTTTAGAAAGAAAACACATAAACCTAACACCCTACGGGAAGTGCCTGGTGCGACGAACTCCTAGGCTGAAAGTAGTGGGGGTGCACACCCACTTCTAGAAGTTTAAGGGCTAGACAAGCCTTGTCATCTAACTGTAAATAATCTTCTACGCAGGTGATGGATTGTGTTGAACTTGAGGGGAAGTGGTGGTAAGACGTTACCATCATGGAATCTTGAGCTAGGCATATTTCATTACTGGCAATAATGAACAGTTCAAAACTCGTATATTAAGATCCAGTGCTAAATTCGTGCATGTAAAGAGTTTACCGAGTTAAATCCTTGGTGAAAATACTTACCTATGGAGTGAAAACACATGAGTAATAATAAACTAAATATTATTGAGCCTTAAATACTTGGAGTATTGGGTGTCTAGTGAAAAATTGAGAGTTACTTAAAGATTTGGAAATCCTCATGTTTATTTAGAAGTTTAACCTTATACATAGATAAAATCTTAGAAGTCACACTAAGAGTGATATTTACAAAAGCCACCATTGTCTAAGGGAGTACTAAGATTTAATAATCAGGAGAATACTTACATAGGACAAACCTTAAGAAAAATAATTACCAAGAGTGAGTGAGTTTTCATTAGACTAGCTCACTTGACTTAAAATTTTATATAGAGTCCCTACCTTTAAAAAAATATAATATATAAATTTTAAGATAAAGGAATCAGATTTTGGAAGAACTTCCTAAAATTCTGCCTTAGGTGAAGTTATATAATAAGTAAATTTTATAAAGTAAACACTGAATGAATCGTCTAAAATACGATAGTTAATTTAAAAACAATTGAAACTTGAAAAGTCACAGAAAATATTTATCTTATAGAGTTTTAACATATGGTTGACTAATAACCTTTGAAGATAATTTTGGAAGATTATTGAGGATTATTAAATGATCAGGAATATTATGTTAAACTACTCAAGTACGTTACACCTGGTTTATAGCTTGGTAATATAGTTGATATGATAAATGATCATATATGGACATATAATTCGTATCAGTCATTAAATGAAGGATAATAATCATAAGATAAAATTTTATAACCACCAAGGAAATACAAATACATAACAATCAAGAGATACAGATATATGTAACGATCATAGATAAAATCAACGGTGCAGTAAACTTCACAACAAAGCTGGTTAATAAGGTGTTGAATTCTTTGAGTGTGTCGTTAGTAGCGGTACGAGGGCGTACCTTAGCTCTTTTAAGGGGGATATACTGGCATACTCTTCCTTCGTCACCTCATCCAGATTATGCCATGTTGCCTTATTAGTAGGATGAGAGGTGTTTGTATGTGCTTGGTTTTTACATTATGACTCAGTTATGACTCAGTATGTGACTTTTGATTTTCATCATGCTATATCTTGGTATATCCTGGTTCAGCTTGATTTTGAGTAATCTTGAGTGGAATGTTGTTATGGAAATGGATGGAAATAAAGGATTGGTTTGGTATGGAATTTCATTGGAATTATTATTGTCTCAGCACACCCGAAGCGGTGTGAGTGCCTATTAGTTGATTTTTAAACTTCGAGGCGAAGTTTCTTTTAAGGGGGATATACGGAAATACCCCTAAATTAATTTAAATTAATTTAGGGGATTTCTTTTATTAAACCTTTAATAATACTATTGAATATTAAATTATTATATGGAATTATGAATATTAAATTATTATATGGAATTATGAATATTAAATTATTATATGGAATTGTGAAATTTATTTAGGGGTTTTCTCCTATTTAACCCTAATTATTATATATTACTATATAGTATTATGAATTTAATAATAAGTGTAACACCCCTCTCCACAATCCCGATATAATCTCTCACGTAGCAATAAATAAAACGTCTCGCAGCGGAAAATAAATAACCATTACAAAACTCACTCGGGTGTCACCGGCCATTACTCGCCCATGCGAGCAACGTAGCCAAACTACATCCAACTTCCAAAATAAACAAACTGCTAACCGCAGTGATAACGAGAAACTCCTATACATCATACTAAGTCCATAAATCATAAACATCGACAAGTGAGCGTCTACCCAAACCTGAATATACACAACCTCACCATATTACAATTCTCCACCCTCAGTGCTACACAACATCTCCATGTGTAGTAACAAAAGCAAACTCCAATTACTCTGTACCTGCTCTTCAGCTCCGACAATGATCAACAACCTGTAATGGTGTAGTATCAGCGATAGACGCTGAGTATGCCGGGCCTGGACCCTATTGGTCACTTGTCATTTTAACCATCTTATTATTAGATTGGTTTCATGCTTTACCATTTTACAGATATATTCAATACTGTAATAAACATGCATAATAAATTTAACCATCCATCCAAATATCCATAAACATTCAACCATCCATCCAAATATCCAAACATTCATTTAATATTCCATACAACATTTATACATCGAACATATCGAGTAATAACAATGTAATGTACAATGTACATTCGCCGTAGCGTACAGTTTTCATGTTTAATTTACCTTAGCCTTGTAGGCTCTATCCAACCATCAACACACAATAGAATAACCTCAAGTATAACCAATGAGCAACAAAGCGAAACAACGAGAATAATAAACAAGTATTAAGTCTCGTCCATGGTATTGTTCGCCACTGTATAAGTCTCAATTGTTTTAGTTGTTCAGTTATACCTAGTGGCAATGTCTCGTTAAAACGACATGTCTCTAGTTACCCATATATTATGGCGGGTCACCCACGGCAGTTGTAACACCCCAACTCAATCCAGATGTGGTCTCGCAACTTAACAGTATATATATAAACATGTCACAGCGGAATTCTTTACAATCCAGGACCTTGCCACGGTCTGACTACAGAATATACCGAACGTTAGTGCAACAACCTTAAACATTTACATATCCTTCTTACAACCCCCTCACATCCTATACATCTTACTAATTCAAATTGCCATACGAGTGTACATGCACAACTCGTAGGCCACTCTTAACCCTTAACACTTGTATCCTCTTCTTACTCTCGCGACGGCCGCTTCCTGTTGTACCTGTGTAGTAAAAACAGCCCCCAAAGGGGGTCAGCACGAATGCTGGTACGATCCCCTCATGGCCCCCAAGCTAACGTGGCTACGACGACTAATTGTCGATAGCATGGAGGTTGATTAAATGCACAACATAATAGTAAATGCTGTAAACAACAATCCATATATGAACAATCAAAGTTCACACACAATGAACGACTTAAATGCGTTCCCTTAATTGGAGAGTTAGTTATTTAGCTCCTTAAGTAATGTTCCCTCTTAACCTTAGTCCATCCTTATCTCACCTTAATCTTAGTCTTATCTTAACCTTAGAAACAACCATCCTTTAATAAGGAGTGGATGTTGCTTATCTTAATCTTAATTATACAAATCATCCTTTAAAAAGGAATGATTGTAACTTATCTTAATCTTAACTTAATCTTAATCTTAACTTAATCTTAATCTTAACAATACAAATCATCCTTTAAAAGGAATGATTGTAACTTATCTTAATCTTAACTATACAAATCATCCTTTAAAAGGAATGATTGTAACTTATCTTAATCTTAACTATACAAATCATCCTTTAAAAGGAATGATTGTAACTTATCTTAATCTTAACTTATTCTCAGAATACAAACCGTTCCTGGAGGGGAATGGTTGTAGCCTAAGTCCAAACCTGGGATTTAGGTGATCCCACCGCACCATCTTAATGCCACCTACCCTGGACGGGAATCCAGCGTAGCTGAGCCGGCAACCGGCCCTAGGCTACAAGTCCGAAGACAAGTCCTTAAGCGGAGGGCGGATCTGATTCAGATACCGTCCCCCTTTTTCCTTAGCATGCATGACCGGAGATCGGTCCCGGGTTTCCTCACTCAAGTTCCAGTTAGTAATAGTCTCAAGACCATGTTTGTTGGTTAACCTCTTTCGGTTCATATCGTCCCTCATTAGGGGGCGTTCCTTAGTCTCACTCAATTCCTTACTAAACATTGGTTAGTAAGTTCTCACGGTATGTTGTGTTAGTTTTCAACATCACACAACAATACATATATATAATATGTTCCGGTTGCATGCTTTATCTTGTTTAGTGAGCACACAAAACAAATAGCACACAAGCCGAGGGACACCTCGTTAGCAAGCAGGTCACAAGAGAACTGTACCGTTCACCGTTGGTCGTTCGGCTGCTTACTCTCTTCCGGAGTCCAAACTCCCAAGTCCTAAAACATTCATTCAGTTTTAGGTTGTTAATCACTTAACTTAATATGACTTGCTTAACTTGTTTAACTTACTTAATTCCTTAATGATCCCCACCTAACACCTCTTAAGTCTTACAACTTAATCTTACAAACTTAATCTTAAACTTTCAAGTTTATACTTAACTTAACTTAATCCCTTAAGTCTTTATGCCTCTAATCATCATTGCCCCCTTAATGGGGTACCATTAATACCACTAAACTCTCTTAGGGTTTCTTTTTTTTTTTTTTTATGGTCCGACCGACCCACCGACCGACCCACCCCCTGGGTAGGTCGGCTGCAGAGAACATCCAACTTCATAGTTTCAGCCCGACCGACCCAGACTGGGGTCGGTCCCCTGGGTAGGTCGGCTGTAGAAACTTCCCATACATTGTCAAACTTTCTCCAAATCTTTCCTCAAGCCTCCTAATGTGTTCTAACATCATTTGGCACATCAAACACACCTTATAACCTCCACCAAACTCATTAAAACAACTTCCAAAGATCCTCTCAAACATTTACTCAATTCTTGCAAGAAATTCCTAACACTTGTTAACTAATTCCTTATTTCTCTAACATGTGCATTCTATCTAAAACTTCAACTAACCAAAGTGTTTCTTTCCTACCCATATAACTCCTCCTTAACATCATTGCACTCCATCTTGCTTGTTAAACCTTCCAAGGTCATCTTGCATGTCCATGCACAATTTTCCCTTCTTTCCTTTGGTTACTCATCACTCTTAAACTCTTAAGCATACCTATACCTTTTTTCCATTACCTTAATACCTCGACATTGTTCTTCATTTACCTTAACCATGCAACGCCCTCCTTAGACATTCCCACTTCTTTTATGCAACTTACTCACCATTCTCATGATCATAACCTCTTATACGTTACTAGTCATTTCCTTGACGACTTACAACATTCTCCTACCATTTTCACTTCCACCACCCAAGTCCGCACATTACCATTCAACTAAACCTTACTAGTCCACCACTAACATCATCACACTTACACAAGGTTCTCAAAACTCTCATTGTCTTACTCTCTAGTTCATACCTAAATCTCCTTAAGGCATTATACACCTTTCCTTAAAACTTATGCACAAGTCTTACATTCCTCATATCATGATTTTGGTGTGTTTAGTACACTCATCTAAACTCTAATTGCTCATAAACCATCCTAGGTCATTCTAATCCTCAAGAACTCCTTAGTTAACTCATTTCCACTCAAATTCCATTTAATGATCCCTAGTGAACCCTAGGGCCATATTAACTCACCACTACCACTTAAACACTTTGTTTTCTACTCAAATTTCGCCATAGCTTCCCTAGTATCTTATCATGCCCAAATGAATTATTTTTCCTCATTCAACCATCTCACACACATCAATTTCTTTTCATCATATCTCATCACCCAAACCAACTCATTCACAACAACTCAATATATTGCAATAATCTTAAATTGCATAGCACTAAGGCTCTTAAATGACATGGCTCTTAGGCCCTTAAATGACTTAAACTTAAACACTGAATTTCCCACATATAAAAGCTTTCAACCTGCAAATACACCCATCAATCTCATAGTAATTATAATGCTCTTAAAATCCACCTTAAACTTATATTACTAACTCATTCTCATTGGCTCCTTAGTCACCAGTTCATAAGCTTATTTAAGTTCTTTTTCTTAGGTTATATAACCCAATACACAATGTAAGCTCTAAGCCACATTGGTATCCACCTAAACTCATCCCTTAAAACTTAAACCACCATTAGGTAAGCATTTTACCTTGTTTTCTCAAGCTTATCTTAACTTCCCCTCCTTAGACCTTCTTCTTGCATGAATCTCGGCCACCACTTAAATTCCCCTTGCCAATGTTCTAATCATGTACAATGACTCATATGATACTAAAAATACACTAACCTCAAGGAATGAAAACCTAGGTTAAAAATGTGTTTTTTAAGGTCTTATAATGAATATTTTACCTTGAAGTCTTAAGGTAGGCTTGGATATGAATCAAGAAGGACATCCTCTAGCCCTTGGAGAATAGAAAACAAGCTAGAACAAGGCATAAAAATGAAGCCCCATGAGTATAAATTTTCGGTAATGGAGAAGAATGGTGGAAACTTGGTTTTTCTTACATATTCTTTACCTTAAGAGAATGGAGAAGCTAATGAGCTCTTCAAACTTATTTTTCCCCCTTCAATGGCGATTTCCCATGGCTCCAAAATGAGGCTTTTCAAATTTTGAAAAGATTGGAAGCAAGGCCTTGGTCTAACTAAGAGAAATCTATGCTTAGTTTTTGATTTGGAGCTAAAATGAGCAAGTTATGGACAAGGCAAGGTGAGGCAACAATGGGGCTGCTTGGGACGGTTTGGAACAGAGGAAAAGAAGAAAAGAACCGTGGAAGAAGAAGAGAAATGAAGAAGAGAGGAGAGAGGTAGGCTAATATAAGGTATTTGCTTTTATAAAGCAAATAGTACTATTCTCTCTTTTACTCTTCTTTTCCTTTATTTGCTTAGTCATGTTGTGACTCCTCACATCAAAAACCGGCCCCCCTCTTGTAGTTGGAGATATTTATGGTCTTAGTTGACCATCTCATTGACTTATGTTTGACTTAAGCTTAATTTGGGCACTATTTGGCACTATTCACTAATTAGTGCACATATTCGTGAAATTTTTGGTTTCCCATTGATTTAGGCTTCCTAATGTGATACTAATTAGTACACATGTTGATTAAAGAGTAATGATGGACATTTAGCCACTCAAAACTCAATTCTAACAATTTCTCAAAAATGTGCTTTAAGACTTCTTAAAGCACATTTTGTGTTTTAACTTGTTTTCAAGCTTGGTTTTCTTTGCTAATTGATTTAAAGACCATTAGAATATTACTAAGGTCTTATCATGATATTTGGGTACTCACCCAAGTCTCCAAGCTTAGAGCACATTTTTGCCCTAATTGCCCTTAAGGCATTTCCTTGTGTTTTCCTTGGTTTAAATTGTCTAACAATCTTCTAAGGCATATTTTAGCCTACACATCATGATTTGATGTTTACTTAGCATACTTAGGTTTGGGTATTTCAATCTACCCCCCTTAAAAGAACTTTGTCCCAGAGTTCCCATGCATCTTATCTTATTAGAATACATGTCTTACCTCATTCCTTAGATCATATAGATCATACTTATGTATACTTAATCTCATTGGATCATTAGATCCACCATATTCTTATACTTAAATATCACACAACATGCTTAAGCATGTGCAGCACTCAAAATTCCTTTTGTTCCTTTTGATGATTAAAACATTCACATAACTTCCAACGTATTCTCCCATGTCACCGGTCCGTAGACATGGCTCATTCGTCCTCCACCATGGGCCAGAATACAAAACACGCTGCTCTCCCCATGTCACCGTCCGAAGACAAAGGCTCATGCGTCCTCGACTTCATGGCGAGACTCAGTAAAAGGTAATCCTTTTTACGAGGTCATGTGAGGAATAATTCCTCTAGTTTAAAATACAATCAACTCCAATTTCATTTTATCTTAAGGCCTCTATCCTTAGTGTGATTTAATTGTGACCACTGGTAGGGAGTTTCAGAATCATCCTACCCTGATGTGATCAGCATCAGTGTAGAACCATCCTTCCACTCCAATTTGTGTTCGGTTTCCCTTAATCCCTAGAAAATCAAGTTCCACCTCCCACGTCATTTTCAAACATCCAAATAATTCACTCATGTCCAATTTTCTATCTTTTTAGTTCTTCTAATCATAATCAATTCATCTCCAAGTGTGGACTCATTCCATCTAACATTCCCAATTCATCTCTTAGTAATTACCTCAGACTTAAATTCCTACTAAATTCTATAACTGTCCCATACCAATTCTCACCATCTTATATCTCTAGCATTACTATCTTCTTCCTCATACTCATATCAAATGATATCTCATAGTGTTATCTTATTCTTATCTCACACCTAGCCTCATATCGACTCATACCTCATATATTCCTTATTTTTAAGTCTCCTTAATCCACTTAATCCTCTTCCTTAATTCTCTTAACTTGTACTCACACCGGAGTTAACAAGATAGGTACTTAATATGTATGGTATTCACATCTTCTGTGTGCAATAACCATAATTTATCTCAAAATGTTTATGTAAAACATATTCTCAATTATTTTGTGCTATGACACCGTAGTTTATGTACTCAGTACACAAACATACGCTAAGCGGTTTTTCGCTCTACCCCCCTTAAAATGGATTACGCCCACGTAATCAGCGTCACATCATCTTTGAACATAAGTTCAAGATGTCTAATTCTCACCAAGCATTCTAGCTTCCACGTCATCTATCTTACTTATAATTCGATCAGAACTGACTTAGTCTCTGTATCGAGGATTCTTAATGGTGCTTATACCGTATTCTTAACTTAGTTTGGTCTAATCTCAAAGTAGTGGTCTGCTAGCTTCCGCTGCGCGACTCTAATAATCATAGGCTTAATTGTCTCAATGGACACGTGTTATCTTTATATATACACGGCCTTATGAGTTGTAACTCGTCTACCTATTCTTCTTGAAGATCTTATGCTCATACTCTTAGTATTTTCTCGAATGTCTAAATTGTTCTCCCCAACTGACCTTTGGTCTGAGGATGATTCTTAGCGTGAAACTACTGTTTAGTGCATAATGCGCTTTACAGTCTTAATCCCTTACATCATAAGACATATCCAATGTCTGTACTTAATAATCCGTGCTTTTCGCACTTTATAGTCCTTAATTATCTGTTCTCTGGTTCCTCTGTGTTGCTGGTTCAACTGAATTCCAACAATTCTTCTTCTCGACTGTTTGTGGTAGTAGCTGTTCTTGTCTGATCTTGCGTCGTTGTCTGTGGTACGAAGTCGACTACCTCCCGTGTTTCTTACACCACTCGTTCACATGCATGGGGTACCTTACTAGTACATTACTACTTACCCAACTTACTCATAAATGAGCGTGTCAGGCCTGCAAACCCTGTGGGGTGCAGTCGTCCCACGTCTCGTTTTAGTAAACTCATGGTGTCCGTCACACGTTTAGCTATTGCTAATTATGAAGTATTCTGTTGTCGATCTCCTCTTTCATCGTTCCATAATAACATTTATTGTTCTTCTTGAAGTTAATCAAGGGAAGTCCATTTACTGTGTCCTTGGTTATGGTATACTCCAGCTCCTTTTTGTATTCCGTCGTGATTCGGTCTCTTAATAATTGAGGTCTCTTCGTAGGGCCTCTTATCCTGTTCCTCATATTTTTTCTACTAGGAATGCACTTCCAGTTCCTTAAGGAATGGGTAGTGTGCTTCCTGTAAAATCTTACCTAACTAGGTCCAGACTACTGGCATCAATGCTCAGTTCGTCTACCATCTTATTTTCTTACTTATACTGGTCTTAACTCATAAATCTAATTGCCTCAGTGTCAATATTTGACGGCTCATACATAATGGTCGCCTTACCGCGCACCATGACTTAATCCACCTTTCTAACTATTGTACTCACGACCACTACTACCGTGGTAGTTGGCTCTTACTATGTTGCCCATTGATGGTGCAACCTCTTACTCATTTATTCTAATGTCTTACCATATAATCAATCCCTTCTTGGTGTAAACACACTGGGAGTTCTCTCATTCCGGTATTGGCGGTTGTCGTACCGTGTTGTAAAATAGTTGACTCTTGATATGAAGATGTTATGCTCCAATCTCAGATTCGTAAGTAGGCTAATTTCTTTCGCTTTCTTTCATCCTTAGTGATGTTATCTATCATGTAGTTTAACTGATTACTGAAGAAGTCATCCACTGAATCACAAGCTCTTCTGAGCATTGATTAATTGACGTGCCACAATGTGCAGTCACAATGTTTATCTCTGACCATTACTAATTCTTACATCCTGGGTGTTGGATATGGGGTCTATCTGTGCGACCTTCCTTATTACTCAAGTGTATCTGGTATGTTCTAAGGTGATCTCAAAGTTCATAGTCTCCATTTTCTAAATAAAGTGTATTTTATCTCTAATATGTGAAAGCCCTTTTGAGGGGTTCATTCCCACTCATGGCCTCACAACAAGGAGAGGTATCCCCACCCTAAAAGGCATGGTTTGTTCTCCGCTCCTGTCCTTAGCATTATCTCAATATTCTCATTGGTACCCTTTCTTGGTAATGTTCTTCCCAATCTAAGTTATAGGTTTGGTAACCGTTCATATCTACAAATTGTAGTCCCTTCGTGGCTTAAACAAGCTCTCTTATAACTTACTGCGCCTCGGGCTCTGATGTGGTTAACATCCTTGGCTCGTAGGCTCTTAATGCTTAATGTCTCAGTTCATTATTTGTACTCTTACTCATCTGCAGGTCATCCCTATAAGATTCTAGTTCTTTGAGCACTATCCACCGTTAGGTTACATACTAAATGTAGTATCGGGTTTCATGATAAGTTGCTGCAACCTACTTCCTGCTAGGGAAGTTGTTCAGGTAATCTAAGGTTACTTAATGTCTTTGACAATGCTGTCATTTTACTAGACTTACGTCTTTTAATAGTCAAGGTTAGGTTCGTGTTAGGCGCTTGCCTTACGGTGTCCAAGTTGGATATCATCCTGTCGTCTTATGCTTCCATCTCAACGCTTCGTTCAACTTCTGTTGACTACGCCATCCGTTGATGATCAATCATACTTGGGTGTTAATGAGTTAGACGAACAGTATTAGCTGTCATTCATCAGTTTGTTAGGCTCGACTATGCCCGCTCTGTGGGGGTAGTCCTCTGAGCTTTCCTCCGTGGGATTCGTATGTCCTTAACCCTTGGTAGGTTATATCTTAAGTTTATTTCTTTTATCTTTGTTTTCTGGGCTTTCCAACACCTTCATTGTAGAATGTTTGTTATTGGTATTTTTAGTGTCCAAACTGAGAGTTTTATCCCATCCCTGTTGGGAGTCGTTCGGTCGACTGCCTTTATTGTATCTCTTGATACATTCCATGTATGTTGTTACTTACGTGGTGTTTTTGCTCGAATTATTGAGCGATCTCTGAGATTTTCCTCGTGGAGTTTGAGATTGGTGTTCTTACCGTACTGTCGGTCGTTGTTGTAGTGGGTTATACCGTTGCTAGTATTTATATGGTTTAGTATTTCGTCTAAGCTCAGCTCCCTGCTGGCTGATGTGTCGGTTCATCTCATCATGGTCAGGCCGTCAGGCCCTTCCAAGGTCCTATTTTTTTTCTGTTCTTATAGATTTACAATCAGGTATTAATATATACTACAACTGTAGCGTTCTCTTATTTCGCCTTGATGGCTTTTCGTGTGGCTTAACCGTGGTAGCACTTGCTATGGCAAGTGCGCCATGCAGGATGGGTTATTGGTACAAGGTACATCGGTAGTGATACTCCCTTCTAATTTCCATGTAATCGGTAGTCCTCGGGACTCCTTCGATAGTCTCTTATTTTGGATAACCGTCCATCCGGCAGTTTCCTTGTTGTTTGACAGTACTGTCATACATCAGGGCGTTCCTCTTTCTGAGGGAATCCCTTAATATTTCCTTATGTCTTATTCCTCGCTCCTGTCTCCACACATTTTGTTGTGGTTATTATGTAATAATTCTCTTTTAGGCACTACCTCGTAGTCCTATTTCGGTATACATTTGTATGAATTTCTACCGTCGTCCCCATTATTTCGGCCAGGTCTTATAACCTTCCTCATTGTATGGGGTTTGGAGTTCCCGGTTCTCAACTGGACTTTCCAGTAATCTCAATCCTCGTGCTTGTATTATCCCACTGTTATGCTCACTCGAACTGCTGTCCGGTACTCATGTCTCTTATCATTTCCTTATCCATTGCACGCGTAGTGCTTCCCTTACCATTGGTATCGCGGGTTATTTCGACTGCGTAGCATGTCGACCCATGTTGCCGGTAATTTCCGTTCCCTTACTGATAGTATTCCATAGGTAGCGCCTGTTTCACTGTTGCGCTCCATTGAAAACCTCCAAGTTCTCCGTAACTGTTGTACAACAAGTTGTTTCTTGTATTGCTTACTGTTAGCAACTGCCAGATCGGGTTCCCCCGAGTAAGAGAAGGCTTTCTTCTCTCTGGCGTCTGTTCCACATATTCAGGGTTAGGGATGTGGAGGGCGGGCCTAGGTACTATGGATATCCGGTAAACACCGGGAAGTCCTGGCTAACGCACCTCACACTCTATCTCTCAACCCTTAACCCATAACTCAATCTCAACCTCATCATTCTCCTAAGTTCGGTATTTCTTGTCTTCAGAGCGTAACTACGCTCTGATACCACTTTTTGTAACACCCCAACTCAATCCAGATGTGGTCTCGCAACTTAACAGTATATATATAAACATGTCACAGCGGAATTCTTTACAATCCAGGACCTTGCCACGGTCTGACTACAGAATATACCGAACGTTAGTGCAACAACCTTAAACATTTACATATCCTTCTTACAACCCCCTCACATCCTATACATCTTACTAATTCAAATTGCCATACGAGTGTACATGCACAACTCGTAGGCCACTCTTAACCCTTAACACTTGTATCCTCTTCTTACTCTCGCGACGGCCGCTTCCTGTTGTACCTGTGTAGTAAAAACAGCCCCCAAAGGGGGTCAGCACGAATGCTGGTACGATCCCCTCATGGCCCCCAAGCTAACGTGGCTACGACGACTAATTGTCGATAGCATGGAGGTTGATTAAATGCACAACATAATAGTAAATGCTGTAAACAACAATCCATATATGAACAATCAAAGTTCACACACAATGAACGACTTAAATGCGTTCCCTTAATTGGAGAGTTAGTTATTTAGCTCCTTAAGTAATGTTCCCTCTTAACCTTAGTCCATCCTTATCTCACCTTAATCTTAGTCTTATCTTAACCTAAGAAACAACCATCCTTTAATAAGGAGTGGATGTTGCTTATCTTAATCTTAGTTATACAAATCATCCTTTAAAAAGGAATGATTGTAACTTATCTTAATCTTAACTTAATCTTAATCTTAACTTAATCTTAATCTTAACTTAATCTTAATCTTAACTTAATCTTAATCTTAACAATACAAATCATCCTTTAAAAGGAATGATTGTAACTTATCTTAATCTTAACTATACAAATCATCCTTTAAAAGGAATGATTGCAACTTATCTTAATCTTAACTATACAAATCATCCTTTAAAAGGAATGATTGTAACTTATCTTAATCTTAACTTATTCTCAGAATACAAACCGTTCCTGGAGGGGAATGGTTGTAGCCTAAGTCCAAACCTGGGATTTAGGTGATCCCACCGCACCATCTTAATGCCACCTACCCTGGACGGGAATCCAGCGTAGCTGAGCCGGCAACCGGCCCTAGGCTACAAGTCCGAAGACAAGTCCTTAAGCGGAGGGCGGATCTGATTCAGATACCGTCCCCCTTTTTCCTTAGCATGCATGACCGGAGATCGGTCCCGGGTTTCCTCACTCAAGTTCCAGTTAGTAATAGTCTCAAGACCATGTTTGTTGGTTAACCTCTTTCGGTTCATATCGTCCCTCATTAGGGGGCGTTCCTTAGTCTCACTCAATTCCTTACTAAACATTGGTTAGTAAGTTCTCACGGTATGTTGTGTTAGTTTTCAAACATCACACAACAATACAATATATATAATATGTTCCGGTTGCATGCTTTATCTTGTTTAGTAAGCACACAAAACAAATAGCACACAAGCCGAGGGACACCTCGTTAGCAAGCAGGTCACAAGAGAACTGTACCGTTCACCGTTGGTCGTTCGGCTGCTTACTCTCTTCCGGAGTCCAAACTCCCAAGTCCTAAAACATTCATTCAGTTTTAGGTTGTTAATCACTTAACTTAATATGACTTGCTTAACTTGTTTAACTTACTTAATTCCTTAATGATCCCCACCTAACACCTCTTAAGTCTTACAACTTAATCTTACAAACTTAATCTTAAACTTTCAAGTTTATACTTAACTTAACTTAATCCCTTAAGTCTTTATGCCTCTAATCATCATTGCCCCCTTAATGGGGTACCATTAATACCACTAAACTCTCTTAGGGTTTCTTTTTTTTTTTTTTTATGGTCCGACCGACCCACCGACCGACCCACCCCCTGGGTAGGTCGGCTGCAGAGAACATCCAACTTCATAGTTTCAGCCCGACCGACCCAGACTGGGGTCGGTCCCCTGGGTAGGTCGGCTGCAGAAACTTCCCATACATTGTCAAACTTTCTCCAAATCTTTCCTCAAGCCTCCTAATGTGTTCTAACATCATTTGGCACATCAAACACACCTTATAACCTCCACCAAACTCATTAAAACAACTTCCAAAGATCCTCTCAAACATTTACTCAATTCTTGCAAGAAATTCCTAACACTTGTTAACTAATTCCTTATTTCTCTAACATGTGCATTCTATCTAAAACTTCAACTAACCAAAGTGTTTCTTTCCTACCCATATAACTCCTCCTTAACATCATTGCACTCCATCTTTGCTTGTTAAACCTTCCAAGGTCATCTTGCATGTCCATGCACAATTTTCCCTTCTTTCCTTTGGTTACTCATCACTCTTAAACTCTTAAGCATACCTATACCTTTCTTTCCATTACCTTAATACCTCGACATTGTTCTTCATTTACCTTAACCATGCAACGCCCTCCTTAGACATTCCCACTTCTTTTATGCAACTTACTCACCATTCTCATGATCATAACCTCTTATACGTTACTAGTCATTTCCTTGACGACTTACAACATTCTCCTACCATTTTCACTTCCACCACCCAAGTCCGCACATTACCATTCAACTAAACCTTACTAGTCCACCACTAACATCATCACACTTACACAAGGTTCTCAAAACTCTCATTGTCTTACTCTCTAGTTCATACCTAAATCTCCTTAAGGCATTATACACCTTTCCTTAAAACTTATGCACAAGTCTTACATTCCTCATATCATGATTTTGGTGTGTTTAGTACACTCATCTAAACTCTAATTGCTCATAAACCATCCTAGGTCATTCTAATCCTCAAGAACTCCTTAGTTAACTCATTTCCACTCAAATTCCATTTAATGATCCCTAGTGAACCCTAGGGCATATTAACTCACCACTACCACTTAAACACTTTGTTTTCTACTCAAATTTCGCCATAGCTTCCCTAGTATCTTATCATGCCCAAATGCATTATTTTTCCTCATTCAACCATCTCACACACATCAAGTTCTTCTCATCATATCTCATCACCCAAACCAACTCATTCACAACAACTCAATATATTGCAATAATCTTAAATTGCATAGCACTAAGGATCTTAAATGACATGGCTCTTAGGCCCTTAAATGACTTAAACTTAAACACTGAATTTCCCACATATAAAAGCTTTCAACCTGCAAATACACCCATCAATCTCATAGTAATTATAATGCTCTTAAAATCCACCTTAAACTTATATTACTAACTCATTCTCATTGGCTCCTTAGTCACCAGTTCATAAGCTTATTTAAGTTCTTTTTCTTAGGTTATATAACCCAATACACAATGTAAGCTCTAAGCCACATTGGTATCCACCTAAACTCATCCCTTAAAACTTAAACCACCATTAGGTAAGCATTTTACCTTGTTTTCTCAAGCTTATCTTAACTTCCTCCTTAGACCTTCTTCTTGCATGAATCTCGGCCACCACTTAAATTCCCCTTGCCAATGTTCTAATCAATGTACAAGGACTCATATGAGTACTAAAAATACACTAACCTCAGGAATGAAAACCTAGGTTAAAAATGTGTTTTAAGGTCTTATAATGAATATTTACCTTGAAGTCTGAAGTAGGCTTGGATATGATCAAGAAGGACCCCCTAGCCCTTGGAGAATAGAAACACAGCGAGAACAAGGCATAAAAATGAAGCCCCATGAGTATAAATTTTCGGTAATGGAGAAGAATGGGGGAAACTTGGTTTTTCTTACATATTCTTTACCTTAAGAGAATGGAGAAGCTAATGAGCTCTTCAACTTATTTTCCCCCCTTCAATGGCGATTTCCCATGGCTCCAAAATGAGGCTTTTCAAATTTTGAAAAGATTGGAAGCAAGGCCTTGGTCTAACTAAGAGAAATCTATGCTTAGTTTTTGATTTGGAGCTAAATGAGCAAGTTATGGACAAGGCAAGGTTAGGCAACAATGGGGCTGCTTGGGACGGTTTGGAACAGAGGAAAAGAAGAAAAGAACCGTGGAAGAAGAAGAGAAATGAAGAAGAGAGGAGGAGAGGTAGGCTAATATAAGGTATTTGCTTTTATAAAGCAAATAGTACTATTCTCTCTTTTACTCTTCTTTTCCTTTATTTGCTTAGTCATGTGGTGACTCCTCACATCAAAAACCGGCCCCCTCTTGTAGTTGGAGATATTTATGGTCTTAGTTGACCATCTCATGACTTATGTTGACTTAAGCTTAATTTGGGAACTATTTGGCACTATTCACTAATTAGTGCACATATTCGTGAACTTTTTGGTTCCCATTGATTAGGCTTCCTAATGTGATACTAATTAGTACACATGTTGATTAAAGAGTAATGATGGACATTTAGCCACTCAAATCTAAGACAATTTCTCAAAATGTGCTTTAAGACTTCTTAAAGCACATTTTGTGTTTAACTTGTTTTCAAGCTTGGTTTTCTTTGCTAATTGATTTAAAATGACCATTAGAATATTACTAAGGTCTTATCATGATATTTGGGTACTCACCCAAGTCTCTCCAAGCTTAGAGCACATTTTTGCCCTAATTGCCCTTAAGGCATTTCCTTGTGTTTTCCTTGGTTTAAATGTCTAACAATCTTTCTAAGGCATATTTTAGCCCTACTACATCATGATTGATGTTTACTTAGCATATTAGTTTGGGGGTATTTCAGCAGTAGCCACTCCAACGGTAGAGTCTCCGACCAACGAGCCATTCTAGCTCACGGGAAATTTTCTTGATACTTATGGACCCGTACGCGGACATCCTGGTATCGTTTTTGTGATCACAGCGCGCACCAAGAGCCACATCCCTTGGCTTTACTAACTTTCCATTAAATAATTATACCATCGCATCGCATTACCATTTTCCCTAACACAGCAGACTAAGGTCATTAGTCCAATCCGGAGTTGTAAACTCGGGATCCAGTGTTAGATACGAGAGCGGCGTATAGAAAGGCCAATGCTCCGTATAAAAGTCTTGGATAATATGTATATGTTATTATCCTAGTGCTACAACGTTTACTGACGTTCCTTATATTTCATATAAGAGCACCATAACCGCTAGTTCATTTTATATATTAGGTTCATATATACGAACCAATACTGTTACTCAACAACAGTAAATAATAACAGCTATAAAATACAATTCATGCATATTAATTAACACCTTCAGACAAACAATCTTATCACAGATCACACAGAATCGAACTGAGGAAGCCCTCAGACAACAGAGACACATAACAACATACAAGTTATATCACCAAATCCAAGCCCAAGGAGCACCTTAGGACAACTCGGATCAACCCACCCACTTTACATAGCCGTTGCACCCTGATCGTATTAACTGTGGAGTATGAATCAGCAAGATCTATGCTCCGTGTAGTCCACTAGCTCTTCGAGCGTCTTGTCAGAAGTATAATCTAAACGGTTAAAACTATAAGTCAGTATCCTGACTAACTACATCCGGTATTTCCGAATATAAGTAACCCCGACAGTTCACCCTGTTTCTACATTGTTGTTACAGGTTTCTCTAAAACAATCGGCTTTGTTACTTAAAACTCATACGTCATATTTTCAACTGTTAAGTTTAATTCGTTGTATTTCTTTAATCTTATCCACCATCTAGTTTAGTACATAACCTATAGTTGCATGTATGCATGCATTGTTTATTATATCCTTTTTCGATTTGTATCATTCAAAGACTCATAACATATATTTTGTAACTATATTTTTTTTAAAATAACCACCACCATTAAATCATATGGTTCCAACCAAAATATATATATCCACCTATATACATTATTCTTGTGTATGTATATATTCACCACGTAGTAATTCCCATGAGTTAAATAACTCTTTATATTTTATGTTACATTTTATCATCTTCTTTTAGATGATCTGAAATACCCTTAAATTAATTTAAATTAATTTAGGGGATTTCTTTATTAAACCGTAAATAATACTATTAATATTAAATTATGGTATGGAATTATGAATATTAAATTATTATTGGGCTTGTGAAATTTATTTAGGGGTTTTCTCCTATTAACCCTATTATTATACATTATTAGATAGTATTATGAATTTAATAATAAGATTTATAAGTCAATAAATCTTGGGAAAATTACTAACACTCCAAATATATTATAAAGATTAGGAAGTGTTGGAACATTGTTTTGAAACATAAAATCATAAAATTCTAGAAACCTTAAAGCTTATTAAGCCTTGCTAGAGTTGACTTTTTAAGAATGGTCAAACCAGGCCATGAAACCTATACCAATAAATAGGTTATGAAAACCATGAAGATCGATAAAAAGACGTCAAAAACGGATCATCCTAGCCAAAGTTATGCTAGATTGAAGTTTTGAATCAAAATTTTAAGAGATGCCACGTGTCACTCTGTAATGGGTCGCCCACACTTAGCCGATTCTCTCCCTGAATTTCGGTAACCGATTTCATTACTTGCCCTAACTTTAGACGGCTATAACTTTTACATCTCTCAATATTTTTCCAGTGCCGTCTTCTCCATTCTCTTCTCCTACAATTCCTCTTTCCAAACCATTACTCATACAAACCCTAACTCAGTCTGAATCAACCGGAAAATTGAGTCAAAGTAGCCACCTGCGAAAACTGGAACTGCAATTCCAGATTTTTCTTCGAAACAGGTAAATTCGATCAGCCATAACTTCTTCATTACTCATTTAAATTCCATGTTCTTTAGCTCGTTTTGAAGAGCTCTAATTCCTCTAAAACTTTCGTGTTTATGGTCTAAGCTAATTCTCAACGGATTGGAAGTGTAAGACGTCTAAAGTTTCGGTTTCATCAGCACATAAAAATCATACCGAAACAGAGAGGTTAAACTCGTGTTTTGCGACTTCAATATCTTTCTGTATGGTGCGAGTTAGGTTTAGTTCTTGCTACCAATACGTAGATCTACGTTTGTTCTTTCCAATGAGCCTTACTCATAATCTAACTCGTTTGTACTGCTAGTTATAGATCCTCAAAGTTGGCACCACGAACTGTCTAAAGTTTGAGTTTTTCCAGTTTTCCGAATTGGAATTCACCCAATTCACACAATCCGGTGAGTCTCTGATCAAATTGCTCCGATATTGTTGTTCGTAGTCTTGTTTTCGACCTAAACCCATGTTCCAATTAGTCAATTATGTGTTAGATTAGGAGAATTTGTATGAATTGTAATCGAATTAAATCCTGTACCGAAATAAACCCTAACTCTCGAATCGATTTCGAATCTTGATGTATACTGCATTATAATTGGGGAAATTGACACCAATAGAACCGAAATTTGATTACGAATCCATATAAACAAGAATCACTCGATTTCGTTCTGTAGATTGTGAGAAAAACGGGATTTAGTACTCGTTCCGTTCTGGGGTTGCTGAAGAACTTGGGCGATTCGGCCGTCCGATCGTAGTAAAAGAAACGGACGGCCGAGATTAAAACGTTTAAGTTTAAGTGTTTAAGTTTTTATATTAATTTCAGAAATAAACCCTAACTTGTTGAATCTATTTAAATGCCTTCCCGAATGTATTTTGGCACGAAATTTTAACCGTAGATTCCTTATTTAATCTAGTTTATTTTTATGTAAATTAATATGGTTTTGGAGTTTTTAAACGTAAGTTATGATTTTTGCAAGTTGCGGGTTTTCTGGAATTAGTTGGCCAAATTAAAAATATATTTTTACGAAATAAAAATTTTATAATATGTCTAAAATGTTATAGTTACTGTACATTAAATTTGGGAATTTTTGGGCAATGGTAAAAGGTTTTAAAAATTGTGTTTGAGTTTTTCATAAGAATAACCTATAATATAAGGTTTTTAATGTAACCAAAAATTAAAGTATGGTTGTTAATTAACTTTTAAGCTGGGGAAATAAAGTAAACTAAATTAACATTTTATAACAGTAAGTTTATAAATGTTTTTGTAGCTTTTAAGAGAAGTGAAATTATTTAATACATATATACTTACTTAAGTAGAAACTTATATAAAATAAGGAATTTAATTATCCTACATTTTATTTACTATATTGTATGGGAGTTAATATTTTTAATTTAAACTAAGGAAAATATACATATATATATTTCTATACATATATATAAAAGGAATAAAATAGTAACTTAGGTTAAAGCAAGGAACTAATAAATTAACACTTATAAAACTAAATATTATAAGAGTATCGTAAGATATAGTTAAAGGAAATACTTTATAGAACATACATGGAATGCAGTTAGTAATAAGATAGTTTAAATATAATAAGTTACGTAGGGAATGTCTTAATTAAATTCTAATATAGGTATACTATATATATTAAAGGGAAACGCTTTATTTTATAAACCGTATATCGGTTTGTAGTTATGCCTAAAAGTTTTAAACTAATTAAATACAATAAATTACATAAATAATGTTTGAACAAATCCTAGTATATATAATATATATATTTGTAACACCCCATCCAACAACAAACACATAACAACAATCTGCAGCGGAAACTCAACTCATCACATTACTTATTTCAATGGTGTTACACGCCGTTAACCACCCACGTGGCTAACAAGGCTAATACATGTACTTTGTATCGGTCTGATGGACTAGACTCCCGAGCAACTACACGTAACATTTGCTTCCCTTAACAACAATCCATATACTTATTACATTCCAACCGTACCGAGTATTTACAAACTAATGCCGATAACAATTTCGGTCTTACTACGCCTACAATGCTTACGCCATTTAAATGGCTACCCATGTATAAACATCTACCCCGTCCTACTCTCGAACGGCTTCCAGCTCCTTGTACCTGAAATAGAAAAGGAGAGAAAGGGTGGCCCCCAAGGGGCTCAGCACCTTTGCTGGTATGGTAATCCCGCAGCCCACATGCTACCGGGCCACGCACAACTAATTGTCGTCTTAGCATGCAGTTGATTATATTTAAATCATGCATACAAGCCATAAACATACAACACATAACATTTCGCCTCAATGGGCTCAATCTATAACCAACACATCCACACTTAACCAACCATCCAATGATTCCTTAAACCCTAGAGTGGCTCTCCTCTGAAACGGAGCTACTTCCTTAACGAACGACATGTACCCATTAATCGGGTTATCCTTAAACGCCTCTTGTCACAAACTGGGATTCATTTCCATGATCCACACACTCCATATCCTACAACATATCTCATTCCTCACATAACAAAACATAACAAACCTTTCTTGTTTCGACGTACACATGATAACATCACAATCATTTTAAACATCCAATATATATATATATATATACCATAGCATAGCAAGGGAATTTGCATAGCACCATAACATTACATAACACCATAAAATCGGTTCTCACAAGGAACCTTCCACCATAGTTAGTATACCAGTGAGCCTAGAGATTATTACCAATCCCATGTTAAGCTCGTTACCAACCTCGTTACCGTCCGTTATATTGAACGGTTAACTTATACCCAAGGTGTGTCGGATATAGTAATCCCAAGCACACCGAAAACATTCGTATGCCCCTGTGGCCCGACGTGAGTCAGTAATAGCTTTGGATAAGCTAAGGGAAGGTGAAACCAAATTGGAATACAACCTATACATACACCAAGAGAGCCGAACCGGATATGACATCGACTCCCGTCCATCACACGCGTGGCCGGAACAACCGGACTCCTCACCCCCCATTAGTACACACACTTAATAATAAGTAGTTAGAGATCCATTATGGAGCCTACCACATCCACACACCATACGGTATCATAACCGAGTTAAGCACACAAGGGAGGTTCACACACTTGCATACAACAACAATGTCCAACTAACTCACACATAGCCGTGGTTAGCACGTTCCCAAGGTTTGGGCCGCAACTCCGAATACCGATCACTCATGTGTTCCTAGATTTGGTTAGCTAAGGTTTAACACATATTTGAGGTTAAATGGTATCGGAGGCCAAATTCGCCACATAAATGAATTACTATAAACTCATTACATGTTTTATCTTACAAGGTGGCAAACACTCAGTAAAACATATTGGCATACAAGCCGGTGTAATCCGGTAGGACACAGGTTGCAAGAAAACCATACCTGTCACCGGAGTCCACTTTACCACGTCCACTTATGTTCCTCGAGCAATTCTCGAACAACTGTAACATCACATGTTTTTTTAACATCGGGGTAGCATGATTATTTAATGTCTAATGCTTAACTTTTTCCCCGTTAACTTAGTTACATAACTTCACTTTTAACTTTTTTACTTTTACATTTCATACAACTTTTCACCCACTTAATTGTCATTAAACTCACCTAACATGTCCTTAACAACCTTATAACATCATTACTATCAATCCCCATCATTACATATCATTTCATAACCTTAACCATGTTTTTGGTCCGACCGGACTTACCGACCGGACTTGTCCATGTCCGGTCGATTCCAGAACATTTCCGTCAAAATTTTTCTACTCCGACCGACTTGTAAGTCCGGTCCTATGTCCGGTCCATTCCAGAAACTAATTCTCCAGGGTAAACTGGGCCCGACCGAACTTGCAAGTCCGGTCGCAAGTCCGGTCTGCCCCAGATCTTTGTTTTCCTTTTTACATTCAACTCCAAACTTCACCCCATATATCCTAGTATACCCTAACCTCATTTGGGCACTTCAAACACCCCTTAAGATATCCTTAAACACTCACAAAACTCTTTTTCTAATTCCTTAAACCTTTACTTATATCTTCACAAAATTTCTAACACTTACAATGTTTTCTCCTAGTTTTTCAAGTGGTGTTTCATCCTTAATAACCTTTATACCAGAGTGTTTCCTCACCATCATAACATCATCTCCCAAGCATCTTCTCTTACTAACCAAATCTTCTCTTTCACAACTCCTTAAAGTTCCTTTCTCAAAACCTTATCTATACATTATTCCCACCTTGCACATCACATAACCTAAACCTTAAACAAACTTCTTCAAGACTTTAATACATTCTCAAAACACACATTGAATTCCTAGAACTTCCAAGATAACACCTAAATCCTTGCATCACTCTAAATCACCTTAATACTTGTTTTCTTCTCAAGTAAACATTTATTCACCTTTAACACTTCCTAGTTCATCAAAACCATTTAAAACACTTAGATCTTCTTACACATTTTCCCAAATTTGGCCATAGCTTCTCTTGTATATACTCACATCCAACCACTTAGGTTTTTACCTTATTTCATTCAAGAACACCTAAAATCCATCAAACACATTTTTATACACAAGACTTCACACATTTAGCACTACATCACAATATAGTGCATAACTTAAATTGCTTGGCACTTAGGCCCTTAAACAACATGGCTCTTAGGCCCTTAAACAACATAAACCTTAAACACTGAATCTCCACAATATATAAGCCTTTGACCTGCAATTACACACACCAAGACATATGTTCCTTTACTAGTCTCCTTGAGAAACACCTTACTAAGTCATTCACCATTTGCTCTTTAGGTAGTTTTAGCAAGCATTATAAGCTCATTTCTCCTAAGGCATTAAACCACATTGAGATAGTATGTTTACCTCTTTTCCACTCAAACTTCTTTCTTGTTTCCTCTTAAAACCGGTAGGGCATTTCACTCCTTGTCAACTACTTAACAATATACAAACATCATAATGAGTTTTCAAGCTTTAAGCTCCATCTCATTGTAAACCCTAATTACATATATTGTTTTAACACATCAAGGTAATTGTTTTACCTTTGAATGGAAAGAGAGCTTGAATGAGTATCAAGAGAGGACTCCTCCTAGCCCTTGGAAGATTTAAATGAAGCTAAAACAAGACAAGAAGACACCATTACAAGGTGCATTTTCGGTCAACACCAAAAATGAAGGAAATGGAGTTTTCTTTGGTTTTTCCTTACCTTGAAGCAAAGGTGATCAACAAGGCATAAAAATATTAGCTCAAGCTCCTTCCATGGAAGTTCTCCTTGGCACCGAAATGGTGGTTTTGATGATTTGAAAAGACAATGTTGTAGAGCTTGCTCCAACTAAGAGAACGGTAGTCTCGGAATTAAATTCGGAGCATGGAGTCATAAGTTACAAGTGAAGAAGGATGAAGAATGGTATGGTTCTGTTGGAAACCGATGGAGAGAGGAGGAAGAAGATGGCCATCGTGGGAAATGAAAGGAAAGAAGAGAATGAAGAGATAAGTTTGCTTTTGTTAAGATATTTATTCTTATAAAGCAAATAGTACATTAATTAGTCATTCTTTCTTTTCTTAGTAAACTAACAAGGGTGGTGAGTCACCACACCTTAAAAACCGGCCCCCAACAGTACCTAGGGGTGTTTTAGACTTTATTAATCAATTGTCTCACTTATAGTAACATATGTTACAAACTAGCTTATAAAAACCACTATTCACCAAAAACAAGGCACATAGAAGTGAAATTTTTGATTTCCCATTGATATAGCCACCCAAATGTGATACTATATAGTACACATGTTAATTAAAGAGTAATGATGGACATTTAGCCATTCAAAACTCATTTACAAGACAATTTTTCAAAAACGTGCTTTAAGACTCCTTAAAGCACATTTTGCGTTTTAACTTGTTTTCAAGCTTGGTTTTCTTTAGTAATTGATTTAATATGTTCATTAACATATAAATAAGGCATAGGTATGACCATTAGGCCTTATACACATTTATCCCAAGCTTAGAGCACATTTTAGCCCATATTGACCTTAAGGTATTTATTTGTGTTTTGTTTGGTTTCATTGTCTACCAAAGTTTCCTAAGGACTTAATTAGCCTTATAAAGTCATAATTAAACATTATCAAGTCTTGGTAGGCTCTTTGGGTCCTAACCAAGTTCACTCCAAGCTTAGAGCATGTTTTTGCTCAAACCGTGTCTTAGTGTTTTATTGTGTTTTACCATGGTTTAAATGTTTCATTTATGTTTCTAAGGCACTTTTTAGCCTTTAAATACCATAGTTTAACATTTACACAACATACCAAGGTTTGGGGTATTTCAATCTACCCCCCTTAAAAGAACTTCGTCCTCGAAGTTCACATTTCCTCGCATCATTGGATTAGAATACGGGAATTACTTATAGCCATAAAACTTCCATTACCAACCACCCTTTACATCCAACCTCGGACTTAATGGTCCGGGCAACATATCCACATTATACATAAAATATCATACTCACATGGTAACCTCGGACTTAATGGTCCGGGTACCTTCACCACACTTGCACCTATACAATATCCCTCAGACTCTTAGGTCTGGGTGACATAACCACATTTGGACTCATAGGCCCGGGTAACACAATCAATTCAGAACCCACTCACATTAGAACTCAAGGTCTAACATAATATTTATTACTTATTCCACACAACATGTCTTAGCATGTATATCAAACAGAAATACCTTTTCCATCTCTCCATGGGTTCGAATCCCACGTTGAGTACATATACACTGTGATCCCGCAGAACCCGGTCGCGATGGACACCTTCTGGTCCCCGTTCCTTTGGGAGATCAAAACATTCACTTAATTTTTAACATATATACTTCTCATGTCACCGGTCCGAAGACAAAGGCTCATACGTCCTCAGCTCGTGAGCAAGTACTACCAAAAATATTCTTTACTAGGTTAAGTATAAGAAGATCTTTTATTCAAAATATTAATCGATTGTTTGAAAACACCACACAACTCCAAGTCCAATTTATGCTCCTTGTATTTTTTTAACATGGTTGTTTGTGACCACTTACAGGGAGCTTCAAGAGTCATCCAACCCTGATGTGATCAGCATCAGTGTTGAACTATCTTTCCACCCCAATTTGTGTTCGGCTTCCCTTGATCTCATGATAATCAAGTTTCACCTCCCACTTCTTTTTCAACCAACAATTAATTCAAGCATATCCCATTTTCCATCTTTAAATCCTTCTAGTCATAATCATTACATCTCCAAGGGATAGAACTCCGTCTATCGATCTTCACCCAAATCCAACTTAATTCAAGTTACCTAGGAAACTTAATTCTCACTAGGTTCTATGTCGGTCTTATACCCCTCATAAATCACAACACTGTATATATATACATATATTTTTTATCAAAATACAATACATGGTTTACATTTATGCACCGTCGGGGTTTTAGTTCCCCGGGAGTTTCTTTACTCCCTTCCACTTGTACTAACACCACTTCCCACAATGGTATTCGCATCTTCTGTGCGCAATTACCACAATTTAACCACAAATAAATGCGTATGTTTATATAACACACGCGCCAACCATCATAACAAATCATTTTGTGCTATGCACAACCCAGTTCACGTACACTTGTACGGTAAAACACACTAAGTGGTTTTGCGCTCTACCCCCTTAAAAGGGATTACGCCCACGTAATCAATCACTGAGCATTAGCTTAAAATGTTCTGCCGTCGTGAAGTGTTTTAACTTCCACGCGGTCTATTACACAATGGATTCTGATTAGAGGATCTTAACCATATTAGCGGTTTAGTTCCTAAACCAAGAATTCGCATTGGAGTTGTAACTCATAACCGGTTTCGGTCCTGGCCTGTAAGGCTTCTAGGCATTGATGACTAGCCATCCATTCATATTCACAATGTATATTCGGCATTTGATGCATGGGCTCACTGGCCTCTCTGTCGCCATTCTGTTAATTATAGGGCTAGTTTGCCCCATTCGTTACTGTTACTGTATTGTACATCTCCAATGTATTACCCTTATCTTGGGAAGGATGGTTTCTCAACCGACGCATGGTATCTCTTACCCTGAGCGAATTCGGTGAGTTTCAAAACTTTCCATCCACTTCTCCAATAGCTTACAGCGTAAACTACTATGTAATTCACAATGATTGACTTGCTTCTACCGACTTACTGTCGGTTGAGATTGAGCTACTACTTAGTGTGTAGTGCTCTCTCAGCTAATTACAACATTTGGGGTATATTCCATACCGATATTTGGCATTTAGTGTTACTATTTATTTACTGTTAATCATGTCTCCACCTTTGGTTTTGTACATGTATTCTTTCATTCCTGCGGCCTTGCATTACCTATGCATCGGCCATTATAATATTATTCCTCCACAATTACCATGCCTCTGATTCCTAGCTATCTCACTTGATCATTACTGCGCAAGAGCAATACCAAAACACTCAGTCATACAGAGTGCAGAGGCGTAAACTCTTGACAGTAAATCTCTCATGCGATTGCGATAGGAATTTTCACTGTGTTTCACTGAAATCCTTATCACCTAACACTTGCCACCGGCTTACTGCTCGGTTCGTTTGCTATCACATACTGTTGTATCTCCACTGGGGTTAACTCACAACTCTGCTTATTTGTCATACCATCACTTAGCAATACTTATACAACGGTCGCTTATTGCACACCGTATCCTCTTCCATTATATAGCATCAACTTATACTGTATCCGTATTATATTAGCTTCCGCTATTACGCTAGGTTTATCTGGCCACTTATTTGGCTGATTTTTGAATATATTACTATTTTTCCCCTTGAGCGTTGTTCGCTACACATTTAGCTTCACACACCTACGGTGATTGCTACCAAACTTATTACTCTTCCTGTGTACACAACTGGTACGAGCACTTCTTTTCGTGTTATTTTATTCAAATCATTCTAGGGTAATAACCACATGGTTAATCTCTGACATATCTCTTGAACTTGGCTCACCTAACTACCGCTCCTGCGGTTTCACAATATCGAGAGGTATCCCCACTCTTAATGCAGTGGTTCGTTCTCCGCTCTATTTCCTTGTGTAACATATACTTCTGCAACCGATCACATTTACATAACAAGTTGTTGTGGCTTATAAGCCTTACGGTCACGATTCCTTCCAAGTTGTCTCTTTGGCAACTTAGGGTCTTACTGTTAAGTAGGTTATCTTCAGCTTTTAATCCGAGTATTTGTTTCAACTCTTGCGTTTCAATTATATTGCTTTATCCAACAATGTTTAATCCAAATACCCCTCAAGGATTGCTCCTGGTGTTATTAAAATATGCCATTACATTTGGCTTGCACTTATTGGTATATTCTGTTAGCCACGCCGCTTGCGTTCTTAACTGGCTTTTTATCTCCTTCTGTGTAGATCAACATTTCTTGGTAGTGTAGGTACTCATTCTGGGAGTTTCATCCCGTTCATTGCACGCTAATGTGTCCACATCAGGCATCTGCCTTGCCATGCATAGGCTGGGTCTCCGTTCCAGCTATCATGTTTTTCCCCGAGGATCCTTAAGTCATATACGATGTCTTTACATTCAGTTAGTGCACTTCGCACCTCCTTACTCTTAAACATTCCCTTGAAAGGAATTCACTAATTCCTTTAGTCTCGTTAACTTGACCAGGTTTCTTTACTTCAACCATTCATGGTAATGCGTCGCTCTTGTTTAATTCACACTGCTGACCGCAGTACGGAGTCAACTACTTCCCGTGTTTCGGACTCTACTTGTATACATATGTGGGGTACCATACTGATACATTACTACTTACCCAACTAACCCATAGGTAGGTCTGTCAGGCCCACAAGCTCCTATCGGAGTGCGGTCGTCCCACAACACACAGTTGGTACACTTGTAGTGTCCGTCCACGCCTAGGTGAAGTATTCTGTTGTCAACTCCCTTATATTGTCCCGTGACAATATTCATTCCTTGCTTCCCGAACTTAATCGAGGGAAGGTTTATCCACTATTGTATCCTTGTCAATTGCCCCTGGTTTCACTGGTTTGGTTTAAAAGAAGGTTGGAAAGAAGTGTTGGTTTGAAAGAAAATCTGGTTTTGAAAAGAAGGGGTTTGAATAAATTTGGGTTTGAAAGAAAATTTTTATGGTTTCACAACATCTTCTTACCTTAGCCAAGTCTAGCTTCTTGCTGACTGGTGTGTTTCCAATTGCAGAGGTTAGGCTAACAGGCCCTTCCACTGTTATGACAATCACATTTAACTTTATGGTACTTTTCCAAGTACTTTGTAGTGGTTATGAATTTCCCGGACAGCCCTGTTATAGCAGCACTTGCTATGGCAAGTGCGCCATGCTAACTGGCTATCGGTTTGACACATACCGGTTGTGGTATTGTTTTTATCCGTACTGTCATCAGTGACCTTGTTGGCCCTTACTGATCTTACAATCTTGATAATAACTCCTCTAGGTGACTTCTCACTGTCTTCACACGACGATCATCAACTAGGGTGTTTCCCATTCTGGAAGACCCCCTTTTCCTTAGTATTGTATTCTCTTGTAGTCCGTTCCATGTATTTGGGCACTACGTTGTAGTTCCCTTGCCGGTTGGTATACCGTTGGTGTATTATTTATCAACTATGGCTCCGTAGACACTCGTCTCGGGTTTTATTAATCCATTTCTTGCCTGTTGCACGGTTGGTGCGTTGCAAGCTGGTTACTCTCGACTGCTTTGCATGTCGACCCAGGTTGCCGGAAATTCTATTCTCTTATACACAAGATTCTTCACTCTTCGCTATTTAATGCGGTTAACATCATTCAGGTGGAGACCGCCTCCGGGATTCCCAATTTTCGGGATCTACCGTATGACAGGTTCTCCGTACCCCTAAGGTATTTAATAACAGCCAGATCGGTTATTCCCGAGTATGAGAGTGGACTTCCATCTCTCTGGCATTCTTTCCCCAAGTCATATACAGGGATTGTGGAGGGTGGGAAGGATATAGTAGGTTTCCAGTATTCACTGGTAGTTCCTTACTAGCGTATCTCTCACGCTATCACTCAACCCTTAACCCAAAGTACCTAAATCCTAACTCGGTACTTCCTAAGCTCGGTAATTCAGTCATTGATACCACTTTTTGTAACACCACATCCAACAACAAACACATAACAACAATCTGCAGCGGAAACTCAACTCATCACATTACTTATTTCAATGGTGTTACACGCCGTTAACCACCCACGTGGCTAACAAGGCTAATACATGTACTTTGTATCGGTCTGATGGACTAGACTCCCGAGCAACTACACGTAACATTTGCTTCCCTTAACAACAATCCATATACTTATTACATTCCAACCGTACCGAGTATTTACAAACTAATGCCGATAACAATTTCGGTCTTACTACGCCTACAATGCTTACGCCATTTAAATGGCTACCCATGTATAAACATCTACCCCGTCCTACTCTCGAACGGCTTCCAGCTCCTTGTACCTGAAATAGAAAAGGAGAGAAAGGGTGGCCCCCAAGGGGCTCAGCACCTTTGCTGGTATGGTAATCCCGCAGCCCACATGCTACCGGGCCACGCACAACTAATTATCGTCTTAGCATGCAGTTGATTATATTTAAATCATGCATACAAGCCATAAACATACAACACATAACATTTCGCCTCAATGGGCTCAATCTATAACCAACACATCCACACTTAACCAACCATCCAATGATTCCTTAAACCCTAGAGTGGCTCTCCTCTGAAACGGAGCTACTTCCTTAATGAACGACATGTACCCATTAATCGGGTTATCCTTAAACGCCTCTTGTCACAAACTGGGATTCATTTCCATGATCCACACACTCCATATCCTACAACATATCTCATTCCTCACATAACAAAACATAACAAACCTTTCTTGTTTCGACGTACACATGATAACATCACAATCATTTTAAACATCCAATCATATATATATATATATATATATATATATACATAGCATAGCAGGGAATTTGCATAGCACCATAACATTACATAACACCATAAAATCGGTTCACACAAGGAACCTTCCACCATAGTTAGTATACCATGAGCCTAGAGATTATTACCAATCCCATGTTAAGCTCGTTACCAACCTCGTTACCGTCCGGTTATATTGAACGGTTAACTTATACCCAAGGTGTGTCGGATATAGTAATCCCAAGCACACCGAACACATTCGTATGCCCCTGTGCCCGACGTGAGTCAGTAATTAGCTTTGGATAAGCTAGGGAGTGGAACCAAATTGGAATACAACCTATACATACACCAAGAGAGCCGAACCGGATATGACATCGACTCCCGTCCATCACGCACGCGTGGCCGGAACAACCGGACTCCTCACCCCCCATTAGTACACATACACTAATAATAAGTAGTTAGAGATCCATTATGGAGCCTACCACATCCACACACCATACGGTATCATAACCGAGTTAAGCACACAAGGGAGGTTCACACACTTGCATACAACAACAATGTCCAACTAACTCACATAGCCGTGGTTAGCACGTTCCCAAGGTTTGGGCCGCCAACTCCGAATACCGATCACTCATGTGTTCCTAGATTCGGTTAGCTAAGGTTTAACACATATTTGAGGTTAAATGGTATCGGAGGCCAAATTCGCCACATAAATGAATTACTATAAACTCATTACATGTTTTATCTTACAAGGTGGCAAACACTCAGTAAAACATATTGGCATACAAGCCGGTGTAATCCGGTAGGACACAGGTTGCAAGAAAACCATACCTGTCACCGGAGTCCACTTTACCACGTCCACTTATGTTCCTCGAGCGATTCTCGAACAACTGTTAACATCACATGTGTTTTTATTAACATCGGGGTTTGCTTGATTATTTAATGTCTAATGCTTAACTTTCCCCGTTAACTTAGTTACATAACTTTACATTTTAACTTGTTTTACTTTCACATTTTTGATACAACTTTTCACCCACTTAATTGCCATCTAAAACTCACCTAATATGTCCTTAACAACCTTATAACATCATTACCTATCAATCCCCATCATTACATATCATTTCATAACCTTAAACCATATTTTTGGTCCGACCGGACTTGCCGACCGGACTTGTCCATGTCCGGTCGATTCCAGAACATATTTCCGTCAAACTTTTTCTACTCCTCCGACCGGACTTGTAAGTCCGGTCCTATGTCCGGTCCATTCCAGAAACTAATTCCCACAGGGTAAACTGGGCCCGACCGAACTTGCAAGTCCGGTCGCAAGTCCGGTCTGCCCCAGATCTTTGTTTTCCTTTTTACATTCAACTCCAAACTTCACCCCATATATCCTAGTATACCCTAACCTCATTTGGGCACTTCAAACACACCTTAAGATTCCTTAAACACTCACAAAACTCTTTTTCTAATTCCTTAAACCTTTACTTATATCTTCACAAAATTTCTACACTTACAATGTTTTCTCCTAGTTTTTACAAGTGGTGTTTCATCCTTAATAACCTTTATACCTAAGTGTTTCCCCACCATCATAACATCATCTCCCAAGCATCTTCTCTTACTAACCAAATCTTCTCTTTCACAACTCCTTAAAGTTCCTTTCTCAAAACCTTATCTATACTTATTCCCACCTTGCACATCACATAACCTAAACCTTAAACATACTTCTTCAAGACTTTAATACATTCTCAAGACACACATTGAATTCCTAGAACTTCCAAGATAACACCTAAATCCTTGCATCACTCTAAATCACCTTAATACTTGTTTTCTTCTCAAGTAACATTTATTCACCTTTAACACTTCCTAGTTCATCAAAACCGTTTAAAACACTTAGACCTTCTTACACATTTTCCCAAATTTGGCCATAGCTTCTCTTGTATATACTCACATCCAACCACTTAGGTTTTTACCTTATTTCATTCAAGAACACCTAAAATCCATCAAACACATTTTTATACACAAGACTTCACACATTTAGCACTACATCACAATATAGTGCATAAACTTAAATTGCTTGGCACTTAGGCCCTTAAACAACATGGCTCTTAGGCCCTTAAACAACATAAACCTTAAACACTGAATCTCCACAATATATAAGCCTTTGACCTGCAATTACACACACCAAGACATATGTTCCTTTACTAGTCTCCTTGAGAAACACCTTACTAAGTCATTCACCATTTGCTCTTTAGGTAGTTTTAGCAAGCATTATAAGCTCATTTCTCCTAAGGCATTAAACCACATTGAGATAGTATGTTTACCTCTTTTCCACTCAAACTTCTTTCTTGTTTTGTCTTAAAACCGGTAAGGCATTTCACTCCTTGTCAACTACTTAACAATATACAAACATCATAATGAGTTTTCAAGCTTTAAGCTCCATCTCATTGTAAACCCTAATTACATATATTGTTTTCACATCAAGGTAATTGTTTTACCTTTGAATGGAAAGAGAGCTTGAATGAGTATCAAGAGAGGACTCCTCCTAGCCCTTGGAAGATTTAAATGAAGCTAAACAAGACAGAGAAGACACCATTACAAGGTGCATTTTCGGTCAACACCAAAAATGAAGGAAATGGAGTTTTCTTTGGTTTTTCCTTACCTTGAAGCAAAGGTGATCAACAAGGCATAAAAATATTAGCTCAAGCTCCTTCCATGGAAGTTCTCCTTGGCACCGAAATGGTGGTTTTGATGATTTGAAAAGACAATGTTGTAGAGCTTGCTCCAACTAAGAGAACGGTAGTCTCGGAATTAAATTCGGAGCATGGAGTCATAAGTTACAAGTGAAGAAGGATGAAGAATGGTATGGTTCTGTTGGAAACCGATGGTGAAATACCCCAAACCTTGATATGCGGTTTAAATATTAAACTATGGTATGTAAAGGCTAAAAGTGCCTTAGGAACATCAGTGTACAATTTAAACCATAGTAAAATGCAATAAAGCATTAAGACACAGTTTGAGCAAAAACATGCTCTAAGCTATGAGCGAACTTGGTTAGGACCCAAAGAGCCTACCAAGGCTTAATAATTCAAGTATTATTTAATAAGGCTAATAGTCCTTAGGAAACTTTGGTAGACAATGAACCAAACAAAACACAAATAAATACCTTAAAGTCAATATGAGCAAAAATGTGCTCTAAGCCTGGGATAAATTTGTATAAGACCTAATGGTCATACCTATACCTCATAAATATGTTAATGAACATATTAAATCAATTACCAAAGAAAACCAAGCTTGAAAACAAGTTAAAACACAAAAAGTGCTTTAAGGAGTCTTAAAGCACGTTTTTGAAAAATTGTCTTGTAAATGAGTTTTGAATGGCTAAATGTCCATCATTACTCTTTAATCAACATGTTTCTATATAGTATCACATTTGGAAGTCTATATCAATGGGAAATCAAAAATTTCACTTCTATGTGCCTTGTTTTTTATGAAGTAACTTTTATAAGCTAGTTTGTAACATATGTTTTATAGTAATTAATTGGTCAACAAAGACTATTATACCCTTCTAATATGTAAGGGGGCATGGTTTTAGTGGTGTGAGTCACCATACTTGGCCATCCAACTAAGAAAAGTAAAAGAAAATAAAGTAAAGTTACTATTTGCTTTATAACATAAATATCTTCAAACTTTGCCTCTCTCCTCACCTTTCTTCATTTCCTCTTGTTCCCACCGTCATCTTCCTCCATTCTCCCAACCAAAACCGTTCATGGTGCAGCACCTCTCTTCTCCAACTTCAATTGCTCACCAAATGTTCATTAATGCTCCAAATCAAATTCTAAGACCATATTTGTCTTAGTTAGACCAAGCTCTTCACTTCTATCTTTTCAAATCTTCAAGAACTCCATTTTGGTGCCACGAAGAATCTCCATTGAAGGGGGAAAAGCTCATCTTCTTTCATATTGTCATTCTCCTTTGTTTCAAGGTAACAAAAACCAAAGAAAATCTAAGTTTCCTCTCATTTTTGTATGTGTCCGAAAATTCACCTTACAATGGTGCATTACCTTGCTATCTTTTTAGCTTAATCCAAACTTCAAAGGGCTAGGAGGAGTCCTATCTTGCCACTTGTTCAAGTTCTCTTTCAAATTCCAAAGGTAAACATCAATTTTAGTGTTTTAAGACACTTATGTAAACCTAGGGTTTAATTATGAGTTTGAGTATTAAACTTAATGCTCATTACCCTTATATGTATATTGGTTAGAAGGTTGACAAGTGATAAAAGCTCCTTGCCGATTTTCAATCAAGAAAAACAAGAGAAAACAAGTGAGAAAACTTGGAAAAACAAAGAGGTAAATAACCTCTCTTAATGTGGTTTATTGTACTAGGGAATTGAGCTATATTTGCTTAATAAATAACCTAAAGAGCCAATGGGAAAATGAGCTAGGAAACTATCCACAAGGTGGACTAAAAGGACATGGGAGCATTGTTGTGTGTATCACAGGTTGAAGGCATTTAAATGTGGAAATTCAGTGTTTATGGTTTATGCTATTTAAGGGCCTAAGTGCCAAGCAATTTAAGTTTATGCACTATATTGTGATGTAGTGTAAATTTGGTGAAGTTTTGTGTGTGAGGAAGTTCTTGATGGATTTTAGGTTTTCTTGAATGAAATAAGGTAAAAACCTAAGTGTTTGGATGTGAGGATATACAAGAGAAGCTATGGCAAAATTTGGAAAATGTATAGGAGTTCTAGGTGTTTTAAATGAGTTTTGGTGAACTAGGAAGTGTTAAAGGTGAACAAATGTTTTACTAGGGAAGAAAACATGTATTAAGGTGATTTAGAGTGATGCAAGGATTTAGGTATTATCTTGGAAGTTCTAGGAAGTCAATGTGTGTTTTTGATAATGTATTCAAGTCTTGGAGAAGTTTGTTTAAGGTTTAGGAATGTTGATGTACAAGGAAGAAGTGATGTTTAGGCAAGATGTGAAAAGGAGATTTAGTTAGTAAGAGAAGAAGTTTGAGAGATGATGTTAAGGTGTAGAGGAAACACCTTGGTATAGTGGTCAATATTGGTGAAGTACCACTTAGAAATCCTAAGGAGGAAAAATTCCAAGTGCTAAGAATTTTGTAAGGAATTTGTGAATGATAAGATGGTTTTGGTGTGTGATTTAAAGAGTTTAGTACATGGCTAAAGGTGTGTTTGAGGTGTCATATGGTGTTGCAACACATTGGGAGACTTAAGGAAAAGTTTGGAACAATTTGGACAATTCTTAGGAAGTTTCTGCCAGCCGACCTACCCAGGGGACCGACCCCAGTCTGGGTCGGTCGGGCTGAAACTGTGAACTTAGATGATCTCTGCAGCCGACCTACCCAGGGGTGGGTCGGTCGGTGGGTCGGTCGGACCTTAAAAAAAAATAAAAAAAAATTAAATTAAATTTTAAGAATGTTAAGTGGTATTATGGTATGCCATTAAGAGAGTATTGATGATTAGAAAAATAATTATAAAAGGACTTAAGAGATTAAGTTAAGTAAGATGATTTAAATGTTTAAGGTTATAAAATGAAATGTATTGAAATGTAAAAGTAAAACAAGTTAAAATGTAAAGTTATGTAACTAAGTTAACGGGGGAAAGTTTTAAGCATTAGACTTTAAACAATCATGTTACCCCGATGTTAATAAAAGTACATGTAATATTATCAGTTGTTCGAGAATTGCTCGAGGAACATAAGTGGACATGATAAAGTGGACCCCGGTGACAGGTATGGTTTTCTTGCAACCTGTGTCCTACCGGATTACACCGGCTTGTATGCCAATGTGTTTTTCTATGTGTTTGCCACGTTGTAAGATAAAACATGTAATGAGTTTACAGTAATTCATATATGTGGCGTGTTCAACTTCGATACCATTTAACCTCGGCAATGTTAACCTTAGTTAACTGAGTCTAGGATCACATGAGAGTTCGGTATTCGGATTAAACGACCCGAACCATGGGGCGTTCTAACCACGGCTATGCGTGAGTTGATTGTGTGATATGTGTATGTGAATGTAGGGATCTCCCTTGTGTGTCTAACCCAGTTGTAATACTGTATGGTGTGTAGTTATGATAGACTCCATAGTGGGGTTCTAACTAATATCTGAAGTAAGTATGTACTAACAGTAGTGAGGAATCCGGTTTGGCCGGTCGCGCGTTGTTTGGGAGAGGGTATCCTTCTTAGCCTTACCCTTCTCTTTGTTATGGTTGTTTCCCTCACGGGTTATGATCTCCCATTAGCTTATTCCAAAGCTTAGCTATTCTGACTTATGATCGTTTTAGGGGGAACATGTGTTTTGTGTGGTGTTTCGGGCCTCCAAACCCGAACCATCTTAACTTAAGTTACTCGTCCGACTATTAGGACGGTAATGAGTGTTGTTGTTGTATAACGAGCTTACCTTGAGGGTGACACCATTCTCTAGGCTCACCAGTGATTTAACTATGTTTGGGTCGGTTCCTAAGAGGACCGTTCCCGTTATGTTATGTGATGTTATTGTAATGCAATTCCTATTGCGATGTTATCATGTGCACGACGAAACGTGAAAGTGTTGTTATGTTTTGTTATGTGAGGAATGTTATATGTTGTAAGATATGGAGTATGTGGATCATGGATATGAATCCCAGTGTGTGATAAGAGGCGTTTAAGGATAACCCGATTTAAGGGTAAGTGTCGTCTGTTAAGGAAGTAGCTCCATTAGAGGAGGAACACTCTAGGGATATTGAATACCTTGAGTGACTTATTAAGTAAGGATATATTATCCGTTTGTTGAGCCCGTTGAGGCGAAATGGTTATGTGTTGTGTGTTTACAGTTGCATGCATGATTTAAAAATAATCAACCGCATGCTAAGACGACAATTAGTTGTGCGTGGCCCGGTAGCATGTGGGCTGCGGGATTACCATACCAGCAAAGGTTCTGTGCCCCTTGGGGGCCACCCTTTCTCTTCTTTTCCTATTTCAGGTACGAAGTGCTGGAAGCCGTTCGAGAGTAGGACGGGTAGTCGTTGTACATGGGTAATCATTTAAGTGTATGTATACAGTAGGTGTAGTAAGACCGAAATTGTTGTCGGCACCAGTTTATAAATACTCGGTATAGTGAAAGTTGTACGTTGTTTTTGTTGTTAATGGAAAGGGATAGTAATGTGTAGTCGCTCGGGAATTTAGCCCATCAGACCGGTACAATGTATGTGTATTAGCCTTGTTAGCCACGTGGGTGGTTAACGGCGTGTAACACCAGCGAGTTGAGTTATTTGATGAGTTGTGTATTCCGCTGCAGATTGTTGTTATGTATTTGTTGTTGGATGGGGTGTTACAGATGGAGAGAGGAGGAAGAAGATGGCCATCGTGGGAAATGAAAGGAAAGAAGAGAATGAAGAGATAAGTTTGCTTTTGTTAAGATATTTATTCTTATAAAGCAAATAGTACATTAATTAGTCATTCTTTCTTTTCTTAGTAAACTAACAAGGGTGGTGAATCACCACACCTTAAAAACCGGCCCCCAACCGTACCTAGGGGTATTTTAGACTTTATTAATCAATTGTCTCACTTATAGTAACATATGTTACAAACTAGCTTATAAAAACCACTATTCACCAAAAACAAGGCACATAGAAGTGAAATTTTTGATTTCCCATTGATATAGCCACCCAAATGTGATACTATATAGTACACATGTTAATTAAAGAGTAATGATGGACATTTAGCCATTCAAAACTCATTTACAAGACAATTTTTCAAAAACATGCTTTAAGACTCCTTAAAGCACATTTTGCGTTTTAACTTGTTTTCAAGCTTGGTTTTCTTTAGTAATTGATTTAATATGTTCATTAACATATAAATAAGGCATAGGTATGACCATTAGGCCTTATACACATTTATCCCAAGCTTAGAGCACATTTTAGCCCATATTGACCTTAAGGTATTTATTTGTGTTTTGTTTGGTTTCATTGTCTACCAAAGTTTCCTAAGGACTTAATTAGCCTTATAAAGTCATAATTAAACATTATCAAGTCTTGGTAGGCTCTTTGGGTCCTAACCAAGTTCACTCCAAGCTTAGAGCATGTTTTTGCTCAAACCGTGTCTTAGTGTTTTATTGTGTTTTACCATGGTTTAAATGTTTCATTTATGTTTCTAAGGCACTTTTTAGCCTTTAAATACCATAGTTTAACATTTACACAACATACCAAGGTTTGGGGTATTTCATATATAAATAAAATTAGTTACCTTATAGGAAATATAATACGAAGGAATTGGTAAGTTAAACTAAACCTCTACATAATACTAATGGCAGAATATTATATGAGGTGGTATTAGATTATAGTTATGTGTTAGGCTTAAGAATTTCCTTTGAGTTTCTAAGGTTTATATATAACCATATTAAGATGCATGTATAGTATTATTTGTCAATAACCAGGATGTAAATCTAAAATTGGGATTAAGTAATTAATAAGTTAAAACTTAGGAAAAATTGTGATTAGATTACATTAAATGTTGCATAAATAGATCTTATTCTATAATTAATGATAAACAAATGTAGTATGATTACATCTAAATATTCTTAATATATAAACCATAATAAAATAAGTAAAATACTTTTACATCTAAATGTGAGGTGGATTAGTAAGTCTAGATTTAATCATTTCTTAACATTTATGGTATTGGAATATAACTTAATGTTTTAAGATAAAATCATTAAAAGGGTTATGATATAAAACTATATTAAACTATGATTTGGAAATTTATCTAAATAATAATCCTTAAGTTTCCTGGCAATAGATAAGCCATATGAAATACATTTATAACATTTATTACCAATACTTAGGATGTGAGTTTACAATAAAGTGAGGTATTTAGTAGTTAGAATTTATAGAAGGTTTATAAATAGGAATTTGATACTTAAAACCTTTGAACCTTTTGTTAGATAAAACTAAGTTACATCAGATATTATATTGATACTTTACGGTAATGGGAATTAATGATAGGTTATTTAAATATAAAATATGAGAATTTTCATATAATTAACAATTTCGCTTACGAACCAGAATTTAATTCTTTGATACATTCTACTCTATGTAGATATATTGTCCAACCTAAATACAATAAAGGGAATTAATTTATTAAGTTATTCCTTTGAAACCTTAGGCTTTGTAAAATAATTTAAAACGTATTTAAGGCTTAAGTTTATTGAAGTTTAGTACAAAAGGATTATACATAGTCTATAGAGTGTATGTGTGTAAAAATAAAACATTTAGGAGATTAAAGGTAAGTAATGATACTAAGGTTATATTTAAACACCTTATATATAGGTAAAATTAAGCAAATAAGGTACCTTGTGAATACTAAATGTAAGAGTTCGATAAGTCTAAGTTAACTATAATATAGTTGTTTCAATATGAGAGGTAATTCAACATCTTATGGCAAGATTATTAGACGGTTATAATAGGAAGTCATTCTGAACTAAGGATATGATATGAGTTTAGTGGCTCAATTAAGTTATAATAAATTGTATCTACAACATTATGATTCCAGTATACAAGATGTAGATCTTAATTAAGTTAAGGGAAAGACTTAATCATAATGGGGTGTCTAGTAGATATTGTCTAAATACATAATCTTTACATTGTGAGATAATAGTATAGTATTTTGAGATGAGTCCATCATAGGTCATAATACAATGTTTATTCTAAATTAAGAATAAAGGTATTGAGCTTAAGATTATTATTGAAATTCTTAGATTTTATTATATAACATGAACACATTTATGATATAGAGGTCGCAAAAGTCTTTAATGCGAGGATTGTGGTTAAGTATGAATAAAGTGGATAGGAGTGGACAATTAGCAAATGTTAATCGAATACATTCCTTGATCTTACCACCTTATGGCTATACAACGTTCTCAGATAACACAAAGATTATACATAACATTTAAGTGAGGCTTAAAAGATAATTGAGGCTTTGAAATAAGAGTAAGGAGTTTATTTAAGCGTAACATAGGCTAAGTGATTGATGATAGACTACCTTTAATATTCTTCAGAGTACTGTTGATTGTTTACGCAAGTTGATTAGAACTGCTACAGCGACAGCGTTACCCAGGTACGATTTCTCGTACTCACTTGTTTGTTTGGACTTTATGGAATGTTTTGTACGATTTCTCGTACTCAGCTTGTTGTGTTTTGGACTTTATGGAATGTTTTGTACGGGTTTTCTCGTACTACGTTATTTTTGTTGATTGACTTGTGGAATGTTTTGGAAAACGCTAACTGACTTTAAGAGGAACTTTTAAAAAGGAAATGGTTGTGTCACTAACCCAGCTTGTGTGACTAACTGAGCCTTGGATGTGAAACTCACTTGGGTATTGGTTCCTTCTATTTGGTTGTTCCATTAGACATTGACTGCTTGGGGTTTACGCTTCTGCACTCTGTAGGACTGAGTGTTTTGGTATTGCTCTGGGTAGTTGGTGATCTAGTGGGAATTTGGAAAAAGGTCAATCTTGGAAATCTTTCTTTTGACTCTGGATATCATTTCATCCACGAACTGGTTCTTGATGTTTCGACGTGCGTGCGTCTTCAATGGTAACAGTGAGGGGCTGTATATCCCCTGTCCCAGAAAGGGACGTGATAGACAGTGAGGGGCTGTATATCCCCTGTCCTTAGTGGACGTGATAGACAGTGAGGGGTGTATATCCCCTGTCCTTAGTGGACGTGGTAGACAGTGAGGGGCTGTATATCCCCTGTCCTTAGTGGACGTGATAAACAGTGAGGGGCTGTATATCCCCTGTCCTTAGTGGACATGATTGGCGGTGGGGGCCATCTCTCCCAGTTGAAACTATTCCACTCTTGAGTTCTTGGTTCTTGGATCTGTTTTATCATTCCTAGTCCTTTGTGACTATCTGAGTTTTTCTACTCCTAATGGGAATTGGGTTTAACTAAGGAAATGGATGTTCACTAACACATGATGTGATTGTGTTTCACTAACTTTACCTTTTCTATCATTTATCTTTATCCTTAACTTGTTATCTTTGGCTTGGTGATTTTAAAGTGCCTTGTTTCCCTGCTTTACTTTCAAGAGTTTAATTTCAAGTTACTGTTTATTTTGAAGAGTTATGTTTTATAAGTTTGTTTTTGGAGAATTGTACCAGTTCCATTCCAGGGAACTGACCCCCCCTTTCGGGGTGGGCTGCTTGGTTTCATCTTACAGGTACGAATTGATTTACAGGTGGCCACGAAGAGAATGAGCGTTTGGGATGGGACTAGGTTTTGTGGAGAGTTTATGTGTTTAATTCCTATTATGTTTGTATTAAGTTTTTCTCGAGTTCAGACCGTAGCTTTTGTAGATTGTAAGTTGTAATTGGTGAGGTTGGTGCCGGGTGTTTGGAACCCGATGGTCTGTAATCGCCTTAGAGTTTTATTTCCGCTGTATTTATGGTTAATAGGGGCGTTACATGATCATTCCCATTAGTTGTATTATATCATACAACTTGTATTAAGATTATTATCCTAATATTATGTAACATTTTATGTTGTATAATCACAACTCCTAAGGTTTATTCAATAAATACCTTAGTTTATAAATCCCATTTATTTAGTTGTCACATTATTTCATGTGAATATCCTTACTTATATTAATTCCACCTAAACCATATAATTGTTATAACTTTTATAACATTATAGACCTTAGTCTAAAATTCATTTTCCAACCTTTAACAATTCGGTTAAGCCCTTGAATTTATTTAAATTCTATTTTGACCACATAACATAATGTATGCTACTCCATATGCTAATATCATTTGATATGATATTCTTATTCCTTTAATTTATAACCTATAGTTTCTATACAAAACTATTTATATTGCCACATAGGCAAATATATTAAACCTTATTCTTTTCCATAAACCATAGTTTCCTTTATTTACAAAATCATCCCATAACTTTTACCATGTTATATATTCCTTTTAATATAACATTCTAACTTATAAAATGTATAGCCAATGGTTATTTTATTTAATAACCGAATAAACCTCAATATATTTCTTATATTGCCATTTGGCCCTTTTTTTAACATATAGTTTAATAATTCATTAAAACCATATATTATACATATATCTAATAAATGCTCTTATATAATTCTAAAAATCACCAAATTTCTCCAAAGGGTTATAAATATCCTTATTAACCCATATACTTTCGGTATTTGTGATTCCACCATCTACATTTCTCCAAAGTGTCATAATGACATAATAACTATATATTATACATATATAGTTCATTTTAATTCCAAAATCAACCCAATAAATTCCTAAAAATTCCTAATAGCCCATGGGTGTTTAAAATACCATTGTACACCCTTTATTTTCGGTAATAACATATTTACCACATATTATAAAAAATATTACCATTAAGTACTTATCTTATTATAAAACCTTAAATAAGTTGTCTAACTTATTTAATTTGGTCAAAACCTACCATATGGTCAAGGTTGACCACCTTAATATTTCCTTGACCATTAATCTCCATTATTCACGGTTTGTACCCAAGCTTTTCAAAAATTACCATTTAACCCCAAAACTTTATAAAATCTTATAAACTTTATTTTAACTCCTTTTTAACTCTAATTTTCGGATTTATTTTTCTAAAGTCCCTAAATTTAATTTAATTACACTATAACCCCTTATTCATTTCGGTAATAATTATATATCACCTAAACATAAATAAAAGCTTGTAAATACATAAATAAAATGGCCTAAAATACATGGCCTTATTACAAACATTGGCTTGCAAAATAAATTGCGCATAAATGTCCCAAAAACTTATAAATCTCGGCCTCACCTATAACTTTCATTTATTTACCAAACTTCCACATAATGTCTTAAATTTGACATTTATGCTTGTTTAATTAGTTATAAAATTTATTAAACCATTCCTTAATCATTTTAAGGTCAAACAAGACCTTTTTTAATCATTCACTCCAGCAATTAATATACACACACTTAAACTTGTGTTAATGTATCAAATTAAGGTTTTAAGTGATTTATACCTTGATTTAGCTTAGGTAAAGCCTTGTTTGGGTTCGCCACCTTAAGGAGAATTCTCCACAGCTTGTTTTACATGTTTTCAAACAGAAACCAAGGCATAGTTAGTCTCCAAGCATGATCTAACCATAAGGAATAATTTATGTAAGATTTTAAGGCAAAAATCACCTTAAAAATGCAAGGAAAGTTCAAGATGGTTTCGACCTGAATCAAACACACCACAAGGTGTTAGATCTACCATATTGACATAGGAAATAGCTAGATCACAACAAGCTGCCTTGTTATTAGGTTTTACCTTGGAAAAATGCCTTAAAAGAAGGTATTTCCTTTGGATCTCAGCCACCCTTGCTCCAAATGGCTAACCAACTGATTGAACATGTAAATATGAAGATTATGAGTGTATAAACTCACAAAAATCAGAGGAAGAAAATCGATGAAGAGTAGAGACTTAAGGTATGTTTTTACCTTAAAATGAGATTTTGAGCAACCTTGGTCTCTAAACTTGTTTCATTCGAATTTGATTGATGTTCTAACCTTAGAACACTGAGAATAAGCCATAGGAAGTGATTAGTCACGAGATCTAAGCATAGGTGGTGAAGAGATGAAGAAAAAGAGCCAAAATAAGCCTTAAACCATTACCTTAGGAGCTTTGGAGTTAGATATACCTTCCTAACTCAAGAACCACGGTTGGGATAGTTTGGAAACTCAAGGAGCTCGGTTGGAATGAGCTGGAGTCGTTGGAATGGAGCTAGGAGGCAATGAATGATTGAAAATGAGCATTATTGAATGAAAAAGCACTTTTGGACTATATTATTGATTTGTAATGACTAATGAGTCATAAAAGGGATAATAATGGAGCTGGCATCGATAATTGGAGGGGAAGGCTGGCCTCACACGATTTTGTGGCTGGTGGAGTCAATAATGGAGCCTAAAGGAGTGTATAAACTAATAAAAGGTAAAAAGTAAGCCTTAATTAAGGGAACAAGTGGAGTCTTGTTTATTAAGCTAGTAAGTGACGAATTTGGACTCCCCCAGCCTGTGTATGTGGACCTCATGTGGTCCAAGGGGTTAAACTTTGACCTCTTGACCATTCTTAGTCAATGTTGACTCAAACGGGCCCCATTTTAGGGTTTTATTAATATTATAATATTAAATTTGTAAAAATTCGTAAATTCTTGGAATTAAATTCCTAATATGATATAATATGATATTTTATCATATTTAAGGTATTTTAACCTTTTAGCCCATTTAAAACCAATTTAGAAGGCAATTACACAAAAATGTGCTTTAAGGAGTTTTAGTGCACATTTTGTGTCTCAAGGTGTTTCTGAGCTTGGTTTTCTTTGAAAACGGTTTTTTTGTGTTCCTTACATGATATTTGATCATGGTATCCAATTTTATATCATTTAAAGGTCATTAGACCTTTAAGGTTTCTTAGAGCACATTTTTGCCCTTTTTGACCTTGAAGCATGTAAATGCTTTTTATTTGTGTTGGAGTGTTGTCCAACGATTGTAATGTGTTAGTAAGTGTTATTACTTAGGACAAATTTTTAGGTCCTAAGAAGTTCATTTGGGTATTTATTTACCCCTAACGGTCAAAGGGTGCAACATCTTGATTTGTGTTGACCAATGTTGTTCTCAGTTGACTTTTAAGGCATGTTTAGGCCTTAATTAGTGTGATTAAATATTTAATCCATGTTTAATAAGTTTGGGGTTTTCAATCTACCCCCCTTAAAAAGACTTCATCCCGAAGTCTCTTAATCAAGTAGGTAAGTATATATAAATGTATAACTACTCATTGTTCCCATAATGTATATCTATGTGATATATCATTTACACACATCGTATTGCGCTTATACAGCACATAGCCATCACGTTGTGGCGTTAGTTCAATCATATATGGATATAGGTGATCCATCAGCACCACCATTTCCTATCAGTTCTACCAACCCTGACAACCTCCCTGAGGTGTCCATAACATTCCATTGTTCCACATTCCATATCTAATGATTCATTTCGTATCTAGGCGATACCATATGTAATCATTCTATAAAGCAATATGAATACATATCACAAATAGCATAAGAAAAGTACTACACACATGGTATACAAACAATCATTCAAACAAGTATCTCATAAGATACATACATTCAAGTGTACATCACACCCAAACAACCAAACAACGCATGCCCCGCGTACCAAACATAACCAACAAAACCAATTCATTGTATGCATGCATACGAAACAATTCATTGTATGCCATGCATACTAAACAAACAACCTCGTATGCCACGCACACCACCAATTCTTTGTACGCAATGCATACTAAACAACCAAAACTTAGTGCACACATGTGCACAGCCAAGAGGCTCTACCCCCCTTAAAAAGGGTTACGCCCCCGTACCCCACAAGTATACAACAGCCGCTCAATAAGGAGCGCTGGATACTTGGCTCTCAAAGAGTTCACCAACTCGTGGGTTATCCTCATATCAGAGAGACGGGTATGACTCTAGCCCTTCTGGGCTCCACAATATAAAGGATGTGGCACTAAACTATTTGTGCTCTCTCCCAAATTCGTTCTAATGGGTCCACTCGCTCCGTTGAGGTGCAGACCCATGAACATAGGCTCGGTTTGCCTCCTTTTTTTTCATTGCTGTGTATCCTCTCATCAGGATCACTAGCATACATGCGTGTGTTCTCTCACTGACATTTAGTTTGAGGTGTAATATGACATTGGCTATTTTTAGTACTTAGTGCTCTTTGCACCTGTCTTTGTAATACTAAGACGTACCAGCCTATAGGTTCACAAAAATGATGTTTGTCATCCATGTCTCCTGGTGGTTTTGTTCCGGAGTAACACACTGTTGTAGTTCCCTTTTTTTTTACACACTCGTGTTGATATCCACTTTATCTTTCTGCATTCCTACTAGATCAATAACTGCACGAGTGCAATACCAAGACACTCAGTCATACAGAGTGTAGAGGCGTAAACTCTCAGCAGCTAATATCCAATGAGTCAAGCAGAAAAGATGTGCGAATTATCCTATGAGTGGTACATTCCGAATCCACTGTTCCTTACTTAAGGTATCTGCGTCATATAGTTTTATCTTTTCTCCTTGCGTAATCACACGTTTATATCCATATCATCTGGTAGATTTCCTCTGGATTGTAATAATTTACTCGATCCTTATGAGGATTCTACATGTTATCCGTCCATAACGGGTTTTCCTGAATTTTTTTTTGGGTTCCTGTCCTTGTACTGTTTCCCTGTCTTCACTGTATACTGTCTACTGTTCTCTGTTGAAGGTTCTTGATTTCCTTAGCCCGTTGGTTTAACTGCGGCTCTTCTCGTCCATCTTCGAGGTAATCCGTCTTACTGTCCGTAGAATGGAGTTGACTACTTCTCGTGTTCCTAACACTACTTGTCTACTTGCATGGGGTACCGTACTGATACATTACTACTTACCCGGCTAACTCATAAATGAGTCTGTCAGGCCCACATGCTCCTAACGGAGTGCGGTCGTCCCATGTCTCGTTTAGTAAACTGGTAATGTCTGTCACACGTGTATGGTGAAGTATTCTGTTGTCAATCTCCCTCTGATGGATATCCTGTTTTCTTTTTCTTCTTCTTCCTTTTTTTTGTTTAGTAGTTCATGGTATCGGTTATCTTGTAATAAGTGTTATTGCCCTGGTGGCATCAGTGGTAATTCGTGCCATTAATCAACGTTATTCAGCTCGGTGTAAGTAAAATTTGTGCTACATTTGCAAACCCGGTTTTCCTAATTCGATCTCATTGAGTACAACACATATTTCTTTTCTCCCTGTTTATCATGATCACATCTAATCCATAGTTCATATTTATTCCTCGTCCGTTTAATTGGATGTATTGCAGATTGCGTAATAGCTTGAGCAACTTGTCTCTTCACTTCCCAACCATCCTCACTGACGGTGGTGCATCTACAAAGGGTATGCTTGTCCATAAGGACTAAACATTCATCACTGGTAGTGATTAGCATTAAATGCGGGTATACACTGATGGTATTTGGCTAGTAAGCCATGTCTGAAAATTCCCGAATGTTTAAACTGGTTTGGTTTACAATCATAGTGGCTGTATAGTTCTTAGTTGCTGTGGTTGGACTGACAGTCCTTCCAAGGTTGCATAGGCTTCTATTTTCAGGGTTCGTATGAAAACGTTTGAAAACTCTCTCTTTTTTAAAAAATATAATAAAATCTAAAAAGTAGTAGTTGTTGCAGTTGCATTTGCAGTTGCTGTTGCTGTTGCTGTTATTGTTGTTGTTGCTGCACTTGCTCTGTCAAGTGCGCAAGGCAGATGGAAATTTCAGTGGTTTTCTTGTCATAGCGCTTGCAATAGCAAGTGCGCCATGCAGGTGGAAATTCTGGTTCAGTAGTTCACGGTCTCATTGACTCTTCGTCATTTGAGTATTGATACATGATAATGTAAGCATTAACATCTTGTTCATATATATCCGTCGAGGTATAAAGCTTATAGGTACTGAGTACACACAACTAATCCCAAAGTCTTACACAAAAGGCGAGTGGTCAATGACACACTCCCACATACTTATAACATAGCTCCTTCTGACATCCAAAGTAAGCACACAACATAGTAAGTAAACAAAGTCTTCCACCAGCGGTCTCATGGAGTTAGGGGACTCATGCCCTATCTACTCCCTTGCCCTTCAGGGCTCCAGCATCAGTAGATGTCTGGCCATCCTGACCGCCTCGTGGTACTCCAGATCCTCCAGCTGAGGTCTTCTGAGTATTCTTTGGTGGCCTGTAATTACGGCTCTCTGGATTCATCCAGCACTCGAATTCCATATGGCTCTCTTTCTTGCAGCACCGACAGACAACTTTGCGGCCTTCACAATTGTGATACCCAGTGTAGGGATCACCTCCCACATCGATCGGGAGAGCGCACGAACCACACCTTATAGGTGTGGGGATACTCTTGCCTTGTGAGAGGCCTTTTGGGGATGGTACCCCGGAAGCAAAACCGTGCGGGCTGCGGCCCAAAGCGGACAATATCTCACAAGTGGGTTGATTACTAGACTGTTACAGTTGGTATCAGAGCTAATAAATAATTTAGAGGCTTAATTAAGTATAAATAATCATGAGGGAACAAATCCCGAAGAAAACGGATCCTTAAAATGGATTAAAACCACTAATGAACCTTAAAGCGTGTTTTTCGAGGTAACCGGGAAAACGTGTCTTTAAGCGGGTCAAATAGACTCGTAACAATTTTGGTCAACTAAATCATTAAATATTAGTGAAGCTTTAGGACCAATAAAATCAATAAAACAAGAGATTAGTAAAAACTGTCAAAAACGGGAAGTTGTGGGGTAGAAATATAAATAACCAAGACTTATGTGTCCAATAATGTAAAAAGAATTTTTCAAAACCCTTGTGGGTCTGTGTGCTGTCCGATTTCCATTCCCCACACACACACACTTAACTTCTTTTATTTGTAAAAGACAAAAGAATTAAAAACCCAAAAAGTAACCTATTACACTCTCACTTTATTCTCTCTCCTCTACCATTCTCCTCTCTCACGTGGATTTCCCCTCCCTCACTCTCTCATTTCCTCTCTTCTTCTCCAAGCAGGCGACAGCCATGGGAGCTTGAAAAAACACACACAAACTCCCCTTTCTCTCCTCTTGAAACTCCCTCAAAACTCTTCCAAAAATTATAAAAAAAATACCATTGGAATCCTCTCATCAAGAGCTACATTTCCACCTTTCCAAAATTCGAAAACCTACATTTTCGTTTTTATGGGTATGTCCCATTTGGAGCTTCAACACCACCATTAGAAGGCCCTCCTTCTCCTTGTTCTTTTGAGGTAAAATATTCTCAAAACTCCATTGTTTTCCTAGCCTTAAAAGCAAAACGAAATTTGAGCTAAACTCTTGCTTGCTCCCTTGTACTCTAGCCGATTTTGGCATCTTGGTGGAGTTGGAAATCTTGTTCTTGAACCACTCCAAGCTTCATTTGCACTCTTGGAAGGTAATATAATTTCTAAACCCTAAAACCTACATTAGAGCTTGAATAATGGTTAGGGTTAGTTTTAGTATTAAAATGGTGTATTGAAATGTGTATATCAATGGGTTGTAGTGTTGAGGAATTGTGTTTGCTAAACCGGTGGGAAGAGAAGAAGGAAAGAGAAAGAAGAAGGAGAAAGAGAAACTAGTAGAAGAGAGCAAGGTAATTATACTCTCCTTTGTGTAGCTTTGTAAATGAGTATGTAACAGATTTTAGAAGTTAAAAATTGGTATTGTAAATGGTAATGTATAAGTGGTGTAATGTGTAGGAGAATAAATATTTTGAACCCCTAAAAGACATTTAAAACTTATCAAAACAGATTGGGAATGAGATGTTTGAGTGCAGGAAATTCAATGTTGTTAGTATTAGAATTTATGTATGGGAGCTTGTTATGGTTATTGTGTATAAACAGGTGAGATGATGATAATGTGATTGAAACAATGTGGTGAGAGTATAAAATTATAGGAAGGTTATGGCAAAATTTATCTAGAATTAGAACACTTAATGAATTAGAAACTAGGTGAATAATGTGGGTTGTAACAGATTTTGATTAAGATAGGTAGAGGGTAAGTTGAGAGAGACAGATAATGCAATCTAAATACATTAGAGGTGCTAGAAATGTCAATAGGAGAGGGAGTTGTAGAAGGGGAGTGTTAGTATCAAAATCTGTAGCAAAAGACATTAAGGAAGAAAACAATGTAAGTGTTGAATTGGAACATAGAAAATTGGGTGTAAAAGTAGTATAGAATTGGTGAGATAAATTAAGAAGTGAATTAACATGATTTAGAGTGTCTAATTAGTGTAAAACATGATAGGATGTATGTAGGAAGGTTGGGGAAACAATGGGTGAAATTGGGAAAGAAAAATAAAATCTGTAACAAGGTTCTGACTTCATCCGACCCAGACGGTGAGTCGGACGTGGGTCGGACGGGGCTTGAGAAACGAAAATCAATCTTTCTGGAATGGTCCGACCCAGGGCCGTGAGTCGGACGTGGGTCGGACATGGCTTAAACAACGAATCATGAACTTTCTGGAATGGTCCGACCCAGGACCGTGAGTCGGACATGGGTCAGACATGCAAATTTTTACAGTGTCGAAGTTTCTGACTTCGTCCGACCCAGACGGTGAGTCGGACGTGGGTCGGACGGAGCTTGGACGACAGGACCAAAACCTTCTAGAATGGTCTGACCCAGAGAGTATGGGTCGGACGGAATAGTGCTTGGTCGGACAGGGTAAATTTTAGAGAACGAACTCTACTGGAATGGTCCGACCCAGGGCTTGGGTCGGACGGTGGGTCGGACGGCCCTATACTTACAAAAAAAAAACAGTAAGCTTATAACTAGCATATATATATATATATATATATATATGTATACCCACCTATACATATGTATATATATGTGTATGTAAACCATGGACAAGTACTGGAAAGTAAGTAAAATGAAATATAAGTGTAAGGAATGTAAAGGCTTAGTGAATATGGATTAGTAAACATAGAAGTAGTTGAGTTAAGATTAATAATAGTTAGATTAATCATTCAATTGTATGCATATCATAGGATTTGATTTGTGACACCGGAAGGACGTTTGGGAACACGTACGACGGTGAACGGTATGGATTCCTCATGCCCCGTATGCTATCTTGGTTACTCTGATTTGTGTGTAGTGTGCTAATTGATCACCAAATAAGATAAATGCACGAATCGGAGTTAATATGCATACTTGTGAATATGTAGTGTTGTATCTTGTGAATATTCTCTTAAATTCTAGTTTGTATAATTCATGAAATGTTTGGATGAATATGACCGTGTGTATGTATGATGTATTGTATTGTGACCGATTGTGATGTGTTTGGACTTCTAACTTATTCCTAACAAGCTAACCATCCTAACTTAAATTGGTAATTAAATTGGAATGAGTAGAAGTCCGATATAGTTTCGGCCACGCGTGGGGATGCGGAGTCACGAGAGGTTGGCTCCAATTCCTGACTCTTAAACTGGTCCGTGGCCCAATTCCCTTAAGTGGGTAGCATCCTGGATTGGTGAGTCAAGTAAATCTCGGAGGTGGGATGGCGTAGTCCCCAGGGCCGGAGGTCCCGACGACTTAACTTGAGTATAAGTAAGTAAGTAAGAATGAGTAAAGTAATGAAAGTAAGTAAGTGTAAGTAAGGAAAGTAAGTAATGAGTAAAAGAGTAAAAGCATTCCGATTAACCCGGATGCATAATTTGGCTAACCTTGTGAAGGTAAGAAGATGTGTGCTACTATATTGTTGCCTTGGATTGTGTAATGAATTATTAGCATGTATGTTGTGTGCAAAGCATGTATGTATGAAAATAATGAACTGCATGTTTAGTGGACGTCAAATAGTCGGCGTGCCCTAGCTAGCACGCGGTATATGCGGAGTTTATACGCAGCGTTTGCTGAGCCCCTTGGGGCACCATTTTACTACACGCAGGTACTCGAGAGTGATGAAGATGTGAAGACTCAATTTTATTTCTTTATTCTTTTTGGATGTAAACATTGAATTATGATGGGTGTACTAAGTAGTACATGGCTGTAGTTTTTGATTAGCCGGTGTACCATGGGGTACACCTTTTGGGATATTGATAGAATGGGAATTGGTATAGATGAGTAGCTAGTGGAAACTCATTATTTTGGGAAGCTTGAATTGGGATGTAAGTATGCACTTTAAATACTCGGTGATCCAAGAATTGTATGTATGTTATGTTTCGGTAATGGTAAGCAATGTTTTAGTAGCTCGGTAACTATGTTCATCAGACCGTCACTGTAAGTAGTAATAGCCTTGCTAGCCGTATGGGCGGTTAGCGGCGTTGTATCACCCGCCGTAGTAGTAGTATTTCCGCTGCAAGTAACTCTGAATTATGGGATGATTGGACGGTAAGCATAGGATTAACGGTAGGGGTGTTACAAAAAGTGGTATCAGAGCGTAGTAACGCTCTGATGTCGTTTGATACCGAGCATAGGGGATTACCGAGTTAGGATTCAACCGTCTTAAGACGGATACTTAGAAACCTAACTAGGAACTACCGTTGTTAACAACGGATACCCTTGACGTTCTTAGGAACGATACTTTGCTTAAATCCGAGACCTTTGAGTCATATTTTCAAGCCTAATGAAACTGTTAAATATTCAGATGTCAGGAAGAGGTCCAGGTCGCCCTAGAGGAGGGGGCAATGACGGACCCGGCACGCAGACGATAGCCGAGATCGTCGCTGCCACGGTAGCACAGATGCTACCACAAGTTATACAAGCCATGCAACAGAACCAACAAAACCAACAAACTCAAGCGGGGCCAATCCCTCCCCCGCCACCCAGAGAAGCGAACTGGGTAAAAGCTGTAGCGGAACTCCGCCCTCCTTGCTTTAGGGGCGAGAGTGATCTGGCTAAGCTCGAGGCCTACATCTCCGAGATGGAGACGGCTTTCGAAACACTCGAAGCTCCTGCTGGAGTTCGAGTCAGAGTTGCTGCTTACTACCTAAAGGATGCTGCTATGGATTGGTGGAAGCTGGTCAAGCACGAGCACGTTAGTGACCCCACATTCGATTGGGATTCTTTTGCATCACTCCTCCGATCCAAGTACTATCCGGAGCATGTAAAGACCAAGAAAAGGCTAGAACTAGAAGCCTTGAAGATGACAGACAAGATGTCTGTGGATGAGTACTACCGCACCTTTACCTCCATTCTTCGTCTCCTACCTGATCTAGGATACACCGGCCAGTGTTGGTCGATCGCTTCTATGGCGGTCTGAGCCATCGCCTTCGGTACGGTATGGGCTACACCAGATTTACCTCCCTTCAGGTAAGTAACGGTTAACCCTTAGTATCATTTCAATTCCTTGAATTCTTTGGATCTTTCCTTATCCTTTCCTAAATGAGAATCCCGGCTAATACCTGAGATTTTAGGAGTGTTATCACGCGGCTTCTCGCGTTGAGATCACTTGCCAATTAAGGGATGAAGAGACCGCGCTGAAGCGCAAAGCCAACAACAAAAACACCAGCACTGAGGAGCAGAACCAAGGGAAGAGCTGGAAAAAGAAGAAAGGGAATTTCTTTCAGCAATCCCAAAAGAAATCCCAGGGTGAGAGCAGTGCCCATGCTGAGCAGGGCAAACCAGCTGAGCTTCTTCAGCTTGGATATTCTGCACCGGTGGCAGCAAAGCCACTGAGATCACACCCACCTAAGGGTAAAATCCTAATCCGATTTGTATTCGTATAAGTAATGTATCTAGTATATCCACGCACACATGTGCTAACCCTCAAACCTCAGGTTCTAGCTCCGGTGTCGCCAAAACCTTCGCCGATGGCCGCACCTATGTGTGCAGAAAGTGCAACCAGGACCATCCTGGTAAGGACTGTTATGGGAGGGACATCAAGTGCTATAGCTGCCAGAAGCTAGGACACACGGCCAACAGATGCCCAGAGAGCACCAAGCCAAAGGGGAACTTCCAAAACTACAAGCAAAGGGAAGGCAAGGAGGTTGCATCTGGCGATGCACCGACCCAGCAGGCACCACAGGGACAGAGATCCCGGGGACCTCCGTGGGGTGCACCTCAGAGGCAGCCTGTCCTTCATGTCATAGACCGTGATGGGTCCAGTTCTAAGTCCGGCCCAGGTAATAATCTCAACCTTTAATCCTTGAAATAGCATGTCTAAGTAGTAGAGTAACTGTTTGGATGAATGCATGAGTAAATAAAACGAAGTGCGTATTAAGCATGGAATAAAGTAGTTGAAACTAGTACTCACCGTAGATGAAATTTATAACCATAGGAAGCTTTAGTATCTGTTACCCGATACCGGTAAACTTGAATCAAGAAGAGATCGACATCACCAACCACGAGTACACCAACGAACAGTGTCAGGTCATCCGACCAGGTATGATCTTATTAAAGGGATACCTGACACCCGAAGCACAAATCTCAATCATCCGACGATGCAACGAGCTAGGAACGGGTCAAGGTGGATTTTACACACCCGAATTCCCCGGTGGAGCGAAGATGAAGCTGAAAACGATGTGCTTGGGAAAGGACTGGAATCCTTATACCAAGACATACCAGTAGACACGAACACAAGATGGAGCGACGCCACCGACCATACCACCAGAGTTTCAGACACTCATCACACAAGCAGTAGAACTTGCACAACAATGTGAACCTGAACCGATCCCCGCACTTGAAGCGGACCTCTGTATCGTCAACTTCTACGAGAAAGAAGGACGACTTGGGTTACACCAAGACAAGGACGAGACAGCGGAATCTCTTGAACAAGGAGTGCCCGTAGTGTCTTGGTCCATTGGTGATGACGCCGTATTCCTGTATAGCGAGCAGAAGCGTGTGGACCTCGCAGAGAAACTAGTATTGAGATCAGGAGATGTCCTAATCATGGGTGGAAACTCTAGGATGCTGTATCACGGGATCAACAAGATCAAGTTGAATACGGCACCGCCGGCAATAATCAATGCCACACACATGAAACCAGGACGCCTGAACCTTACCTTTAGAAAGTATTAACTTTAAAGTATCATGTAATCTATTAGTAACGTGTATTAGAGACACAGTATCTACGATGGTTGGTTTATCAATAAAGAGCAGTGTTGATTTAATTCCACTTGTGTCCACCATCAATACTTATCCAATTGTGAATCCAATAGGTTGTGGACTCGGTACCGAAGGTAACCTGAGCATCCTCACCGAAGCACAAGCCGGCAAGAGCGGCACCATTCTAACAGGAACCTTCCCAGTAAATGGCATTGATGCCAATGTGTTATTCGACTCCGGTGCCTCTCACACTTTCGTATCATCATCCTTTATGAAGAGGTTGAAGCTAGATGCGGATGAGCTACCAAACTTCATGGTTACTCTCCCATCGAAGGAGCGAGTAAAGTGCACCAAGTATTATCAATCAGCCACAATCCAAATCAAAGGCGAATCGTTTTCCATTTCCTTCATCGAATTCAATGGATTGGGATTCGACTTAATCATTGGAATGAATTGGTTGGAGCGGCACAAGGGTAGAATCCTCTGCGCCGAGCATCGATTGCTGCTCAAGAGTCCTTCTGGGGTTATTGTGTCTTACCGTCAGAGACCGAGAGAGCCTTCGACCACACTCATATCTGCTATGGCTATGTACCGGGAGCTCAGAAAGGGCCGAGATGTGTATCTATGTTATGTACAAGACCTGGAGCGAGATCCAGAGTTCTGTGATGAAGTACCCATTGTATCTGAATTCCCCGACGTATTACCTAAGGAGCTACCCGGCATGCCACCACCGAGAGCAGTGGAATTTGAAATTGATCTATTGCCAGGTACCGGTCCCATTTCTAGGGCACCGTACCGCATGGCACCTGCTGAAATGGCCGAATTGAAAGAGCAACTACGAGACCTTCTAGACAAAGGGTTTATACGCCCGAGCGTATCACCCTGGGGAGCACCGGTTCTCTTCGTGAAGAAGAAGGACGGTAGTCTCCGCCTTTGTATTGACTACCGCGAGTTGAATGCGGTCACAGTAAAAAATAAATACCCATTGCCACGCATCGACGACCTATTCGACCAGTTGAAAGGAGCCTCAGTCTTCTCCAAGATCGACCTCCGTTCAGGGTATCACCAGATTGCAATCAAAGAACAAGACATTGAGAAAACGGCATTCCGTACCAGATATGGCCACTACGAATTCACAGTGATGCCATTCGGTTTTTCAGATCACCAGCAATTCATGGACCTATGAATCGTTTAGTCGGAGCATTGGACACTTCAGTGGTTGTCTTCATCGACGACATACTTGTATATTCCAAATCAGTAGAGGAACATGAACTCACTTGAGGAAAGTGCTAGAGACCTACGCGAGAACCAGTGTATGCAAGTTCTCCAAATGCGAGTTCTGCTTGATCAGGTATCTGCCTGGACATGTCATCTCGAGCGCAGGTATCCTCGGTTGACCCTTCTAATAGACTGTACGATCATGGCCTAGACCCAAGACTGTTACCGATTAGGAGCTTTCTTGGTCTAGCCGGTTACTACCGGAGATTTGTAAAGGGACTTCTCGCAAGGCGCTAAGCCACAATGACGACACTGATGAAGAAGATGCACCGTTTGTATGGACACACGAGTGCAAACTACATTCAGAAATTGAAGACTCATTGACCTCAATGCCCGTCCTTACTCTTCCAGAGGGCACAGAGGGATTTGAGGTGTACTGTGATGCATCAGCAAAGGATGATGCATACTCATGCAGCATGGCGAAGTTGTTGCTTATGCCTCCCCCCTGCTGAAAAAGCATGAGGAGAATTACCCGACACTACGATTTAGAGTTAGGAGCATTGTCTTCGCCTTGAAGATATGGCGACACTATCTCTATGGGGTAAGCATCACCATCTACTGACTCCGACATAAGAGCTTACAGTATGTATTCACGCAGAAAGAACTGAATTTGAGACACGAGAGATGGATGGAATTTCTTTCAGACTATGACATCAATCTGTCAGTAAGGAAGGGAAGGCAAACATGTAGCCGACGCCCTGAGCCGTCGAGGACACTCGCTCCATTCGCTACTCGCGCTTCTTCTAGCTTGGTTAATGAGGTGCGAGACGTCTCAGTCGACGACCTTACCTAACCGAAATCAGACACAAGATCGAGAATGGTACATTTGAGAAGAAGAAGTATGACTTCACAAATAGGTTTGATTCGGTTGAATGGCAGGCTATGCGTCCCCCGAAGCAATGCTGAGCTAAGGGATCGCATCCTGCGAGAGTCACACCTGTTCCACATTGTCAGTCCATCCAGGAGCCTCCAATGTACAAAGACATGAAGAGGTACTTCTGGTGGTCGGAATGAAATCAGATGTGACGGAATTTGTATTGAGATGCTTGACATGCCAGAAGGTAAAATTTGAACACTGTAGACAGGGCGAAGTGGTACAATCGATGCCAGTTCCGGAGTGGAAATTTCAGATGATCTCCATGGATTTTGTTGGAGGCTCCCACCTGCTAGGGGAGGACTCAACATGATCTGGGTTTGTAGTCGATCGCCTACCAAGGTTGCCAGATTCATACCAATGAAGGACACCTGGAAGGTAGTAAAGCTAGCTGAGCTATTCGACAAGGAGATTATCAGACACCACGGAGTCCCTAAGACCATAGTATCTAACACGCGACCCAGATTTCTTTCGAGATACTGGAGAGCTACAAGGGAAGCGTTGGGTACGGAATTGAGTTGAGTACCGCCTTCCATCCTCAGACCGACGGTCAGACAGAAAGGACCATCCAGACACTGGAGGACATGCTTCGGGCATGTGCCTTGGACTTTCAGGGGAGTTGGTTAGATAAGCTTCATCTTATCGAGTTCTCTTATAATAATAGTTATCACGCCTCGATTAAGATGTCACCTTTCAAGCTCTATACGGTAGACCTTGCCGTACACCCTTGTTTGGGATGAGTCAAGTGAAGCGGTCATAATAGGACCGGAGTATCTAGAGCAAGTGCAAGCTAAGTGCAGCAATTAGAGCTAACATGAGGCAGCCCAGTATTCCTGCGAGTTTCACCTATGAAAGGTGTCTTCCATTTGGGTCAGAATGGCAAGTTAAGCCCAAAGTTTTGTAGGCCGTACACATAATCACCGAAAGAGTTGGGTACGTAGCCTACAGGTTATACTTACTGAGGACTTGGGGCGTGTCCATGATGTATTTCATGTGTCACAACTCAGAAGTACATTGCTGATCCTTCTCACGTCTTAGAGCCCGAGAGATTATCCATCGAGCCGACTATGCGATATGTTGAAACCCCTGAAATCCTGGATAGGAAGACCAGACACTCGCCATAAGTCTATACGAATGGTGAAGGTCTATGGTCAAACAACATGATGTCGAAGAAGCGACATGGGAGTTGGAAGATGCCATGAAGGCTAAGTACCCATCAGCTGTTCATAGACAGAGAGTCAGCATTTAGTAATACGGGTACGGGTCGTACCCCTTTTAAGGGGGGTATAGCCCTTTTGCTTTTGCATTGCTTCGGGTAGCATTGCTTAGTGTGTAGGTATTGTAATAGATTTTGTATGGCACATGTAGTGTAAGTGAATTGGTATGTGTATGTATGTGTAATGTGTAGTGTATGTGTATTTGTATGATGGATGATGTATGGTAATGTGTATTGTGAATGGTAATGATGTATTGCGTAATGTTGATGGTCTTATGGAAAATGTTGGATGGTATGATGCTTGAAGTGTGTATGTTTGCAATGTGGAATGAAGTGAACACCTCATAGGTGGTATTAAGACACATAGTGCAATCGGTTTGCCTAATGAGTAGAGTTACTAAACCATAACCCTTGAGCAACTTTGAGGGCAAAGTTTCTTAAGGGGGGTAGATTGAAATACCCTGTAATTAAAAATAGTGGTTAATTAGGCTATAAATAATTTAGAGGCTTAATTAAGTATAAATAATCATGAGGGAACAAATCCCGAAGAAACGGATCCTTAAAATGGATTAAAACCACTAACGAACCTTAAAGCGCGTTTTTCGAGGTAACCGGGAAACGTGTCTTTAAGCGGGTCAATAGACTCGTAACAATTTTGGTCAACTAAATAATCATTAATAAATACTAGTGAAGCTTTAGGACCAATAAAATCAATAAAACGAGAGATTAGTAAAAACTGTCAAAACGGGAAGTTATGGGGTAGAAATATAATAACCAAGACTTATGTGTCTAATAATGTAAAAGAATTTTTCAAAACCTTGTGGGTCTGTGTGCTGTCCGATTTCCATTCCCCACACACACACACTTAACTTCTTTTATTTGTAAAAGACAAAAGAATTAAAACCCAAAAGTAACCTATTACACTCTCACTTATTCTCTCTCCTCTACCATTCTCCTCTCTCACGTGGATTTCCCTCCCTCACTCTCTCATTTCCTCTCTTCTTCTCCAAGCAGGCGACAGCCATGAGAGCTTGAACAAACACACACAAACTCCCCTTTCTCTCCTCTTGAAACTCCCTCAAAACTCTTCCAAAAATTATAAAAAAATACCATTGGAATCCTCTCATCAAGAGCTACATTTCCACCTTTCCAAAATTCGAAAACCTACATTTTCGTTTTTATGGGTATGTCCCATTTGGAGCTTCAACAACCACCATTAGAAGGCCCTCCTTCTCCTTGTTCTTTTGAGGTAAAAATATTCTCAAAACTCCATTGTTTCCTAGCCTTAAAAGCAAAAAAAATTTGAGCTAAACTCTGCTTGCTCCCTTGTACTCTAGCGATTTTGGCATCTTGGTGGAGTTGGAAATCTTGTTCTTGAACCACTCCAAGCTTCATTTGCACTCTTGGAAGGTAATATAATTTTCTAAACCCTAAAACCTACATTAGAGCTTGAATAATGGTTAGGGTTAGTTTTAGTATTAAAATGGTGTATTGAAATGTGTATATCAATGGGTTGTAGTGTTAGAGGAATTGTGTTTGCGAAACCGGTGGGAAAAGGAAGAGGAAGGAAAGAGAGAAGAAAGAAGGAGAAAGAGAAACTAGTAGAAGAGAGCAAGGTAATTATACTCTCCTTTGTGTAGCTTTGTAAATGAGTATGTAACAGATTTTTAGAAGTTAAAAATTGGTATTGTAAAATGGTAATGTATAAGTGGTGTAATGTGTAGGAGAATATAAGTATTTTGAACCCCTAAAAGACATTTAAAACTTATCAAAACAGATTGGGAATGGATGTTTGAGTGCAGGAAATTCAATGTTTTTAGTATTAGAATTATGTATGGGAGCTTGTATATGGTTATTGTGTATAAACAGGTGAGATGAATGATAATGTGATTGAAACAATGTGGTGAGAGTATAAAATTATAGGGAGTTTATGGCAAAATTTATCTAGAATTAGAACACTTAATGAATTAGAAACTAGGTGAATAATGTGGGTTGTAACAGATTTTGATTAAGATAGGTAGAGGGTAAGTTGAGAGAGACAGATAATGCAATCTAAATACATTAGAGGTGCTAGAAATGTCATGAGAGGGAGTTGTAGAAGGGGAGTGTTAGTATCAAAATCTGTAGCAAAAGACATTAAGGAAGAAAACAATGTAAGTGTTGAATTGGAACATAGAAAATTGGGTGTAAAAGTAGTATAGAATTGGTGAGATAAATGAAGAAGTGAATTAACATGATTTCACTAGTACAAAAAACGTCTATTTCGGCGCCCCTATTTCGGCGGTTGTAGATAAAACCGCCGTAATAGGGGCCCGAGATGTATACCGTATGTAAAGAAGGGGTCTATTTCGGCGGTTCCTAGATATGAACCGCCGAAATAGGCCCTTTTTAATAATAAAAAAAATTAAAGAGACCTATTTCGGCGGTTCCTTACACGAAACCGCCGAAATAGGTGTTTCTATTTTTCTTTTTTTAAAAAATTTAATGATCTATTTCGGCTGTTCTTTGTTAGGAACCGCCGAAATAGGTCTCTTTAATTTTTTAATAATTAAAAAGGGCCTATTTCGGCGGTTCTTTGTTAGGAACCGCCGAAATAGGTCCTTTTAATTAAACCCCCAACCCGATTCGAAACAATTACGATTTCATTAGGTCTAATTACCCCTCTTCTCATCTCTCTGTTCCAACGGCGACTGCGAACCCACCACCGCCACCACAGCCGTATTCCGGCCGCCCTCCTCCTCCTCTCGCTGTCGCCGTGTCGCGCCGTCGGTGGTGGTCTTCGTGTGGCGTCGCCGCCCTCATTCCGCCATTTAACAGAGGCGAACAGAGGTGAGCAACCCTAACTTTGTTTTCGATTTTGTTTATTTAATTGTTAATTTGTTGTTAAAACTGATAGATTGTTGTCACATTATGATTGTGGATGATGATATTTATTGTGTGTGTGAAATTTTTGCAAGATTTGGTTGTTAAACTATTAAATTTATGTATGCACACAAGGTGTTCGACGAAATGTCCGAGTGAATGCAGCAGCTCACATTTTCTATTTCCTGTTGCAGTTTCAGATTTTCGTAAAGGGGTGTGAGAGAGGTTGTCTTGGTTGTTTCTGGCTAGATTAGAGTTTAAACATATTAAGGCATCTAACTAAGAGGATAAACCACTTGGGGAGGAAAAAAAGAAACTAGACCAGGTAATGAAAAAGAAAACAGATGACAAGAAGGCATCAGTTTCATAGTTTCAATTTCAGATTCTGTAGCTTCTCCCCTTCTGTGTAATCAAATTCAGAAACAGTGTGAATGTGTAGGTCGAAGCTTGAGCTTAAAAGACTTACTAAGATACTTGAATCAATGACTAACCCAGGTTGAGGAAAAAGGAAACTGAAGATAGGTCTGTAAATGAAAGAAAAACAGAGAAGAAGAATAAACCAGTCCATACTTTTAGTTTGTTTTCTTCTGATTTCTGTCTTCTGTATAACTGAGTTACAGGAGTTATATGAGTGTGACATAGGGGTACTTGGGAATCCAGACAACCACCTGAAAAGAATTAGAAACAGATGTAACAGATGTAACAGATTAAGAAAAGAAAAAAAATGAAACAATCGAGGAGTGTATATCAGTTTCTGCTGATCTTTCTGTTCAGGTTATGAATTACACCACTGGGGTTATTGGGATAGTCTAAATAGTTTTTGAGTTTTAACTATGGCTAGAACTCTGAGTTAGATGAGTAAATACTTAGTAATAAATCGAATGACAGAAATGTGAATAAACAGAAACAAACTAATAGAAGTTATCAGTTCTGGTGCCCTTCTTTCTGTTCTGTGTAACTTAGTACAGAGAAGCTTGAAGGGGTTATATTGAGGGTTGTATGAGTCTAAAAGTCTTACTAAGTCATCTAACTAAATGTACTAACATTTTTGAGAAAATCGAAAGTCACACTCAGAGACAAGAAAAGAGAAAGAATGAGGTATACCAGTTTTTCTATCTTGTTTTTTTCTGCAACAAATGCAGTCTCTGTATAATGGCTTTTCAGTAGCTTTACCTGGGCTACCTTGGGTTGTCTTAGTGCTAGAACCGTGTCAAAACATATAAGTAAGTAACTAAGCTAAGTTGGGGAAACTAGGAAAAAGAAAAGAAACGGGTTAAGAAACAGAAAAGAAAGGAAGTAGATAACAGACTTATGCTCCAGTTTTCAGTGCTGATTTCTGAAACCTCTTGTTCAGTAAAGGGAAGTTCCAGTAGCAATAACCGTGCTGTTTTGGGCTTGGGTCTGTTTTTGAGAGTTAAACCTATACCAAGATATGTAACCCAACCGCTGGACACCTAAGGGAAACAGATTAAATACCAGAACAGTAAACAGAAAGAAAGTAGAAAGGAGTTATCAGTTTCCTTATTTCAGTTTTTCTGAAACCAAAAGTTTTGTATAACTATGTTACAGAGGGGTTAGAAGGGGGTTGTGTGTGTTGCTAATAAACCTGAAACCTTTCTAACACACTTAGGTCAAACTATGCATATTCAGGGAGAGGTTAAAAGATAGAGTGGGAACCTAATGTAACGATTGAATAGGAGTGCACAGATTGAGTGTGTAGCAGTTTCCTGCAGCTTTCCTGCTTCAGTATGAGAATATACCAGTTGGTTCAACAGGGTGGTTTGGGGTGTGTGAAGTTTGGAATCTTGACAAAATACTTAACTACGTGAATAGATGAAGTGGGAGAAGTGGGAAGTCAGATTTGAGAACAGAGGGAGAATAATAGAAGAGAAGTGATCAGATTCTTGTTGTTCTCAGTTTACAGTTGTTGTTTCAGTAACATTAGCAAAACTGTTTTGGATTCAGTAATGAGCTTAAAACCTTGACTAATCAGGCAACTAAGTGATTACACAATTAAGGGGGAACTAGAAACTCAACCTCGTGGACAACCAGAAAGGAATCTAGGAGAAATTATCAGGAACATGTAACAGTTTTATGGTTTCAGTGTATCAGTTTTTGCTCTCTGTACAACGTATTTCAGAGTAGTTAAGGAGATTGTAGTGGCTTGAAAATGAAATTACAACATTGCTAGTGCGTTGATCTTGGTGGGTATATTTATTGGGAAAACTAGAGGGCAGTTTAACAACACAAAAGAAGTAATGCAGAAGAAACATACCGATGCTGTTTCGGTTTTTGGGATAGTTGATAGGTTCAGTATAATTGTGTTACAGGAATAATATGAGAGTTGTAATGGGTGTAGAATGGACTTAAAACCTTGCTAATCCATCTACCTGAAAGTGTGAATATTGTGGGAGAAATGAGGAGGCAGCTTAATGCATTAAACATTGAGGTTAAATGGAAATTTCACAGGGATGTTGTTACAGTTTTAGATAATCTGTTGCTTCTGTATGACTAATCTACAGGAGTCTAAGAGTGTTGAGTGGGTCTGTAAATGAGCTCAAAGCATCCCTATTACATCTACCTAAGAGGGTAAACAATTTGGGAAGGTTAGACATCAGGTGGATACCTTAAAAGTGAGGTTAGATAAGTGGTAACACCGAAATTATGCGATAGTTTTATAAATCTTAGGACTTCTGTACAAACATGTTTTTGGAGTCTCCTAAATATTATATTACTATGATAATTGGTTTAAAACATTACAAACCTATTTAGCTAGGAGGGAATACACTCTAAGCAAGTTAAAGCTACCTTAGTTAAACTTGTTACAATTTAGCGTTTAAAACCCTCTAGAATAATAGCTAGGGGGAGTACTTATTTAACTCATATAACGATGATGTAAACGTCTTAGGAGTTAGATAATAATCTAAGGTGAGTACTTGGGAAGTTCTAAGGTTTAAAAATAACCGTACATTCAACGACTCACTTATGGAATAACCCCTGGTATGACTAAGATAAACTAGAATAAAATGTCGTCACATGAAATCATGGACTGACACATTGTTTTTAATCAGCGTTAGGGTCGTAACGAACGCCGACCAGGAGTATTGTATAGTCGTTAAGTTTAATATAAAATTATTCTAATTGATCTGAATGTTGTTCAATCTTTATGCGTTGCCTCTGTAGAGATTGGTGTTGCTACACAAGTCTCGCACGCCCGATTGAGAAGAGGGGCTGAAAACAATTCATTTATGAACCGGTATTTTTTTTAATTTAACTCTTCATTCTCTTCATTCTCTTCACTCACTGTAATATAATCTAACTTATCATTTTTCTCTTTTGTGTCTCTACAGATAAATACTTAAGGAGCTTCTTTACCATTTGATGGTAGATTGAAAGCGGAGCGGAGAGCAATTCATTTTCGAACCGGTAATATAATCTAACGTATCATTTTTCTCTTTTGTACTTTGTATTTGATTTCCACAAATTATTGGAATTTCGTTTGATGAATGAATTTGGTATATATTAGTTTGGTTTATGATTGAAATTTGTGTTGTTGAATAATTGGTGAATGCTTAATAATAGGCATAGTTGTGTCTTTATTTTACTTTGTATTTGATTTCCACAAATTATTAAAATTTGGTTTGATGGATAAAGTTGGTATTAGTTTGATTTGTGATGGAAATTTGTGTTGATGAATGGTTGGTGAATGCTTAATAATAAGCATGGGATAGGTAAAATTATGCAAAAGTCATGCCGTTTTTTTTTAAATCTCTTCGTAATTAATATTGTTTGATGTATGTGTATATGTCTAACAATATCTAATTTTTTTTATCAGGTCCGTGATTCACCTCTCTTGTTTCCCGCCTTCTTCCATTACTGTTCCTCTTTCCTCCTCTGTGCACAAGTAAGTAACTAAACCTTATTTTTTGTTTAATAAATGCAATTATGTATTTAAATATAAAGTGCTAGTACATAATTTAGCTTCATTCCCTATTTGTTGATGCATTTTTTTTTAATTTATTTTTGTTGCTCCCTTGCAGAGACATATCAGAAGTGGTATTGCTGCATCTCTCGCACAGAAGCCTACCTCTCAGGCACCAGTCTCCCCTGTCCATAAATCCTTAAAAAACAAGTACGTATTCTAACTCTCGATTCTTTGTTAATCTGTAAACCGGTTTGAACTTATACAGTGGAGAATTGAAAGCTTTGATTTGATGATCTGAATTTGCAATTGGTTTTCAGTTAGCTAGTAAAGAATTGATTTATTTTAATTGTTGGTTGCTGCCATTGTTGGAATGTTTGTGGTTGTGATGACTTTGGTGAGTGTTGAATAATAAGCACGGGATGTGTACAATTATGCAAAGGTCATGCCAAATTTTTTGTAGAAAAAGTATTCGTAATATTGTTTTAAACACCGGTTTCTGTTTTAGAAGTGCAACAATTTCTTAAATTTAAAATGGTAGTTTATTTTGTGTTTGCAACCTTAGAGTTAGGCTAGACTAATTGACAATCATCCCAGTCATGCTCCATTAGGAAATAAACAAGTGCAACTTAATACAGGCCATATTCTACAAAGGATCTAACTCACACCTGTGATCTGTTGCACATGTAGTATGGAGCGTGACTGGATGTATGGTGATAGAGGCGAACATTTTGACAAAATGCTGAAAGAGTTTTGCAAAGCTGCAGTGCAACACAAGGACAGGACAAAGGCGGAGAAAATTCCATGTCCTTGTGTTGATTGTGGTGTGGTTAGACATTATTCAAGCATCAACCTCGTACAACTCCATGTGAAGACCCGTGGTTTCATGCCACATTATACAAAATGGATTTTTCATGGAGAACGTGTTGAAGATAATGCTTCATCTTCCTACAGTCACGATCGGTGTAACTCAAGAACCGAGCAGACATTCGATACTACTAACGAGTCAGAACTCCCAAGCGCTTCCGGAGTCAATGTTGACAGTGAGTCGACTTATCATGATGAACAAATTGACGAGATGCTTGGTAACGTTGAGGATAACTTTGTCGACCGGCCGGATGAGTATCAAAGGTTGTTGGACGCATCCAAAACGGCGTTGTATCCTACTTGCACTAAGTACACGAAATTGACAGCTATATTGAATTTGTTCAACCTGAAGGGAAGATATGGATTGAGTGACAAAGGTTTCACGGCATTCCTCGAGCTGATTCATGATATGCTACCGGATGAGAACGGTCTCCCTACGACCACGTATGAGGCAAAGAAATGGGTGTGTCCAATGGGAGTAGAGTACAAAAAAATTCACGCGTGTCCAAACAACTGTGTGTTGTACAGGGGTGAATACGAACATCTGGACAATTGCCCGAAATGTTCGTTGTCCCGGTATAAGCATAAAGATGGTGAGTACTCCTCCGTTCAGAAAAAAAGCCCTCCAGCAAAACTTGTTTGGTATTTGCCGATTATACCCAGATTCAAACGGTTGTTTGCGAATCCGAAAGATGCAAAGAACTTACGATGGCATGCGGAGGGTAGAAAGAGTGATGAGAAACTAAGACATCCACAGCTGTGGCCTCAGTGGAGAAACATCAATAGACGTTCAAAGAACATTTCGGACATGAGAATAGGAATCTGAGGCTTGGGTTTTACTGATGGAATGAACCCTACGGCACATTGAGTATTCAACACAGACATGGCCTGTTCTGCTAGTGATCTACAATTTGCCCTCATGTTGTGTATGAACGAAAGTACATCATGTTATCGCTCCTGATATCTGGTCCCAAGCAGCCAGGTAATAGCATTGATGTGTACCTTGCCCCTCTGATCGACGATCTGAAGCTATTGTGGATGAGGGGGACCTGTTGTATATGATGAATCTAATGCAAGAGGAATTTCACGCTCAGGCTTTGTTGTTCTGTACCGTCAATGACTATCCCTGCTTATGGGAACTTGTCCGGTTACACGGTTAAGGAACATTTGCATGTCCCATATGCAAGGAAGACACTTGTTTGGACCGTTTAAAACATTGTGGGAAGAATGTTTATATTGTCATCGACGTCTTCTCCCCGAAGATCACCCTTATCGAGTAACGAGAGAAAGTTGTTCAATGGTCAAGCCAAAACTCGTGTGGCCCGTCTACCTCTGACCTCTGAGGAAGTGTACGAAAAGGTTAAGGACATTGTAAATGTATTTGGAAACACAGCAAAACCGGCGAAAAACATTTGGAAAAAGTGTTCTATCTTTTGGGAACTACCTTATTGGCGTCATCTTTCTGTGAGGCACTGCTTAGACATCATGCACATTGTGAAGAACGTTGGTGAGGCAGTGAGTGGGACTTTACTCAATATACCCGGGAAAACAAAAGACGGATTGAAAATCAGAAAGGACATGCAACCATGGGTATACGAAAGGAGTTACACCCACAAGAGAATGGGAAACGAATCTACCTACCTCCTGCATGCTACACGCTCTCAAAGGCTGAAAAGATTAGTTTTCTGCAAATGTCTGTACTCGGTAAAAGTACCGTCTGGATACTCTTCAAACTGGAAGAACATTGTATCGATGAAGGATTTAAAACTTTTAGGCATGAAATCTCACGATTATCATGTACTGATGTTACATCTTCTTCCGGTCGCAATTCGAGGATATTGCCATCTGATGTCAGAAATGCTTTAACTCGGTTATGTTTCTTTTTCAACGTTGTGTGCTCCAAGGCAATTGACGTAACCTCTCTAGATGATCTACAACGTGAAATTGTTATCACTTTATGTCAACTTGAGATGTATTTCCCACCATCTTTCTTTGATATAATGGTACATCTAATTGTGCACATCGTTCGAGAGATACAGTTCTGTGGTCCGGTATACTTACGGTACATGTACCCTTTTGAACGGTACATGGGTATTCTGAAAAGTAGAATGAAGAATAGGTATCGACCAGAGGGGAGCATTGTTGAAGCAACCAGTGACTGAGGAAGTCACGAGTTTGTGACCGATTATTTGAGTGAGCAGAGTCTATTGGTATCCCAAAACCACGACACTATGGTAGGTTTAAGGGTAAAGGTGTTATTGGTAGAAATCGTGCAAGTTTCGCGTCTACTTATTCATCAAGCACATTTGTTTGTCTTACAACATCTTGAGGTTGTTGAACCTTATTTGGAAACCCATATGGTTGAGTTAAGGCATCAAAATCCTTGAAAAACCACATTTGGCTGACAAAAGAACAAACCCGAGTTTTTATCCAATGGTTCAAAGATCATGTGTTGACATATAGCATCAGATCCAGAAGCTGTAAGCGAAGAGATCAGATGTTTGGCAATCGGACCTGATACTAATATTACATCTTTTGAGGGGTATGATATTAGTGGTATACATACTACACTGCACGCCAAGATGCCAAATCGATAAACCAGAATAGTGGGGTAAAAATTGAAGCTGCTGCCACTGAGTACCACAGCGGTAACCGATCTCAACCAGTTAGTAATTGGTATTATGGTGTCATCGAGGACATCTGGGAACTAGACTATGACATTGATTCCTTTCTGTTGTTCCGGTGCAAGTGGGTGGACAACCGACGCGGGTACCAAAATGATGGAGGGCTTACCATGGTTGATCTTTCACGGTTACACGGTTATAATGATGATCAATTTGTTCTGGGAAGGATTACGAGCAAGTGTGGTATGTTGAGGATCCGAAAGACTGCAGATGGTCTGTTGTTCTTCCAGGAAGAAGGCCGGTTGTAATGGAAAATGAAAATGAGGATAACGATGAAAATGGGACTGTAGAGGAAACATCCTTGTTTCCTACTGGATTACCGGATTCGATTGATGATACCGAAAACGATTTGCTCTACGCACGATCAGACCATGATGAGGGTGTTTGGGTAGAAAATATGAAATGATTTATGTTTTTGTACGTGTCAGGTAATGTTGTTAGTAGAATGTAGACTGTAATATCATCTTAACTGTTATTGTTATGCATCATAGTATTTATGTTATGAGTTTAACTGATGAAAATGCTTTATGATTTTTTTTGCAGTGGATGATCACCCTATGGATGACCCCATTGGACGGCTTATCTCGACTGGAGAACCTGAGCCACAGCCGAATAGACCAAGTAAGCGGTCACGAGAGGAGGAAAGAAGAAGAAGGACCAGTTAGCAGTACACGAGACTGAGGCTGGCCCTTCACAGCAGACCGAAGAGGAGTCGGTTGTGCCACCAGAGGCGAAGAAGCAGAAGAAGAGAGGTGCAACAACACGTGGGCTGAAGGCTAACAAGGGCCCTCCTACAAAACCGGTCGACTTCAATCAATTCAACCAGCCCCATGGAAATTGGAAGAATGACTTCACCGCTTACGGTAGCCATTTGGTGAAGTCATATTGCGACATAAACCACAACCTGGAAGCAAGTGCCTCAATCATTGAAGGATACTATGTTTCAGCGTCTTCAGGTAAATCTCTACATTATTACTATGATCTTTTGTGAAATAATAGAACATTTATGTTTACTTTACTAACTGAATGATCATGTACGTAGTCTCGTTTCTCCGTGGATCCCGCACTTAAAAACGATGTGCTATCAGCGATGTCGAAACAGTTCCTGGACCACAAGAATAAGTTGGCTGACAAGTTCATCTACAAGATGCCTACTCCAGAAGATCCAGATCATGGTGGAGACGGTGTGAGACCACCCATGGGAGGTTTACGAGGGCATAACAGAAGAGCAATGGCTACAATTTGTTGAGAGGCGTCACACACCGGAGTTCCAGGTGCACTTTATTGTCATACATACATAAATTAATCTTAATTTCTTATGTTTTTTTGTCTTCAATTTCACTTAACATGATCCCATTAATTTATGCAGGCTCTCCGTGCGAAACAACAAGCAAATGCTAAGAAGAATCTGTACCCTCACCACTTAGGTGGAAAAAGTATTGCTCAAGGGTACCAGAATGGGAGCAAAAGGGATATCTGCCCACGGATGGCTCATTGGATGCCAGTGGCAGAAGAATGAAAGTGTGGGAGTTAAGCCACATTCCGAAGAACTCTACTCCCGAAAATCCTCAATATGATGAAGCCACGAGAGCAGTTATTGCTCAAATGGTAAGTGATATCATTTCATTTTCAGTCAAACTGTTCATTTCCTTTGTATATGAACTTATGTTAAACTAATAACTGTATTGTGTGTTATATTAGGGTGAATTAAGCTCTCAGCTCACCCAGGGCACCTGGACCTCACAGAGGAATAATGATCCTCTTACACGCGCTCTTGGTAAGAAGGATCATCCAGGTCGTGCCATTGGGTTTGGTGGGCACGTTGGTATCCGCCAGGCATTTGGCGCACCCGGGTCCAGAATCAGCAAGGGACAGTCGATTAGCTACGAGGAGCACCTGAGAGTGTTGGCTGAGATGGAGCAGAGGATTACTCAGAACGTCGACGAGAGGATTGCTCAGGCTATATCAAGGATTCAGCCACAGCAGCATGAAAGCCAAGAGGTTTCTCGACCACCAGTTGATCAGTCACCCATTCAGCAGCAGAGTGCACGGTAGTGAGAAGTAGTGTCCACTCGGCTGATCCGTTTCCCTATGCATCTCTACAGGTTAGACTAACATTTCAATTGAGTACATGACGATTATGATTTTAACTGATCACTAATATCATCATAGAAGAATTCTCAATTTTTATCTAAACAAGTTCCACATAACACTCAGGCACCCACTGAGTGCCATCTGTTTTTACAAATTGGAGTAGAAGAGGTCATGGTTGCATGGGGAAAACTTTTCCCCTCTCGTCCAAGTGATATTGTGCACGGTGAACCCTCCGACATTACCATGCACGAGTGCTTCTAGACGAATTTGTTGCAGAGCATGCTGACGTCGGTTTACCGGTGCCGATCCCACAAAGACCTACCGTGCGTTCTGCACAAACTGCGACAGTGCAGTGGCCTGCACGATTGGTCAGACTCCCTGGGCAGGTATTACTCTTAACCGTTGCAATAAAACTATTGGTGTACCACCTTGCATCCATATACTTAATTAGACTAATATCATAGGATATGACCCCACCGAAGACTGATAAGGGCAAAGGAAAAAGAATTGCCACACCTGTGCAATCAAAGGCATCCACAAATTTTGTGCTTAGACCTGCTTTGGTGGAGAAGAGAATATTGGCCGGCTTGTCGACCAATATGCAGATTCTGCATTCCTCGTTGTTGGTGCTACCACCGGATAGTGATTCCCTCATTGTGGAAGATCCCGAGCGGATATTTCACTATATAGTTCAAGGAGAAGATATACATCGATTTGGGATGTATATGTCCGACTTCGAGGAGTGCTTCAGGAGGGATTGGTTGAATGTGTCGATTATCAAGTCGGCCGCCATGTGAGTGACTTCTACCTTTTATATTTTGAATTCATTAATTGGTGATGAATTAGAATGTGTTGAATAAAAAGTTAATGACTAATGATATTGCCTCATAGGTGGGTGCATGATAAGGCGATCAATGTCTTTGAAGATCGAAGATTTGGATTCCTGTGTCCTGCTATGTGCACTGAAGTCCAGATGACAAGTGATCCGCAAAGCCTTATGCAATATATGACGAATGCCCTCTATGAATGTTCGAACAAGTCATTTATTATGCTGCCATATCATTCAGAGTATGATATTTGACTATTTCTCTTAGTATTATCTAAAACATATATTTTGTTAGTTGCTTAATGATTTCAACACATTGTGTAATTTGTGGACAGTCGACATTGGTCATTGCTTGTGCTGGTGATGGGGAAGCACCCACGAATCTTGCAATTTGACTCACTTGGTAAGGCTGCCAAGAGACCGAAGATCTCCACCGCAATCTGGGGTAATTATTTTGTTTCGTAAACAACAATTATTTTACTTAACTTAACTGTTTCATAACTTGCTACTGATGCTAAACCTATATATATTGCTGATGTATATAGTCCATGAGAGCTGCTTAAGACTCCAGGGGTATAACAATGAAGAGTAAACATCCCTTGAACACGTCAGGTACTCTATTATTGATAAATTTGTGTGATAATGTTACAAACTTGTTTATACTGTCAATTGTTTGTTTGTATATGTCCGGTGCCCTGGGGGGTCAAATGTGGATACTATGTCTGAGATTCTTATTGACATAGTAGGAGCGCGAACCTTTTATTACCATAGCCACATCGTTAGACATGTAACTGATGAGTGTGAAATATGAATGGTTCTAATGGTCTTTAATGTCTATTTGTATACGCGAATTGATACTATTCCACACTTATCTTGCGTTTTTCTGTGGTTTGTTGTTTGTTAAGGCTTGATACACTTTTTCTATGTTAAATGCAGAGAAAAGCCAAGGAAACACTAGATTAACTCACAAGGGAGGTAATGCAACAAACGGGGGTCGAATCGGAGTCAAAATGAAGAAGTTAGAGGATTTTTAAGGTGTGTCCGAGCTTGTGTCCGAACTTCCAAGTTCGGACGCAAGTCGAGAGTTTGTATGCTGCGCCTGATGGATGTCCGAACTTCGGTCCGAACATCGAAGTTCGGACATAGTTGAGAAAAGCCGGGGTCTGAAGTACGGAGCATGTCCGAACTTGTGTCCGAACATCAAAGTTCGGACACAGGTCGAAACTTTCTGAATTGAATCGCTCAAAGCATTGTGTCCGAACTTTGAAGTTCGGACCAATGTTCGGACGGCACGAAAATTACAGCACAAACTCGGCGTTTTGAAGGGAAAAAGAGAGAGAAAGGTCTATTTAAATGACCTAATCAGAGGGAGAAGGCATTCACGCATCATCGATCATTACAACACTCCCTTCCACACTGATAAACGAGGTTCTCTCCAATCATCCACGCCAATTGCATCGGTTCGCCTTCATCCACATTCACCAATCATTCCATCATCGTTCTGGAGGAGCATCGACAGAGGGAAGTGCGACTATCATCTTCAACCTTGCACCTGCATCCACCGATTCTGGATAGTCAATCAACAAAAGGGTTTTTCTTCCTTTAGATAGTTTCTATGTTGATTGTATTTATCTTTTCATTGGCAATGTCTGGCTAGTAGGGATTTAACTCTGGGGTAGGGTTGTTCAAGATGGATTCAATGTAGTTAAGAATTCTGCAATTTGATTATGAGGCTGTAACGGATTGTTTTCAGGTTAATGACTATCAATTTTCTTCTCTATTAATTTCGCGAGTTATAGAGTTGTTCTGCGAAACCTATTAAGATCAGACAAGGTGATTAGTAGGGAGTTCGAATTAACCTGGGAATTTGGGGAAGGATTAGTCGGATAGATAATCTTTCCTACAAACGCTAACAATTCTTTGTGCTTATTCCGCCTGTATGTGTTTTGCCAACTGCTAGATTAGAGTTGACATGTCCTGATAGGTGAGCTCTTCAATGAACTAGGATTTAGCATTGAAGAGATAGAAAGAATTGGCCTTTCCGTTCTCATAATTAAGTTGTAGAAGTTACTAGATTTAATCAAGAAAGAACAACCTGAACCCGGAGTTCCACTCGTATAATCAAACTCATCATTCATTTTACTGATTGCTTATTTCAATTCTGATTTGCATTTATTCGATTCGGATTCAAAACAATTCACAACCCCCCTGAATTTGCAGTTTTATTAGGATTTAGGATAGGACTTAGGCTTATTTATTCAAGTCCCACGGTTCGATACTTGGTTGCTTAACTTTCTATACTATAGTGACCGGGATTTTTGCAACCCGACAGACTTATTGATTTATTATTTTCTAGATTAATTGTTTAGTTTTAGTAGATCAATTTACCTGTTTGCAAAATGGCGCCGTTGCCGGGGACTTGACTTTGTCAAGTCCTTTGCCTTGGTTGTCAATTGTTTTTATTTTATTTGATTTGTTTTGTTTAACTGTGCAGGTGTTGGTGAATGCACGGTACTCGATCTCGAGGTCCACCAAGATTCAACTTAGACTTAGAGATCAACCGTACAGCTCGAAGAGCAAGAAGAGCACTCACCTTCGCCATGGCTGCTAACGGACCAGCCAATCCCAATGCCAATGCTGAGCAGTCCACTTTGGGAAGAATTAATCGCCCGCCAGCTGCTCCTAGAAGAGGACCTGTGACTCTACCTAACCTCACAGCGGAATTAACAGCAGAATGGCAGAAGTTGAAACCAAGCCATCAGACAAATGCTGTGAGGAATCATCCAGCAGGGACCTTCTCAGGCGCAGACCCGGCTGATGCACTCGACCATGTCCATCGGTTCTTAGTCCATTTGGATTCGCTGGGGATGTCTCAGGGGCTTGAGGAGTATGCTCGGCTGTGCTTATTTCAGCACAGTCTATCAGGGGAAGCCTCGAAGTGGTTCCACCGTCTACCACCAGGTATCATCACTACCTGGGAGCTGCTGACAGAGAGGTTCTATGAGAAGTATATCCCCATCTCCAGGACCAGGCAGATGATAGCTGATCTGACCGCTTTCAGACAGTCCGGCAACGAGACGATCTGTGAAGCTTGGGATAGGTTCAAGGAGCTGCTCCGCCAGTGCCCGCATCACGGTCAGAACATGACATCTTTGGCCCAGGGGTTCTTCCAAGGGCTGAGAGATGAGCACAGAGCCGAGGTCAGAGCTGCATTGGGTGGTAATTTGCTGGCTAAGAGTGGAGAGGAATTTATGTCAGCCATGGAGTCCTACTGCGAGGAGCTCCGCCAGTGGAGCAACAGTGGTGGTAGGGTCTTCACAGTTGGGCAGACCTCTTCTCGGGCTCCAGATCCTATGATGGAGCAGATTGCTGCTGAGCAGGCCCATCTGAGTACCACAGTGGGCAATATGGCGAAGATGCTCGAGAGGCTCACTATGGGACAGACATCCGATGCAAGCCGTCAAGCAGGTGTCTTCTGGTCCAATGAGTATGCTGTTCTCAGTGTGGAGACAGCCATGACTACGAGACTGCCCGATGGTTGCTGAGATGAGGCAGACTGAGGAAGCAATGTAATTGGTCAGTACAACAGGCAGCCTTGGATGCAGAACCAGCATCCAAACCTGAGGTACGGTAATCCAAAATGCCCTCAACTCACAGCAGATGCAGCCTCAGAGGGCAAGTCAGGGAGCACCACCCGGTTTTGTTAGGCCCCCATTCAATCAGTTTAGGCCACAACAGTCTCCAGCTCAGCCATCGTCACTGAGCTCGAATAATGCTAATTTAAGGGAGATGATGGATAAACTGATGGCCTCTCAAGAGCAACAAACAGTGATAAATCAGAACCTGGCAGCTGGCCAGCAGAAGCTTGAGAACGCCATGGTTGAGATGCAAGGAACGATGAGTCAGTTGACTCAGTTCCTCCTACAGCAGAGACCGTCTGGCTCACTGCCTTCCCAAACAGACCCCAATCCTAAAGCTCAGTTGAAGGCAGTGACGGTCTCAGAAACCGTGGTAGTAGAGGATTGCTCAGATACAGAAGAGGTGGCAGCAGTTACTTTACGAAGTGGGAAGCAATTAATCAATAGAAAACAAGTGGCTGAGGATCAAGCTGATGAGGAGACCGGTCGCCCTTCTTCTAGCACTGGTGCACCATCAGGGCCCTCAGCCCCTCCTGAGGTAGTTGTTGAGGAGACCCAGGCTCCTATTTCTTCCCCTTCTATTTTGAATGCTAAAAACTCCAAGGGTAAGGCGGTTCCTAAGGACCTTCCTTTCCCTAATAGATTAAAAGAAAAAGAACTTGATGATCAATTTGGGAAATTTTTGAGTGTATTTTCAAAGCTTACTATTAAATTCCCTTGATTGATGCTATCAAGCAAATGCCTAATTATGCTCGCTTTGTGAAGGATTTAATTTCTAACAAGCGAAGGTTCAAGGAAAAGGAGATTGTTCAGCTGACAGAGACGTGCTCTGCAGCTATCCAGCAGAAGCTCCCTCCGAAGTGTGGAGACCCAGGCCAGCCCATCATCCCTTGCACCATTGGAGACATGGACTGTGGGTACGGACTCTGCGACCTTGGAGCAAGCATAAATTTGATGCCATATTCGATGTTTAGGAAGCTTCATGCTGGTGAGCTTATCCCTATTAATTTTAATTTGCAATTGGCTGATCGTTCCTCAATCAAACCTCGTGGTATGGTTGAGAACGTTGTGGTAGGTGTTGGTAACTTCTTCTTCCCTGCTGATTTTGTTATTTTGGATATGGATGAGGATGTTGAAGTACCATTAATTTTGGGTAGACCATTCCTGAGAACTGCTAAAACTGTCATTGATGTTGACAAAGGAAAAATCACCCTGAAATTTAATAATGAGGAGCTTAGTTTTGATATCACCAAAATGATGAGAACGAATGCTTCTTCTCATGCTGTACTTTCTATTGATGTCGACTACACTGATGATTATGATGCATTTGTCGCTGAAAGTACTAATGACTCTTCCTTCCTGTTTGAGAATTCTGATCTGTTAGAACAGGTGTTATGCCATTCGATTGAGGATGATAAGGAGAGCACTGAGGTAGCTACTGTTGTCCAGCAGCTTAACCAGGGACGAACCTATTTTCGCCCTCATGCTCCTCCTGTGGAGCCACTGGACAGGCCTACTCAGAGGCTCATTCCTTCAGTAGAGAAACCCCCTACTCTTGAATTAAAAACTCTCCCTTCAAATCTTAAATATGCTTTCTTGGCAGAGGGTAGCGCCCTGCCGGTTATTATTTCTTCTTCTTTGTCTGTTTCGCAGGAAAGCAGACTTCTGGAGGTATTGAGAAGGCACAAGGGAGCGTTGGGGTGGTCAGTGGCAGACATAAAAGGATCAGTCCAGGGTTCTGCACTCATCGGATCTACATGGAAGACAGTATCAAACCAGTGAGGCAACCCCAGAGGAGATTGAACCCAACCTGAAGGAAGTAGTGAAGGCTGAGGTTTTAAAGCTCTTGGATGCGGGCATCATCTACCCCATCTCTGACAGCCGCTGGGTTTCTCTCCTGTGCAAGTCGTTCCCAAGAAGGGAGGAATTGTGGCGGTACCCAATGATAAGGGAGAGCTGGTGCCTCAAAGACAGACCACTGGCTGGAGAATGTGCATAGACTACAGGCGGTTGAATGAGGCCACGAGAAAAGACCATTTCCCGCTGCCGTTCATCGACCAGATGTTGGAGAGGCTGGCTGGGCAGGAGTACTACTGTTTCCTTGATGGATACAGCGGGTACTTCCAGATCCCCATTGCGCCAGAGGATCAAGAGAAGACCACCTTCACCTGCCCTTATGGCACGTTTGCCTATAGGAGGATGCCATTTGGTCTCTGCAACGCACCAGCCACCTTCCAGCGGTGCATGATGGCCATCTTCAACGAATTTATTGAGAAAAGCATAGAAGTCTTCATGGACGACTTCTCAGTGTATGGCCAGAATTTTGATGTGTGTCTGGATCAGCTGGATCAGATACTAAGCAGATGTGAGGAGACCCACCTGGTTTTAAATTGGGAGAAGTGCCATTTTATGGTGCATGAGGGTATAGTGCTTGGGCACAGGGTCTCCAAAGACGGCATCCAGGTGGACAAGGCAAAAGTGGAAGTCATTGAGGGGTTACCTCCTCCCACTTCAGTCAGAGGAGTCAGATCTTTTCTGGGTCACGCGGGGTTCTATCGAAGGTTCATCCAGGACTTTTCAAAAATCGCGAAGCCCTTGTCTGATCTCCTGCAGAAGGATGTGAAATTTCATTTTTCAGAAGAATGCTTGAAGGCTTTTCAGACCATCAAGGATAAACTCATCTCTGCCCCCATTGTGGTTCCCCCTGACTGGACCCTTCCTTTTGAGGTAATGACTGATGCTAGCGACTTCGCTGTAGGTGCTGCTCTCTGTCAAAGGAAGGATAAGATTTTGAGGGTCATCACATATGCAAGTAAGACTCTGACGGAGCCTCAAAAGAATTATACCACCACTGAGAAGGAACTACTTGCTGTGGTGTTCGCTCTGGACAAGTTCAGACCTTATCTGCTGGGGAGTAAGGTAATTGCCCACACCGACCACTCCGCCTTGAAGTATTTGTTTCAAAAGAATGATTCCAAGCCCAGACTATAAGATGGATCCTGCTTCTCCAAGAGTTTGACTTGGAAGTGGTTGATAACAAGGGAAGCAGAATGGGGTTGCAGACCATTTATCGGCTTGAGACTCCAGATGACGGGGTCCCCATAAATGAGTTCTTTCCCGACGAAACGGTCTTTGTAATTGGGAAAGTCAAAGAGCCATGGTACGCTGACTTGGCTAACTATCTTGCCTCTGGGTTGGTTCCCCATGATCTAAGCTACAACCAGAGGAAGAAGTTTCTGTCTGAGACCCGTCATTATGTTTGGGAGGACCCCTATCTCTTCAGAGTATGTGCTGATGGGTTGATCAGAAGATGTCTCCCTGATGAAGAGGTAAACAGTGTGATAGAGTTCTGCCATTCTCGAGAGGCAGGTGGTCACCACGGTCCTACTAGGACGCTGCTAAAGTGTTAGAGTGTGGTTTTTACTGGCCCACTCTACACAAGATGTCCACCGCTTCTGTACTCACTGTGATAACTGCCAGAGAATGGGGAACACTTCAAGAAGGCATGAGATGCCGCAGAAGGGAATCCTTGAAGTGGAATTATTTGATGTCTGGGGTATTGACTTCACCGGCCCATTTCCCTCTTCTCACGGAAACCACTACATCCTTGTTGCTGTAGATTATGTTTCCAAATGGGTCGAAGCAATCCCCTGCCCTTCTGCTGATGCTAAAACTGTGGTAAAATTCTTGAAGAAGAACATCTTTACCAGATTTGGAGTGCCAAGAGCTATCATCAGTGACGGAGGTTCTCATTTCTGCAACAAAGCTTTTAATTCGCTGATGACTAAGTACGGGGTGACTCATAAGGTAGCTTTGCCTTATCACCCCCAAACTAATGGGCAAGCAGAAGTGAGCAACCGAGAGCTCAAATGGATTCTTCAGAAGACAGTCAATTCCTCCAGGAAGGATTGGTCTGTCAAGCTTGATGATGCTCTATGGGCCTATAGAACCGCATTTAAAACTCCCATTGGGATGTCCCCCTTCAAGCTGGTATACGGGAAGGCTTGTCATCTCCCAGTTGAGCTAGAGCACAGAGCCTATTGGGCTTTAAAGGCTCTTAACTTTGATTTACATGACGCTGGAGAGAAGAGGCGATTTCAGCTTTCTGAGTTGGAGGAACTGAGGGACCAGGCGTACGAAAGCTCTAAGATCTACAAAGAGCGCACCAAAAAGATCCACGACCGGATGATTCAAAAGAGAGACTTCAAAGTGGGGGATCTGGTGCTGCTCTTTAACTCTAGACTACGTCTCTTCCCTGGGAAGCTAAAATCACACTGGGCAGGCCCCTTCAGAGTTGTAGGAGTTACATCGTATGGAGCATACGAGCTGGAAAATAAGGCTGGAGAAACATTTAAGGTAAATGGTGCTCGTTTAAAAAGCTATCTTGGTACTGATCTTAATCTTTTTCCCTTGCAGGCAATATTCTTTGTGGAGAGTGAACCCAAGCCTACATCGAAGATAATTCTCAAGAGACGAGTTCAATCGTGAAAAAGAAATTCTCTTGGCGAATGCGAAAAGAACTGAGAAGGCTGAAGGAATTCACTGTAGGCTGTTGTGGAGTTGCTCATCACACCTCTTCTGATTGATCAAGCAGGATTTGTCTAGCTAAAGACATTAAAGAAGAGCAGCTGCTGGGAGGCAACCCAGTGTTTTCGGTACCTTAATCTTGTGTTTTTATGTTGTTTTTAGTTTTGCTTTAGGATAATGTCTTTGCTGCAGTGAATTGAGCTCGAAAAGAAACAAAGAGGTGCATTTTTGGGGATGTCCGAACTTCAGTCCGAACATTGAAGTTCGGACTCAGTTCGAGAGATAGAGACCTGCGCAAACCAGTATGTCCGAACTTCAGTCCGAAGATTGAAGTTCGGACTCAGTTCGAGAGTCCGAGGGCTGTGCAAGAGGCTATGTCCGAACTTCAGTCCGGACATTGAAGTTCGGACTCAACACGGGAAATCTAGCGGAAGGCAAACACGGGATGTCCGAACTTCGGTCCGAGCATCGAAGTTCGGACACAATACGAAGCTTATCTCAGGTATGAACGTCCGAACTTCTGTCCGAACATCGAAGTTCGGACAGCTCGAAAAGTTCGAATTAAAGAGGCGCGCGGACATTAAAAATACCCAAACTCCATCTTCTTCCTCTCGACACCGCGGCGCCCCCATTCTTCCTCCTCTCCAATCTTCCATAACTCCCTCAAAACTCCACCAAATCATCCATTCTTAGTATCAATCTGTTCATCTTTCGATTCTCTATTACTCTAGCTAGCCTGAAAATCGAGCAGAAACCCTCACAAAACTGCCCGATTTTGGAGCATTCCTGTTCAAACCTAACTTCCGAATTGGGGGTTTTTGAGTTCGATTTGTGCAAATTTGTGCTGTTCTACTCTCCCTAGCATTCATTCTACTCAACAAGGTAATTTTTCTACATTTCTACTTCGTTTAATGGATTTGTGACAAGAATTGAAAACAGAGGTATGTCTAGTCGAGAATAGGATGTTATTTTTGAAGATTTCTGCGATTCACTTGCATACATGGGATTAATCTTCTCCTGTGATGTAACTTGCTGGCTAGAACTGTTAAAACGTGCATTATTGTGATTCCATTGAAGACGTTTGAGGTGTGGTTTTGTTGTGCATGGCTAAATCTGGATTAGTAACTATCTTTTTCTGCTGTGCTGAGGTTGAAATGTTAGTAGAAGTGGCTGAACCGTATTATTAGGATGATATCTTGAATCTGTGGATTTTGTATGACTGAGACTATTTTGTTGACTGAACTGCTGTTACAGCCGATTGGAATTGATGTATCTTTGTCGGTTAAGTCTCTGCTGGTCATTAAATGTTGAGGTTTCTCATTGCAAATTGAAGGTTGATTGACCATTGTTGTGGAGATTGATGAATTTTTAGGGGACACTCTGTCAAATTTTGGATAAATTCAGTGCATGTTAGACTATTCCATTGCTTTCCTTTATTTGACATTGTCACCCTTGTTGAGCAGATGCTGAGCCGAATCACAGGCCGAGGTAAAAGGGCTGCAAGAGCTGGTGCAAGCTCCAGCCGTCGAGGTCTGGAGCCGGAATTCAGAAATGATGAAGCCCGGGTGTGGTTTGAGAAGGAGGTAGACATAATTGCTGAGCGCTGTGTGGTGCGGGAACTGGAGCAGCAGCTGGGACTGCGGGCTTTATTGGACCCATTTGGCTGGGGCAAGATCTGGATATGGGAGGCCCGTACTCTGAACAAAGTGTACGCATGTTCTATGCGAATGCGATCTACCAGGATGGCAGATCATCCCTTGTGATGGTGATAGAGTGGCAGTCTCCACGCTGGAGATTGCTCAATATATGGATATTCCCTATCCCGCCCCAGACGCCCTGAACATCTTAACCCCAACGATTTCAAGACAGCTGCCATCCAACACTATACCCCCTCATGGTTCAGGGGCCACGAAGACGCAGAGGGGATGACCCATCAAAGCAGGTCGTCCCTGCTGATGCGCTTCAGAGCCCCAGGAGAGAGTTCTGCTCGCACTACTGGCTGCGAATATTGTACCACGTCAGAGCTCGGACCTCAACCATACTGACTTTCTACTTCTTCGGACGGTGCTGGATCCGGCGTTTGCTGAGGCTGCGCAGGTCACCTACTTGCCTTGGGTATCTTCTTGCACATGCAGTACATCATGGAGCACAAGGACAAACACAAGCTGGGCTTCCCGGTCATGCTCTGCAACATCCTCAGGAGGCAGAGGGTTACCATTCCCTACTGTGGGGCTGCATGCTGCGCGGGCCCCTATTGATGTGGGCGGCCTGAAGAAAATGTGTTTGAGTATAGAGAGGGGGTGTGGAGGAAGAAGGCAGCAGCGCGACCGCAGAAGCGCCAGAGAGAGGCCGGTGAGGGACCATCAGAGCCCGCCCATGCTGCTACACCTGATGAGGAGGAGGCCTATCTTGCACTGCCGGCCCCTGGGAGCGAGTACGTCACTCGCTATGAGTTTGCTCAGCTGGAGTCTCGTTTCGAGGACATGGATCGGCGCTATCAGGCGGAGATCGAGACTCTGCAGCGCAGCAGGCCCGTCGCTCTCAGGATGACTATCAGGCTCTGCTCGATCAGTTCCAGCAGTGGCAGGCGTACTATCCGCCTCCACAGTGATTATGTTGCTGCTTGCTATTTTTGTGTAGAAGCCATTTTTGGACTTCTTTCTGGATTTGCTTTTGTTTGTGTTAGATTCATTACTTTTATTTCGATTGGGTTGTAATTTTTCTTTTGATTTTGTTTATTTGAATCTTAACTCTGAATATTGGCTGTCACTAATCGATGCTTCTAGCACACTTTTATGTTTTGTTTGAATGTGTGCAAGTGTACCTTATTGGGCTGACTCCATGCCGGACCCTAGCTTCAAGCGAGTGTGAGGAAACATTCTTCCCTGCGAGGACACTAAGTGTGAGGAAGAATCACTTCCTCAAAGCATCACAAAAGAAATCAGGGGAGTTTTTAGTTTCTTTTTCTTTTTGGTTACTGTTCGGCCTGTGCTTTAAATTGTGAATAACTTTGTCACTGTTCAATTCACCCTTGTGAGTCTGACACATTTAGTCCGATCTCCTTCTTGTGATTAATTTCTGAACAATGCGGACATTGCTCTTCATTAAGTGTGAGGAAGGGGGAGATCTTTCTGAATGTGTCAGTCATTTATCCCTTACCTAATTTTTGTTTGGTTTTGGGCTATGTGGGGGTAATTCCCTTAGAGTGCTTCTTAGTGTTGAATACTTGGGTGGATCTTTAGTTGTGGAGTTGAGTCCGGTACTGACCTTTAGAGTTGGTTTGCTCAAAATTGTGTGCTCTCTTATCATATTTTCAAATGGCTGAATTTTGTTAAATATCTGTGAACAAGTTGGTTGTGAAGTTAGAACTGGTTTAACTTGGAACCCTGGGAATGATGAGAATGTCTGGAATGAAGGATAAAGGCAAGGTACTCCTCTGATCTAAGTTTCTTTTTCTGAACCAAAACAGGCCTCTTCCATCCGGTTATTAAGTCCTAGGGGTGTTTCATCACCCATTTACCTAAGGTCGTCTGATCTGGGATAAAAGACCCAATACCGTTACAAGGATGGAGAGAAAAGTCTGGGGGATGAACTATGTGCGAAAAATTGATATATATGCAAGAAAAAAAAAAGGAAGTTCTTTAAAGTCTTATGTTTATGGTAATTCTTTAAATTAGATCATGAGTACGTGGGTGTTGAAAGGTTCTGCGGAATATGGCATAACTTCACACCCCTTGTCATCCACGGTTTGAGAAGAGAAAAGGTTGGAAGGTTCTGGGTTACTCTATGTTTTGACTTCATGATTTGGCTTCTTCATATCTTTTGTTTTAAAAAGCGTACTTCATTGTTTGAGAGACATGCAGTTAAGAGCAGATCGATTCTTGGGTGATTATTGTGTCTTAAGCTCCTTATTTTATGCAATCCCAAGGTTTGGCCCTGAGGCATTCTGAGACATTTTACTCCTGCTTTGCTTGAGGACAAGCAAAGGTTAAGTGTGAGGAGGTTTGATGAGTGTGAAATATGAATGGTTCTAATGGTCTTTAATGTCTAATTTGTATACGCGAATTGATACTATTCCACACTTATCTTGCGTTTTTCTGTGGTTTGTTGTTTGTTAAGGCTTGATACACTTTTTCTATGTTAAATGCAGAGAAAAGCCAAGGAAACACTAGATTAACTCACAAGGGAGGTAATGCAACAAACGGGGGTCGAATCGGAGTCAAAATGAAGAAGTTAGAGGATTTTTAAGGTGTGTCCGAGCTTGTGTCCGAACTTCCAAGTTCGGACGCAAGTCGAGAGTTTGTATGCTGCGCCTGATGAGATGTCCGAACTTCGGTCCGAACATCGAAGTTCGGACATAGTTGAGAAAAGCCGGGGTCTGAAGTACGGAGCATGTCCGAACTTGTGTCCGAACATCAAAGTTCGGACACAGGTCGAAACTTTCTGAATTGAATCGCTCAAAGCATTGTGTCCGAACTTTGAAGTTCGGACCAATGTTCGGACGGCACGAAAATTACAGCACAAACTCGGCGTTTTGAAGGGAAAAAGAGAGAGAAAGGTCTATTTAAATGACCTAATCAGAGGGAGAAGGCATTCACGCATCATCGATCATTACAACACTCCTCTTCCACACTGATAAACGAGGTTCTCTCCAATCATCCACGCCAATTGCATCGGTTCGCCTTCATCCACATTCACCAATCATTCCATCATCGTTCTGGAGGAGCATCGACAGAGGGAAGTGCGACTATCATCTTCAACCTTGCACCTGCATCCACCGATTCTGGATAGTCAATCAACAAAAGGGTTTTTCTTCCTTTAGATAGTTTCTATGTTGATTGTATTTATCTTTTCATTGGCAATGTCTGGCTAGTAGGGATTTAACTCTGGGGTAGGGTTGTTCAAGATGGATTCAATGTAGTTAAGAATTCTGCAATTTGATTATGAGGCTGTAACGGATTGTTTTCAGGTTAATGACTATCAATTTTCTTCTCTATTAATTTCGCGAGTTATAGAGTTGTTCTGCGAAACCTATTAAGATCAGACAAGGTGATTAGTAGGGAGTTCGAATTAACCTGGGAATTTGGGGAAGGATTAGTCGGATAGATAATCTTTCCTACAAACGCTAACAATTCTTTGTGCTTATTCCGCCTGTATGTGTTTTGCCAACTGCTAGATTAGAGTTGACATGTCCTGATAGGTGAGCTCTTCAATGAACTAGGATTTAGCATTGAAGAGATAGAAAGAATTGGCCTTTCCGTTCTCATAATTAAGTTGTAGAAGTTACTAGATTTAATCAAGAAAGAACAACCTGAACCCGGAGTTCCACTCGTACAATCAAACTCATCATTCATTTTACTGATTGCTTATTTCAATTCTGATTTGCATTTATTCGATTCGGATTCAAAAACAATTCACAACCCCCCTGAATTTGCAGTTTTATTAGGATTTAGGATAGGACTTAGGCTTATTTATTCAAGTCCCACGGTTCGATACTTGGTTGCTTAACTTTCTATACTATAGTGACCGGGATTTTTGCAACCCGACAGACTTATTGATTTATTATTTTCTAGATTAATTGTTTAGTTTTAGTAGATCAATTTACCTGTTTGCAGTAACATTCTTTGAAAGTTTCAGTTATGCTCTTTACATGTTGTAGACTTGTACGTTTTAGATTAATGTCATTTTTTTTCAAGGCTTACGACAAGTGTTCAAGGTGGTCAGTATGATGATGCTCAATTGTTGAGATGCTTGAGGAATGGTCGGAGTTCGTCTGCACAAGTTTAATGAATTGATGATCATGAAGATGTTTTGCTAACTTTTTCGAGTATGTAAATAAACTCTGTACACTTGTGGATGGTGTAATGGTAGATTTGAATTGTAATGGTGTTTTTTATTTGTATTGAAAGTGTGAAAGTAGTGTAATTGCATTGGTTTTGTTAACTCTCAAATTGTGGTGCGTCGTTGGTATTAATTGGGAGCTTTTATAACTTTTTAAAATGTGTGCTGGAGCTCCCTGTATGGATGAAGCATTATTACAGGTCTAATTGAATCAAATGTGGTGAAATATATATATATATAAGCTGGGATGGAAAAAAAAATATACCTATCTCGGCGGTTCTTAGAGAACAACCGCCGAGATAGGCCCCTGGGATTGACCGTGTGTGAGATTGACCATAGGTCTATCTCGGCGGTTTGTTCTCTAACAACCGCCGAGATAGACTCATGGTCAATATCACACCCGTCAATCCCAGGGACCTATCTCGGCGGTTGTTCTCTAAGAACCGCCGAGATAGGTACATCTAGTTCGGCGGTTACAAACAACCGCCGAATAGGTGCTCACACCTATTTCGGCGGTGCTCATTTCGGCGGTTCACAACCGCCGAAATAGGCCCATTGGAACCGCCGAAATAGGCCTTTTTTCTACTAGTGTTTAGAGTGTCTAATTAGTGAAAACATGATAGGATGTATGTAGGAAGGTTGGGAAACAATGGGTGAAATTGGGAAAGAAAATAAAAATCTGTAACAAGGTTCTGACTTCGTCCGACCCAGACGGTGAGTCGGACGTGGGTCGGACGGGGCTTGAGAAACGAAAATCAATCTTTCTGGAATGGTCCGACCCAGGGCCGTGAGTCGGACGTGGTCGGACATGGCTTAACAACGAATCATGAACTTTCTGGAATGGTCCGACCCAGGACCGTGAGTGGACATGGGTCGGACATGCAAATTTTTACAGTGTCGAAGTTTCTGACTTCGTCCGACCCAGATGGTGAGTCGGACGTGGGTCGGACGGAGCTTGGACGACAGGACGACAAAACCTTCTAGAATGGTCCGACCCAGAGAGTATGGGTCGGACGGAATAGTGCTGGGTCGGACAGGGTAAATTTTAGAGAACGAACTCTACTGGAATGGTCCGACCCAGGGCTTGGATCGGACGGTGGGTCGGACGGCCCTATACTTACAAAAAAAAAACAGTAAGCTTATAACTAGCATATATATATATATATGTATACCCACCTATACATATGTATATATATGTGTATGTAAACCATGGACAAGTACTGGAAAGTAAGTAAAATGAAATATAAGTGTAAGGAATGTAAAGGCTTAGTGAATATGGATTAGTAAACAGAAGTAGTTGAGTTAAGATTAATAATAGTTAGATTAATCATTCAATTGTATGCATATCATAGGATTTGATGTGTGACACCGGAAGGACGTTTGGGAACACGTACGACGTGAACGGTATGGATTCCTCATGCCCCGTATGCTATCTTGGTTACTCTGATTTGTGTGTTGTGTGCTAATTGATCACCAAATAAGATAAATGCACGAATCGGAGTTAATATGCATACTTGTGAATATGTAGTGCTGTATGTTGTGAATATTCTCTTAAATTCTTGTTTGTATAATTCATGAAATGTTTGGATGAATATGACCGTGTGTATGTATGATGTATTGTATTGTGACCGATTGTGATGTGTTTGGACTTCTAACTTATTCCTAACAAGCTAACCATCCTAACTTAAATTGGTAATTAAATTGATATGAGTAGAAGTCCGATATAGTTTCGGCCACGCGTGGGGATGCGGAGTCACGAGAGGTTGGCTCCAATTCCTGACTCTTAAACTGGTCCGCGGCCCAAATCCCTTAAGTGGGTAGCATCCCGGATTGGTGAGTCAAGTAAATCCCGGAGGTGGGACGGCGTAGTCCCCAGGGCCGGAGGTCCCGACGACTTAACTTGAGTATAAGTAAGTAAGTAAGAATGAGTAGTAAAGTAAATGAAAGTAAGTAAGTGTAAGTAAGGAAAAGTAAGTAATGAGTAAAAGAGTAAAAGCATTCCGATTAACCCGGATGCATAATTTGGCTAACCTTGTGAAGGTAAGAAGATGTGTGCTACTATATTGTTGCCTTGGATTGTGTAATGAATTGTATTAGCATGTATGTTGTGTGCAAAGCATGTATGTATGAAAATAATGAACTGCATGTTTAGTGGACACCAAATAGTCGGCGTGCCCTAGCTAGCACGCGGTATATGCGGAGTTTATACGCCGCGTTTGCTGAGCCCCTTGGGGCACCATTTTTACTACACGCAGGTACTCGAGAGTGATGAAGATGTGAAGACTCAATTTTATTTCTTTGTCTTCTTTTTGGATGTAAACATTGAATTATGATGGGTGTACTGAGTAGTACATGGCTGTAGTTTTTGATTAGCCGGTGTACCATGGGGTACACCTTTTTGGGATATTGATAGAATGGGAATTGGTATAGATGAGTAGCTAGTGGAAACTCATTATTTTGGGAAGCTTGAATTGGGATGTAAGTATGCACTTTAAATACTCGGTGATCCAAGAATTGTAAGTATGTTATGTTTCGGTAATGGTAAGCAATGTTTTAGTAGCTCGGTATACTATGTTCATCAGACCGTCACTGTAAGTAGTAATAGCCTTGCTAGCCGTATGGGCGGTTAGCGGCGTTGTATCACCCGCCGTAGTAGGTAGTATTTCCGCTGCAAGTAACTTTGAATTATGGATGATTGGACGGTAAGCATAGGATTAACGGTAGGGGTGTTACAAAAAGTGGTATCAGAGCGTAGTAACGCTCTGATGTCGTTAGATACCGAGCATAGGGGATTACCGAGTTAGGATTTCAACCGTCTTAAGACGGATACTTAGAAACCTAACTAGGAACTACCGTTGTTAACAACGGATACCCTTGACGTTCTTAGGAACGATACTTTGCTTAAATTCCAAGACCTTGAGTCATATTTTGCAAGCCTAATGAAACTGTTAAATATTCAGATGTCAGGAAGAGGTCCAGGTCGCCCTAGAGGAGGGGGCAATGATGGACCCGGCACGCAGACGATAGCCGAGATCGTCGCTGCCACGGTAGCACAGATGCTACCACAAGTTATACAAGCCATGCAACAGAACCAACAAAACCAACAAACTCAAGCGGGGCCAATCCCTCCCCCGCCACCCAGAGAAGCGAACTGGGTAAAAGCTGTAGCAGAACTCGGCCCTCCTTGCTTTAGGGGCGAGAGTGATTTGGCTAAGCTCGAGGCCTACATCTCTCGAGATGGAGACGGCTTTCGAACACTCGAAGCTCCTGCTGGAGTTCGAGTCAGAGTTGCTGCTTACTACCTAAAGGATGCTGCTATGGATTGGTGGAAGCTGGTCAAGCACGAGCACGTTAGTGACCCCACATTCGATTGGGATTCTTTTGCATCACTCCTCCGATCCAAGTACTATCCGGAGCATGTAAAGACAAGAAAAGGCTAGAACTAGAAGCCTTGAAGATGACAGACAAGATGTCTGTGGATGAGTACTACTGCACCTTTACCTCCATTCTTCGTCTCCTACCTGATCTAGGATACACCGGCCAGGTGTTGGTCGATCGCTTCTATGGCGGTCTGAGCCATCGCCTTCGGTACGGTATGGGCTACACCAGATTTACCTCCCTTCAGGTAAATAATGGTTAACCCTTAGTATCATTTCAATTCCTTGAATTCTTTGGATCTTTCCTTATCCTTTCCTAAATGAGAATCCCGGCTAATACCTGAGATTTCAGGAGTGTTATCACGCGGCTTCTCGCGTTGAGATCACTTGCCAATTAAGGGATGAAGAGACCGCGCTGAAGCGCAAAGCCAACAACAAAAACACCAGCACTGAGGAGCAGAACCAAGGAAGAGCTGGAAAAAGAAGAAAGGGAATTTCTTTC